>CM057009.1:29835417-30395417 GCA_029891345.1 Dryococelus australis
TTGTTCTAACAATGAATTATATTTTCTTAGTTACTTATACTGTTTTGTATTGCATGTCATTACATATTCTTTAAAATAGTCTACTATTAATAAAATCCATTTTTTATGATATTATTTGGCTTTAAAATTTTATTTCATTTTGAATGTGTTGATATTTTAAAGCAAAAGGGTTATCATATTATATTTCTAAATACGAAATTTAATTAGCTTTGAGAAATTGAACATAGCATATATTTATTATGTTTAAATTTTTCAGAGGTCAAATATTTGACCCCTAGAATATCATATATAAACAAAACACACCATCAGTAAAAATATATTTTTTCTTCAAACATTCAATTTTTTTGCTCTATATTTTATAAAATTATTTTTTCTAATTTTTAATTTTCTTTATAAAAAACGAATATATATATAAACATATCCCCTACTTACAAAATGGCCAAATCACTACAAAACCAATTAGATAAATTTAAACATAGAAGATAACAAAGGAAATATTACATTATCTGATTTAAATAATTCAATTTTTAAAAATAAAAATATGATTGTTGTGTTAGATGTTAACAATGAGACTCGGTTAAGAGGAAAAGATGTTGCTAAAATTTTAGAATACATAGATACGAATAAGGCTATCAGAAAGCTTGTTAGTGCACACCATAAAAATGTTATTAAAAACATAAAAGAAAAATAAAGGTTGTGGTAATGAAGATAAAACAATTCTTCAAAACATTAAGAAATATAATAATGGTGGTGCAATCTATATCGATAAAAAAGGAGTTATACAACTATTGACAAAATCTAAAATAACCAAGGAATAATTGGTAAAACTAATTTCTAACCTGCTTATTGTAAACATAAATGTTTTTGAAGAAAAAAAAGGAACTAAATATATTACCCACATTATTAAAGGTTTTAAACGTTTAAATCTTAAACAACAATAAAAATAGACAATTTTAGATTATACTTATATTTTCAAGAAAAAAATTTAACCACAAAGATAGAAATCTTAGTTATGAAATAGAAATACAAAATTATATAGACCCAATTAAATTGATAAATTTATAAGTTTTAATCTTGATGAAATAGATTTTGATATAGCTGATGTGGTTAATCATATTGTTGTGCATTTAAGCAAAAATATTTAAATAAAAAAACATCTGTTTTATTTAACCAAGAATTATGAGCATTCTCAAAACCCAACCAATTTACATAAATTTGAGCAGCAGAGTCTACTTTAGCTGAAGCTTTATCACCCTTTGTTTTTAATACTCTTTCAACCAAATGTTCATCAGGATAACTTAGTATTCACAAAAATTACCTTTTATATCTTCTCCTTTTGTATCTTTTAATTTGTATGTTGGTATTTAATAATTTTAAACTTTAGAAATAGTAAATAATTATGTTGACCAATTAGCAGTATAATATTTTTCAAAAATTACCTTTATTTTGCTCACACAGAAGACATCGCCAACTTTATATTTTGGTTTAGTAATTGTGTCTACAAAATTTGATTGCATTAAATTTTTTCATTTTTTTTATTAATATCAACTGGTTTCATATTCATGGTTATATGTTTTGAATTGTTGTATTCTTTAACTAATTCATTCAATATATTTATCCATTTATAATTGCCATTTAAAGCAAATTTCCTCCAAATTTTATTTTTCAAAGTTAGATTAAATCTTTCAACAACACTAGCTTTTAATTCAGAAAATGAAGAATAATGACTGATATTGTACTTTGGCATAAGTTCACTAAATATTTTACTATAAATTTCTAAGCCATTGTCGCTTTGTAAATTATTTGGTTTTCTTTTCATCAAAATATTTTCTAAAGCATCAGCTACATTTTTTGCTCTTTTATCTTAAATTGGTATGGCAAATGCATATTTTGAAAAGCCATCAATAATTGTCATAATATATCTATAACTGTTATTAACATGCGATATGCCTTTTTAATTGCCAGTATCCATTTATAGAAGAACAATTACCCATAAATCATCGATTCCATATGAAATCACTTTTTTTCTTGGAAAATTTTTTCGTGCTGGTTTATACAATTAATTGATTATTCCTTCGCTTACTTCGGGATATTTTTTAAATGTTGGTTTATTAGAATTACAAATTGAACCTTCACTTTTCTGAACTAGTCGTCCATTTTCTGTATTCTAATTTTTTATGTTATTATTTTTGGTGACTTTCTTGCAATTCAAACACTAGGTGTTCTTCATTTAATATTATATATATACTATATATATAAATTAGTATTTGGGTTCCACGAATATTCCTATTGCCATCACCTCTCCATCAGCATAAAGAGACGTTTTATTTTTTTAAATTTTACAAGTTAAATTATCATCTTTGTTAACATCAAAGGGCTTGCTGTGATCTATTTTTGCATTACTCTTGAAAACAGCAAAATTGTTATCAAACATGAGAATATCCATAACTATTTTATAAACAGTAAAATCCATTTAAAAAAATTAAGAAATTTGACCATTACATATGTGAAAAACAGTCATTTTATTTCACTCTGCATGTAAATAAAATATATGACATTGGTTTAAATTTTGTAATTTAACATCTAATTCTTTATTAGAAAATTTTCGATTTTTTCAACTTTCGAATCAACAAGTTTATCACAATAAGTCGGAACTGTTTGGCTTTAAATTTTGTAATTTAACATCTACTTCTTTATTAACAGCTTCTTTGCTTTTTTGGCGTTTTCGTGAATAAGTGTATCGCAGTAATTCAAAACTGATTGATTTAAATTTACAGTTTGTCAGCCATTTATTTATCGAAATAACTTTTATTGACAGCATCTTTGCCATCTACAGGATCAGCCATATTATAAATTCTACAATTTTGAATAAAGACATATTTTGTTGTGTAAACAAAAACTTTACTTATCTGATATCCTAAAGTAGAAAAAAATTGTATTATATTTTGAATATGCATATTTTTAAAAAATCAGAATCACTTGTGTTGTATTTTAATTCTACATTGGTTCCTAAAGTATAGTAAAAAAAAATAGTTTTATATTTTGAATCTACAACTTTTTTTAATGTCTGTTTTGCATTATTTATTTGTTTTATATAATTAGCAATAGTGTTATTGAATAGTAATTTAATATCTTCTTTTAGAGCATAATCAGAAACAATAGTTTTATATTTTGAATCGACATCTTTTTAAAATGCATAATCTTATATATATATATATATATATATATATATATATATATATATATATATATATATATATATATATATATATATATATATATATATATATATATATATATATATATATATATATATATATATATATATATATATATATATATATATATATATATATATATATATATATATATATATATATATATATAATTGATCGCATCTTTATTATCTACAGGTTCACCTATAACAATTCTTCTCCCCAGAAAATAAATATAAGATTTTGTAAAATCAAAGCAAGTGCTTAGTTCACATTGTAAAGAAAAAACACTCACTTGAATTTAATTGTGAATCTACTTATGGTTTTAAAGCATAAACACTAGTGTTAAAAATTTTATTTAATGATTTGTTAAATGGTTTCCCCAATATATTTGTCATTTAATAACATAGAAATTATATCATTAAACTTAAATTCTCTCGAAAAAAGATATAAAACAATTAAACATAGATGATAAATAACTGAATCAAATTTCTGAACTAGATCATCATTGTAATAAACATTATTGTTTTTGAAATAATCAATTCAATTATTAGGAATATTTCCTCCAAATGTATCGAAATAGTTAACATCATTATTTTCTTTAAAATATCAAACCCAATGAGTACCAAAATATGATGAAATATCGAAATTTACCAGAGCACACTCATTTTTGAGCATTATATTTGGTAGTTCGTCAATCATATAAATATTTCTGAAAGTATTAATACTTAATATTTTTCCAAATTTTTTTTTTGGCCTTCCTCTTTTTTTTTTTTTTTAGCAATTATGCCACTTCTGTCTTTATTTTCCATTGATAAATTGTGTCTCTATTGGTCTTCTAACACTTTTATATATTTTTTAGTTTGTTCAGCAGAATTATAAAATGCACGAGCTCCTCCAGTTAAAGCACCAAGAGCTCCTAAAGCTGTAAATTAAATGAGAAGAAATCATCCATGATATAAAACACTGCCAGATTTTTCTTTTAATATTTTTTAGAGTGTTGTTATTTATAAAGCTAATAAGAAAACTTTGCCTTATATTAATTTTAATTCTTTGACTCAAGTTGATCTTTTGTTAGAATTTTATATATACCCCAATATTTTAATTGATCAATAGGTATGAAACATTTTAATGCCCCATCCTAATTTCCTTTTTGAAAACATTGTTGAGGCAACATCCGCAGAAGCTATTTTTTCACCAGGTGGAGTATTTTTATCTAACATAATTTCATTAGATTCGTTTTGTATAATTTTGTCTGCTTCATGCCTAGATTCTAAATCTTTGTGGTCTCTATATGCAATATCGTGATATTTGTAAGCTTCATCTAATTGATTTATTTCTGTGTATCCTCTTTCTAATATTTCCTTTAATTTTGTAAATTGATCACAATAATTATAACCTAGCAAATGTAATTCGGGCAAATTTAAATAGTTTAATGCCCAGTTTATAATGCCTTTTCCATCATGTTCAGAATTACAAAATGCGTGCGGAATTACATTAAAACTCGTATTAGATATGGAATGTCTTTCGGATTATTGACAACAAAACAGAAAACTTATTGTTTAGCATTTTAATTATGTTAACTTTTAAATAATAAAAACTCTTATTTCCAGAATTTTCTTCACCATGAATAATTAACAATATAACAATTAATTTTCTAAAATCATCCATCCAAATATATTCTTTCGGATAATTGTTGTATTTTTTAATACCTTCTCCAGATCTAGGAGTATGTGTAAAATGCGCTCGCTCTGGTGTGTTTGGTGCTGATCTTAATGCTCTTATATAATTATTATAAATTGGTTCATTTATATTTGCATACTTCCAACTTCTATTCGAGTTTATTGACTTTTTAGGATTATAAACTTGGAATGCAGCATTGGTTGATAAAACAATTTGTGTGTAATTTTCATAGTCATTATCGGTGAATTCATCTTCAAGATATGATTGTGTTTTTTTGTTAACAAATTAGAAAGTCCTGGTGTTAAATTATAGTCTTTATCCTTAACGAATAGTGTATCTTTATTTTACAATACTTTTGTTTCACCAATGTAAAAATATTCCCCAAATCCACATAAACCATATTTTCCATAAATGACATTAATTCTTTTTCCAATTTCTATTCTGAGATTTATAGTAGAAACACCAACTATAGGTGGAAAATCTTTTAATAGAGTAACTCCCAAATTGGGTGATTTCGGGAATAAATCTCTTTCGAATGATGTTTCTTCCGGAGTTGGCGGATAACGTAATTTTTTCTGCAACAGGAACAAGTGTGTTGATTAATTGTTTTCTTCATTTACTTGTTCTACTTTTTTGCCAATATTTCGTAATTCATCAATTAATGGCAGCCCTTTTTTCTTATTTCTTTCATATTCCACTTCATGGTGCTTTTTATAGTTTTTGTATCTTTCCATGAGTAATTTTACTTGAGAAATATCATTTGTTTGTATCATTTATATATATTTTTTTGCTTATAAATGAGCTATAAAAGTATTGAGTGTTTTGAGAGACAACCTTTTCACCCAACTGATCAAACTAAGGGGAATTTAAATGTTTACAATAACAGAATTGAGTTTGGTATTCCTATAGGAGATTGCTTTTCTTTTCCAAATTATGTTTATGTTTATGCACAATATATATTACTGAAAAGGGGTAAATTGGAGATGAGGCAAAATATAAAAAAGAAGACAATATTGATGTTTGTTATAACTTTTTTCTATTTCAGTTTTCTAGAGTAGAAATTTCAAAACGTGGAAATATTATTGAGGCTGTTGATAATTAAGGAATAACATCAATAATGATGAATGCTTTATTAAGATCACCAGGTGAACAAAATTATTTAGAAAGTTCTAATGTTGACAATAAATATCGAGTAAAATCTGTTCATAGTGATAGAACAAATGCAATTATGTATCCGCTGAGACATTTGTTTGGTTTTATCAGAGCTAATGTGAATATTTACTGGAAAGGTGGTTATAAAAACACTTTCTTCCATAATTCATCCGATAACAATTGTTTATTTGTATACGAGGACACAGGTGTTAAACCTCCGACAACTTATGCCGAACTGAAATTGAAAAATTAGAAATTATGTGGCCTATTGTTGAATACGAAACTAACACAGCCATTGCAATTAAAGAAAAAAAATATAAAAGAGATTAAAATTTCAATTAGTTTTAATTATTGGAAATTTTTAGAAATAGAAGTCCCTGGAGGAACAGCAGTTTTTAACTTTGATATAAAGGATCAGTTAAATAATTTGCGATTGAACATTCCCCATTTTGTAATTGAAGGATTTCAAGATAAAAGAAAAGATAGCGCTGAACAGTATGTCCACCCTTCTATGTTTGATCACTGTAATGTACGAAATATTTTTGTTAAAAAATGGTAGAAATGAAATTTTTCCAAAAGATAATGGGAACATAGATATTGAAAATAGTTTTTGCCTAAACAATCTCTTGCTTATAATGACTTTAAAAATTCAAAAACAAAATTAGATACTATATGTAGAAATAATGAACTTTATTTTAAACCTACTGTGAACTATGTTGGTAAAATAAATTATTATTCATTCTGGGGCCGAAGACCAGTATATGTTAAGATTGTTCATTTCGAAAAACAACTGTAGTTAAAGAAAAAAAACATTAAAATTAGTGGTGATTTTAATAAAGTTGTTGAAGCAGGTACCATTTGTAATGTTTTAATTATTCAACGAAATGTAACATATGATTATTTGAAAGAAAGAATAACTGAAAAAATATAAATTTTTAATTTTATCAAATAGAGGATGTAAACGATTTTACAGAAACAAGAAATTGTCTCGCTATTTTAATACAATTTTTTAGATATATTCCTAATTTGTTTGATCGAATAACAAATATTTTTTTAAAAAGGTAAATGAGATTTTTTCTTTCATATTTATGTGTGCCAATTTAATTTGAGCACTTTTTGAAAATGGTGTTTTTGAAAATTGTGTTTTTATGTAAACATTTTTTATAAATCAGTAAATGGTAATTGCAGATCTTGGCGCAACTCAATAATTTAACTAAAATTCAAGCAAATTTCTCACTTTCAAGCAAGAATTTTTCAATTTCTTCTTCAAACATGATTTCTATCTTCAATTTCATCCCCAAAATCCAGATAATTTGATCCAAATCTGCATTCTCAATCTGGCGCTCTCTTCATGCTTCGTACACTCTTTAATCAATGTCCTTCTCGGGAGTGAATGTGGTTAAATTTATGGTCAAAAATGTTCAATTTTACTCTAAATTTTCAAGCGAATTCAATAAGTAAAAAAAATCACAAAATTGTTAGTGATATTCTTGGAATTTCATCACAAATATAAATATTTAGCTTGAAAATGAGTCTTTACAGAAACTCGCACAAAGAGTGAACACAATTTGAAAGTTTATTTTGATTTTGGCTTTAAATTTGATTGATTTTGCGCTGTGCTTTGAAAGATTTGACAGGAAATTAGAAATTTGCTTGAATTCGGCTTAAAATTGCTTGAATTTTATTCTAATTATTGAGTTGCGCTAAGATCTGTAACATACATCTACTCTCGTGGATGCCCCGTGACCTGATGTAATTAAATATCTGAATTTGCCAGTCAGAATGCTAGAAGATGAAGGTTGACAGTGCTATAGTTCACCTCTTGTATTAGACGAGAAACTGTGCCGAGGGTAGACATTGTTCCCATTAATACTTTTCCCACACTAGCACGCTCTGGCGTACAATACTGAAAACAAGAGCGGTAGTGTTAAGGGATTAAGCGATGGTGAATAATTGGCCGGACTAAAGTGTTATGGTAAAGAGTAACAGAATAAATACTCAACTCAAATGGTACTTTAATTAGCATTAAATGAAAAATTACTTTTTGTAATCGGTCTTAAAGTTTCTTACACAAAAATATACATTTAATAAATTATGCATGTAGGTATACTGCGGTTCGGAAAAATATTTTTTTTGGAAGGATGAAAAATTACTGGATCTGTTGTGTATATGAAACAAATGTGCCTGCCGATAGCTCACTTTGTGGCTGAATCGTTAGAATGAGCCGGTTCCGGCAGCTCGCTTGGTAGTGAAATCGAGTTATTGATACCATCATTGTGTTTAAAATAGAATCTAACATGGATGGCGCCGACAGCACAACCTATACATTAAAAACAAAATAATATAGATGCCACCTGGTGGCTAAATATAGTATTAATACACTAGCGCTACCTTGGCGTTGATAACATATGAATACCAAGATAGCATCGTTCAGCAATGTATAAACAAATGAAAGACGAAAAAAATTCAAGATGGTGTCCTCCAGAAATGTATAAACAAATTACAAACGAAAAAAAAAGATGGTATTCTCCAGTTATGTATAAACAAATGATAGAAGAACAATCAAAGATAGCATCCTCTAGCAATGTACAAACAAATTAAAGACGAAAAAAAAAGATGATTGCGAACGATTGAATGAGTTTAGATGAGGGAGGGTGAGGGAGTCAGTCGTCTGCTGTGCGCAATGCTGGAGGTACCTCATTAGTAACACATTTTAAAATAATTGCTAATAATTGTGATAATAATTTTTTTTTTTTTCAAATAAATTTTCACGATTGTTTAGGGAATTTTTTTATGGAGAATTAGGAAATGTTTAGGTTAATTTAATTGATTTTGAGGGAAGAAAATAAATTTCTTGTGAAAATGGTCACCGGGGAAACGGAATGTTTAAAATATTTTAATTTTTAAATAATATTTGAATAATTTTTAAATTAATTTTTACAAATTTTTATTAATATTTCACAATTTTTTGGGAGATTTTTTTGGGTCAAAGGTCACTAGGTTCAAAAGGTCAAGGCTTAAGGCCAAAATCGTCTGGATTCAAGATGGCCGCCATCCAACCAGAGTGAAAGAGTATAACAGCTCCGGCGCTCCACGCCAATATGCCGATATCCCAAACTCCTCCATTTTCTACCACTCATTTCTACAAATCTTTCCTATATTTAAATTCCTCGAGTATACTGAGGGTCAACAAGTTCGCTTCGCAAACACTACGTATAAAATTCCACCAAACGTTTTTACATGAATATTTTCCATAGATAACTACTCTACTACTCTTTTTTTCTGCACGGACATTCCTTTCGGAGTCCAAAATACAAACAAGCAGAAATCTCCCTTCGTTAAGTAAATTTGGCGTTAAATTTGGCAAATCATATGTACGCTGTACTTTCAAAACTAATTTTGCTTCCTTAAGAAAACAAATATTTATCTTTTTGTGGTGTACAGACTTTTCAGAGATCATTGAAAGACGTAACAAGTAGACATTTGTATTCCTCTACTTCCGCATCTCCAATCAAACATCAGGAGACTTAGCAAGGTAAGGTATTCCGTGTCTACAAAAAGTCCACACTTTTGAACCTCCATATCTCCAAGTTTTTGGAGAGCAGTGAGAGATATTTCTGCTAATATTAAACCATATCGTTATTAAAGAATGTGAGTGCGATTTAGATACATCTAAATCATAAATAAAATTTAAAAAATTACCTTCATTTAGAGTACATGGTATATGTCTGATTTGTAAGCAAATAATTCCAACACGTTATAATTCTTAGTCGTTCTCTTATTTGAACTGCTATCAACTGGAGAAAGTTTGGAAATCTATAACCACAGATTCCTTTGTGTCATGGCCAGACGATATCCTCTATCCAGTTGATGTAGTGCGAAACTTTTGTGTAAACTGCAGGCGTATTCATATAACCACAGAATTTTCCAAAAGATGTTATTCCAACGATGCTGTACATGCAGTAGGGATCGTCCAAAACTATCTGCACTGGACCACCAGAATCACCCTGCAAATTGAAAAAAAGAGAATATTCAATCATTATAACACCTTACTTATATAGACTGTAAAATATTAGTAGTTTTCACTGAGAAATTGTTTGTAATTTACAAATGTTTGTAAGAGTACAAAGATATATCTTGTCAAATTACTCGTTTGTGAAACTACAAGAGCAATGCTTGTAATGGACCTCAAGAATTTTTTTGTCGTATACTGACCCATATCCACGAGCTCAAGCAAAATGGTGGACACTCACCAACGTTAGTGCAAAAACTAGGGGTGACGTAAAATGTGATTGCATGCGGAAAGAAATTAATTACAAGTTAGAATTACGTAAAACATTTAAAATCACTCAAATTTTCATAATAAAAAGACGGCCATTTTAAAAACGCTTGATGCTATAATTCCTTGACTCTAAATACTGATGTTTCATATACACAGAACTCTTAAAATAAAATAAACGCTTTCTTTTAAACCGAATGACTTCGTATATCTAAACTATTTCCCAAAATGTGTTATTTTGTAGTGTACCAATCCTTCATTGCCTGGTACACGTCATTTGGCCTAAAATCATTTGGCCTTTCGTGATTTTAAGTAAAATGACGTTTAGGCTAAGCACCTTTTAGGGCAAATACCTTTTAGCCAAACAGATTTTAGACAAAATGTTCCAGGCCGAATTGTTTTTAGGCGAACTGACATTTAGGCTAGGTGACCTATAGGTCAAGTGACTTTTATGCCGAGATAATTTTAATCCAAATTGTCTATTAGGCCAAGTGACTTTTAGGCCAGACTACTTTTTGGTGAAGAGACTTTTAGGCCAAATGAGTTTTATGCCAATTACATTTAAGGCAAAGTGCCTTTTAGGACAAGTGACTTTTAAGACAAGTTAATTTTAGGCCAAGTGCCTTTTTGGCCAAGCGAATTATAGATCAAACCACAGAAAAATTTGTAATTTTTTGTTTGTTGTCTTATTATCTTAGTTTATTTTCTATCCTTTGGTACACATTTTCACTGCTATATCGCATATTACTGTATTTCCGGTAGTTTCTATTTATAACATGCAACTTTCTTTGCTCAGTGTTGTGTATTTCATCTGGAGTTCCTAAAGTTGAAACTTAGCTTGTATGATTTTATTTTTGTCCTAAGGCTATCACGTCATCTTAAAAATAAATCAATGGTTTACTCTACTCTGGAGATATTAATGTCTGATCCACAAAGCACAGTCGGCAGTGGACAATCCACAGTCGGCAGTTGGAGAAAATTTGCCGAACTCAAATATATGTATTCACAATGTGCAGTCGGTATCCCACAATCAAGCAGACGGAGATGATTCAACTTTAACTTCGACTACTTTACTGCCGACTGCCAGAAGATTCCAACCAACCGGATACTTTGCTCATGAACACATGAGATAAACCAGACTGATACCGTAGACGCAATATCAAATATGCAATTGTTTTTCACACTGTTCTGGAAACAGATCGACGTTTTGTATTGCCTACAGTGTAATATACACTATCGATATTTTTTCTTTTATTAAGTCAATTTAGCTTGTCAAATAAACAAATCAGTTTTTACCTTGTAGTTGGAGTGGGTTATTGCTGTTTTTATTGAACTAGCAGTTCTTACACGTCTTCCCAGTGGTTATTTTCCAAAACTAAACTAGCAGTTTTTACAAATATTATAAAAAAACAACATAGCAGACAGAACATGAAGAGGATAATGTGAATTACATCTGACTGCCGACAGCTGACTGCAGACTGCTGAATGACCTTTGTGAACAATGCACTGAATAAACTTACTGTTAGTTGTCACAAATTGCAGGCAGAAAGTAGGCGACGTTCCACAGATAAGCTCAGGCCAGAACTAAGACTCACAATATAATTTTCTTTTAAGAATTAAGAACTTTTACAGAATGATTGATCCAAATAAATTGTTCAACTATATGTCATATACATATATTTTACTTATATAGCAAATATTGTTTACCTTTAAATACCACAGTTATTCAAATGAGAAATAAGATAGAATAAAATTATACTAAATTTTTGTCATAATAGAAAATAATTAATTCAGTAAGCACGTAATCGAAGGCAGCGGACGATCCTGATAAAATTATTACAATACTGTGTACAGCACACTGTGTTCTAATAAAAAACCGCTATAATAAAATTGCCAATAAACTGTCCGATGTTCCGTGAAAATGTAACAGAGCTCAGATAAAACTCTTTGCAAAACGAAAAAGCAACAGAATACAAGAAACTTACAAAAATCCAATTCTATTGTAATTTAGAAAATCATTGAAAAGATAAACAATTTTCAACTGCTATGATACCAGAATATGAATTATATGTGTTGCCCATTTGCAAACAGTGTTATGTAAATCAAAAATGAAAATGTGTTTATTCCCACCATTACATACGTCGACAAGCCATTAATTAGAGAAGCAAGATGTTTTGCTGCAAGGTGTATTAAAACCCTATGAAAATCCAGTTAGAAAGTTGCCTGCAGATGCAAAGTATCTCATGCCCGTCAGCAATATAGAAGCAAATCGTGTTTTGTCCAACATCGAATATGTTTGCAAAACATGTTTTGTCCAATGTAAAACATACTGATATTATTATTTACTGTTGCATATCGTGCCATGTCTTTATCATATTCCTTGTTTGTTTTAAATTGTACATAGAGCAGGATAGACTCTCTTTGTATGCCAATGTACCGGAAATACTTTTTATTTACATGAAGAGACATTTTGTGTTTATAATATGGGCGTGAAGAGAAACGTTGTGTGGCTAGGCTGCCAACAGTGTGTATCAGCTGTCAAGAAAATGTCATTGTGATAATGCTTTCGTGGTTTTAATGCGAGTTTGTTGGCCTTTATTTTGTTATCGATCATTGTAGGCCTAAGAATGAATGAGGAAAATTGATTGGCAGCGACTGAAAGTAGTAGGCCATTCGTTCATACCGCCAACCATGTGTTCGGAAAAATTGAACGCGCTCTGAAGAAGATGCCAGAACATTATTGTTGTCCCTATTGAATATGAATCTGTGATTAGCGAATTCGGTTATGTTATTCATCTAGGAGATGATTGCTCTGTCTATGATTGGAAATCAGCAGCGGATGATGTTCTGAAACCATAACCTTGTGGCATTTCCAATACCAAAAATTGAAAAAGATTATTCTGAAACGCTCCAACGATGGAAGTGTTGTAGTCCAGGGAGAACCAAATTTCATGATAGAGGTTGGCCAACCAAAAGCATTGTAAAGAAGGGGAAGCATCTAACAAGTCTCAAGCCGACAAACATAGCTAAGGGAATTTAAATTGGAGGACGTAAACTAGAAGCTTTACCCAGGTTGCTGACAATAATGGGAAAGTGTGGAAAGACGAAGGTACTACAAAACTGTTCTACAATCTAATGAAGAAGCTACTGCAGTTGAAGAAAATGATACTGACTTTGATGTACTTCCAGATGACGATTCAATTCAAATTTAAGTGTGTTTAGTTATGATCTTTAGTATGTAACAAAAACCGTCTTTGTAATACGTCTTCAGTGTTTGTCTAAAGATTATGTGTTTTACAAAACTGTTACATGTGTCAATGACGAAGACATGAGGAACAGAATAAGACAATAATTTTGATTCTAGGTTTACTACAACAGATGGATGCATATTGTTAAAAATCCAAAACTCTTATTGTTACCTTGATTTTGAGTACCACAACCATGTTTTTGGCATTACAATGGGTTAGTGGAGTATAATGGAAGGGATTTACAAAATGCCTGTTATTTTCTAAACAACACTCCTCGCTCAATCGAAATGCCGACACAAACTTATTTGCAAAATGTGTTAAGTCCACATTACAGATGCAAACCATGCTATGTCCATTCATTTTTTCCTGTTTTGTAGTTTTTATAATTGACTGGGATTATTGTGGCATTGCACTTCCTTCTCTATGTTGTACATTAAAACTTAAGAAATATATATTTACATACCTAAGTGCATTGCTTTGTTTGTGACAGTTTTTCCCTACTTCCCAAAATTTTTTTAGCATGGACATAACACTGTTTTCTGCAAATGGGCAACTCATATGTACTACGAAAAACAGGTAGTCGGACTTTAGACCGGATCACAATATCAGCACTTCACTTATGAACATTACAGAAAACATTATCGTCAAGGATAATTCACAAATAAAATATCTATTAGACTACATTAAAACCTTTATTTTACACTTTTCAAGGGACTGGGAAAGTTTTTTGCAAAATGCAGGGAAGTGTAAAAGGAGGGAAACTTGTGCTGTAGAAACATATATTGGGAACAAAAAAGTGTAAAATGCAGGAAAGTGTAAAATCAGGGCGTGTAATGCAGGAGTACCTCTGTATTAGGAAGCCGTAACACCGTTAATCACAAAATAATGTCGAGTAAATTAAACATTATCATTTAATATTATACCTAAATAGTATTTAACAAATTGCAGAATATGTATAAAATACACACACGTCTGTGTACCACGCGTACTTGTCGTCCGCAGTCAAGCTACACACATTTATTTACTTTTTATTTACTACATTTGACGCCAGTCTGTGGAGAAGGGCCATTGTGTAGTTATTGGGTTTCAGCTGATTTGTAGTAAATAAAAGGTTAATAAGTGTATCTTGACTGCAGAAGAAAATTATGTGTTGTAGGCAGACGTTTGCTGTCTGTGGCATTAACCCCAGTATAAATTTTGTTTGCTTTCTAAATAGTACAGGTTTGAAGTAAATAACTTGATATTCAATATTATATTCATCTTTTGACAACACATTTTTGGCAATCTTATATAATCTATGGTCACAGACCAGAGAGATTAAGTGGATTATTTATTTTTTACAATACTAATATTTAATGCACACAATTTGTAATGTTAATAACATTTTCTTATATTGTCAGAAGTTAAGTTGAGAGTTCATTTGGCAAAATATTTGATGTAAGCAGATATTATATTCGCTTCGTAGTTGATATCTAATATATACTGGGCTAGGAGAAGTTGTGGTTTTCTTTGGCTATTTACATATGCGATTATGATTTTTGGTTATTGAGTGAGTGAGTGAAAATATTTGGGCGTCTCTTAACATCTAGGTCGTGAAAGCTGATTTTGGGTTACTGATGCTTCTCTCAGAAAGTGATGATTTTCGAGGGGCAGCTTTCATGGTTGTAATGGAGTTTCTGGCAATCCCTGTAGGAACAGAGAACTTTCTTATCTTGGCGTCCGATGCAAGCGGTCATATTTCAAGGGCCCGGAGTACTACTAATTAAATTTCTCAGACCGCTCATCATTAGGATAGGTGGGATGGATGAAAGCCATTCCGAGTGCCTTAAATGTGCACGGGCAGTGTTTGACGAGTCCTACAAGCATCACCATTATTCGTTTCAGTGGTTCACTTCCTCTCATACTGACTGCTGAAGGACTCTACCTACCAAAGTCATGGAGAATTATAAGACCATTCAATTTTGATAATGACTATTGGAAATTTTCACCAGTATTAGTTTCACCACAGAATTCTTGGACTAAATGTATTACTCAGTGTAAAAAAGAAAATTATTTATTTGGGCATACTTATATGATTTTCTTCATTTAAACATACCAGATGACCTGGGTATGAAGGACTCTGGCTTTACCAATTCTAGCCTTGCAGTTGGGCAAAAAGAAATAAACGTTTTAAATACTGATTTCAGGCATAATACATTTTTATTGGTAAAAACAAAAGGTGACTGAATGCACTTAATTTACTACATGTAAGTTTTGATCCATGTTTTATTTATATGGCAGAGAAAACGATCATATAACTTAAATAGAATTATTTGGCAGAGTTTTGACAAGGGGATGGGGGACCGGTGCGCCAGAGCTGTTCATGCTCTGTCATTTCGGTCCCCTTACTTTTCCACCATGTTGGATGTCGATAACCTTGACCTTTCACATTGACCCAAAAAATTCCAAAATTTTTAAAAATATTTCTAAAAAAATATAAAATATTTTTTTATAATTTATTAAAAATATTTAAAAAATTGCTATTAAAATTATCAAGAAATATGAATATTACAAAATTTTTGTTTAACATTTATTGTTTAAAAAATGCTATTTAAAATTATAAAAAAAAACTTTTTATTAAAAAATTTATTTTAAAAGCCATCCCTACACGATACCAAATTTCTGCTACCTTCTGTTATACCCATGGGCACAAGAGAAGGCATAACATTTTCTTAAAGCCAGCACACAGAAAAATATGATGTATATAAGCATATGCACTTTCGATTCATAATCTGTTATATGCTACCGCACTCCCTATAAAAAAAATATATGTGTTAACGTGCTCGCAGTAAAATAAAATATTGTAAAATTATGTTGAGTAATATTAAATAATGCAGATTTTCAGAATTTTGCTCTTTTCCCCCCAAAAATTATAATTACAACATTACGAAACATAAAGTAATATTTCCTAGATAATTTGAAACTTACAGGTCTGGACAAGTTGTCATTTGCTAATCCAATTAATTCATGGTTCACCAAAAGTGGGAGAAAAAATGAAGGCATTCTTTATTTCAATGAAAAGTAAATAATTTTTGTTTCGTCTGTGGCTTTGATAACGAGTGTATTTAGCACAATATGTTAACAGCGGTTTTGAAATATTTATAGTAAAATGTGTGTTTAACACCTGAAAAAAAAAGGTTTCAAGTTTGCTGGAAACTACAAAATTCAAGCCTATCGAGAGGTCTACTTATAATGGAACTGTGGCTTATAGAGATTTATTTTTGCAAAATACGTGAATATCCCAAGGTGTGAAAAATATATTGGTATCGCGTACTTTTCTTCGCTTTTATTGTAACTTTTCATTAAAAATAATTTTTTTGACTGATTAATATTGACTATTAGGTCTATTGGAAATTTTTATTGAAAATATTTTTTTATTAATTAATATTAATTATTCTATTTATATGGGCGCTGCACTTTTAGGCAGTCTGTACCGAGTAAAAAATTCTAGCAGGGCTTATCTTGTGGCCTGGCAGTCAGGAAATATGACATTTTGTTTTCTGTTTGCAGTATTATGAGTGGAAATTGCTCTATTTTCAGACACGAATACCTGGCGTCACCAAATCTCATTCTCATTGGCTGCAACCAAAAACTAATTCCCATTGGCAGCGAGGGAAACGGAACCTTGTGCCACAAACAAATTCCATTGCCATTGGCCGATAAGGGAATTGAACTGTGTACTCCCCACATGTGCAGATTTCCCATTGGCCATTAAGAGAATTGCACTGTGTACTTCCCCCCCCCCCCCCCCCATCCACACCCACCAATTTCCTATCCATTACAAAAAGTCGGATTGTGTGAACTGAGGAGAAATTAATGAGCGTAGGGGTAAGAATTCCCGGTAAAATCTAGAATTATATCTCAGTACATATAATATTTCCAAAGTCATGTCGCGAGAGACAGATAATTACATTTACTCTCTCTCTTTCTACATTTCTCCCGTAAGTGTAACATAGTGTACACTGGAATATAGGTGCATAAAATTTACAATAACATGTCGTAATAGACAGAATGTTATCATTTCGTTTCACTCGCACAATCTGAGATAATTTATAACCGTCAGTTCTCATAATTTACAATACATGGTTAGCCTCGCGAAGGTTGCTAAGAAATCTGAATGTGTGCGAGAGATACAAACATCCCCATCATTCGTCGCTTGAATTGACACGCCTACAGGAGATGCCCTGCACCAGAGAGAGAGAGAGAGAGAGAGAGAGAGAGAAATAGAAGGGGCAGGGGGGGTTTGGAGGGGTAATTTTTAGATCTAATTTTTTTTTTTTTTTTTTTTTTTTTTTTTTTTTTTAAGTATATTGAAAAAATTACAAAATTAACGTAATGACAGAAATCGTCGATTAATTGATTCGTAAGATTTTTGTAGAAAAAATTAATTTTGTTTACACATGAATTAACTGATATAAATAATAAACCTATTTTCTTCAACATGAGTTAGTGGATATGGCTTGACTTACCTATGAAAGAAATATCACTAGAAATGAAAAGAAAAAAGCATGCAACATTAATGAGACAATGACAAAGACACAGGCGCCTTAACCGAGATTTGAACCCAAAAAACCTCGTACAATGCTAGTGTGCAATGCACTGCATTGGAGATTGGATTCGGAGCATCAACTTAGGATTTAATCAGTATACTTTTTCGAAATATAGGGTTTACTAACATAAAATATTTACAGGGTCTTTATTATGAAACTAAGTGATTAAGCAACATAAAAAACGTACGTTTACACGGCCTACCGTAGCGCTACTTGTGTGAAGAATTTAATGAAAAGCAATTGTTTGCATCTTGAGATATGCTACAAAAATCTGCATTTTCTCATTTAATGCTATAGTACAAAATTTCCAAGAAAAAAGAGGCTTTAATGTACAATGTCTACGTACAAACTTTGGTTGGATTTGGTTAAATTGTTTAATCTATGTTGCATGTGTTGATCGTTTCCCAGGACAAAAGACAAAAGATCTAATTTCTTGTGATGTTATCATACAAAAAATCAGAGGAATGAGCTCTGCATTCACATATCTTATGGTTTTAATAGGCACTGCCAGCATATAAACTTATTTTGGAACTTGTTTCGTTGATAAAATGACATAGCTAAAGTAATTATATAGCCAACATTTTTCATACCAGTTTACACCACCTGCTGTAGTCTATTTTTTTGCCAAATTTGGTAAAAATCTAAAATTATTTCCCTAGATATGAAAGAAAAATTGTTATTTATTCGCATGTCGATATCTTACATAATGGATGACCAAATATACTCCGTCTTGATACAGTTGTTAGTTGTAATACTTAATGCCAGAATACAAAGTTAAGATGTAACTTATTACAAGATTTTGACTATATAGCATTCTCAGTTAGAATTATTATATAGCTGCAATTTTAAAAAATAAGTTTCGTGCATACTTAAGACATACAATATAACATCATCTGCCTCAATATTTCATGTTTGCCAAATATGATAAGAATCGGTCAATTATTTCTTGAGATATGACATAAAACTTTATTTTTTCGCATGGCGCTATCTTACAAAATGACGGACAAAAGATGCTCGGTTTAGATACAGTTGATAATTTTAATATCTACCTACTGCCAGAATACAATGATACAAGTTGGCATTGATTATATCGTTTCGGAGATATAGGATTTTAAGCTAAATATGGCTATATGGCCGCCATCTTAAAAATTAGTGTCTGACATTCTTAAAACATACCACTTGCCTTACTATGTCTCAGTAATATTCGTTGCCAAATTTGATAGAAATTGGTCAATTGTTTCTCGAGATATGAAAACTCTTTATTTATTCGCATGGTGCTATAAACAAAATGGTGCACAAATGACCCTCTATGTAGATACAGTTAATATATGTAATATTTGCTCCTGCATAAGAAGTTATGTTGGAACTGATTACATAGTTAAGACAATATAGTATTTTAAACTAAAATTACTAAATGGGCGCCATTTTGAAAATAAGTATCTTACGTGTATGAGACACACTACTTAACAACACATAATTCAGTACTGCATGTTAACCAAATTTGGTAGGAATCGGTATTTTTTTTACCGAGATATGACATTATATATATATATATATATATATATATATATATATATATATATATATATATATATATATATATATATATATATTCGTATGGAGCTATCTTCCAAGATAGCCGACAGGTGTATATATGTTGCTATATATGATGCTTCTAACAGATACTATCAGTATACCAAAGTTGGTTGAAATTGTTTAAATGGTATGGCAAATATACCAAAGAAACCAAAATAATTTTAAAGGTCGCCCTTTCGACAGTAAGTACCTAAACAAGTTCAATCACTGAAGTTCACTTGACCTATCATAGTATTACTTACCTTCCAAATTGGGTGAGAATTGGTTTAATAGTTTTCGAGATGTAATGAAAAAAAATTTATTATTTCATTTGGTGCTATTTTCCAAAAGGCTGAAAAACAACAATATTCATCTAAAAATTTAATGCATACGAGATGCTCTGTTAGCATACAAAATTTGGTTTAAATACATAAAATAACAGTACGGTTTTAGTTTCCTAATGCCAAATGGTGTGCACTATTTATGTTTACGTTAACTTCTGCCTGAATGCCATTTTAATGTATCGTAGTTTGTTTTATAAAATTATGTTTCTCTGATTGAGTATAGGCCGCAATTTGTAGTAAGTAATTAAATAGTGATAAAATTATAAAATGTTTAACTCCACCCTCTTTCCAGTTATATTGCTGCAAGGTGCCAGAGCGGCGTATCCGAGTCCTTGAGTGATTAAGAACTAAATTATAATAAAAGAACGATGGTTTATTTTAATTTATTCGCACAGCTATTATTTGCAATACTTTACTGTCTTCACTATCACTCTTGTTATTCTCCGTGAGCACATTATTTAATGTCTATCTCAGTTCCAAGTGAAGTACTTATTGATGTCTATATTGTTTAAAGTCACTTAATTCAAACTCAATATTTACACTTATTCATTCGGTCTATTGGCATCATTCCAAATGCCTTACACGCATGCAACCTCTTCAATAATCCCACCTGTCTGTCTTACGCTACAGTGTACTGATTCCCGCAGTCCGCATACTTCACTATAGCTGGTCGCACTGACAGCCACTCGACTGTCTTCTGGCTTGTCGCTTCGCTGTCTTCGACAACCTGGCACCTGTCGTATAATCCTTAAGATTCCACTTTACCCTATTTATCAGCTGCAAATTATGGAGGTCTGATTACACTTTTGAATGCTCTTTACCAAACCGAGAACATTTTTAACACCGTGATTAAGGTATTTCATTTAGTAGTAATCATTTTGAAACAGTTGTTAATGTTTTAATTTGCAATAACACTTGTTGAATTCATGTAATGGCGTAATTAAAAAATTTACGGCAATTCTCGCCAAATTAGAAATTTCGAGAATATTTTTCACAGATGGCTAGTGACTCGACTTACAAACTAAATTAATGCTAAACAGAAGTGGTATTTAATTGTTTATACATTCCTATCACAAACTTAGCATAAGCTTGAACCCAACCCACTACGCCACGTAAGTCAGTTTACGTGTTCTCAGTAAGTGTGGGTTTCTGCAGATACGTACGGATAAGTGGTGCCGCGGTAACACACAAGACTCTAGGCTGCAGGACCTGGTTGGATTCAGAGTTTGGCCATTCCAATTCTGTGCGTCTGGAGATTTTTTGGAATCACTCCAAGCAAATGCCCGAAAAAAATTTCGCCATATCCGTCCCGTACATTATCTAAAGACAGACTTAGTATGGGACTGATAACTACAAAAATAACTGTAAAAAACTTTTAAAACCAAGCTTTTGTTTATCAATGCACTAAAAAGAGAAACATCATTATAGCAGTTATACAATTTGTAGAACTTGTAAGATATGTCGAACAGCTGTATGAAACTTTACTACAAATTAATATGTTTGTTTCAATTTATATTTAGTATATAAAAGCTTAGCGCAAATAGTCAAGAGCCTTACGCAAGATATGGGCTTACTACACTTATGCAAATTAGGTAAACGTTCTATATTGCGCCAAGATTTTATGTATTAAATATAAATTGATAAAATATATTAATTTGTAGTAAAGATTATAACGGCTATTCGACCACATCTTACAAGTTCTACATATTTTGTAACTACTATAATTAATTTTCTCTTTTTAGTGCATTTATATACAAAAGCTTGTTTTTAGAAGTTTTTTTAAGTTTTTTTTTTTTTTCGCTTTTTAGTTTCGCCAATTTTTATTTATAATGCATGACTCCTAGTTTCTTGGATACTGCTTAAGTTACATAACAGCTTGTAACTTCCGGCTCCATCATCAGATTACCTCAGGGGTACCTTCACATTGTAGTGTCATCGGAACTACACATGTAAACATAATTTCAGCTCGATTGGATAACGGTAAATGGTTTAAAATCGACTTGCAAGATTTGAACTAAACACACCCACCCACATACATACCATTGGAGATCAAAAAACCGTAGCAAAAAAACACTAAATTATAGTGGCGATTTTCAGTTCGCCACTCCATTAACCTATTGAGGAGTTCCCTCATGAGGAGATGATCCTGGCTGCAGCACCAAGTCGCTGTCACCATATTATTGCATTGTCATCGGGTTTCTATGTGTATGCCAAGTTTCAGCTCAATCTAGTACCTAGAAGTGGGTCAAAATCCATTTACAAATTTTCACCCAAGCGTACAAACTAACAAAAGCTTGTAAAAACAAAATCCAAGTACGTTTTAAGCCAAGCAGTGGAACTGCCCTCTCACTTCCACATGCGCTTGTGCGTTACAAGAAACTCAGCTCTCGTATAAAACATTGTAAAGTAAACGAAAATAAACGTGTTTTCCGCCGGAGGCGTAATTAATGGGATGAGAATGGCGTTCAATAGAACTAGCAGCCGAGGGACTGTCGTGTTGGCTAGTACGTGTGATGAGGCCTGGATTATTTAAATAAATTAATTTAAGAAGTCAGATAAACCATATCTCAAAATATATAATATCTATTAAAATGAAAACTGCCAGAAATAAATATCAACCGAATCGGCTTCAATTATTGACTAAATAAATCTTAAACAATTCAAAATGAGGATTAAGGTATTAACTACCACAATAACAAAAAATAAAGGCACAGAGACAATTAATAAAAATACTCGCAATCATAATAATGATTCAAAACTGAAAATTAAGTTCTCAAACTAGCTCGAAACTATTTACAGCAGTGACACGATAACGAATTTAATCGTAACATATTTCAAAACTCTCAGCGACACATTAAAAACTGTAGTGATTCTTTTAAAGTGGCACGTGATTTTCGTGTCATCTAACATTACTGCTATTCACAAAGGCTTCATCACAGTACATACATCAAAGTCTTGACACGGTTGGCTTCGGTCGCAATAACGATGGAGCTGCTGTAAGTGACTTACACGAAAAGTTCGATGGCTCATTGACGATTTATTATGCAGCATAACAGCTGAAGAAGTCGATGGAACTGTCGTAGCTACCGATAGTTCTGAGGTCCCCGAAGGCATCGCAGATGCAGAATACGACCTAGATGCGATGATGCAGAAGCTAGTCGAGATTTTACATTTTCATGCCAGCCACTGTTAAACTAAACTGCTCAGCTGACCTCACTATTGTTTATAATAAAAGAATATACAAGCCTCAGGACATCATATTGACTTTGAACCAATCATATTACACCATTAATACACTGATCGCACAACAACGGGCCAATCACCGAGTTACCACATGAATGCAGCTGACCAATTACATGAGGTGGAAATTGTGATGGAGGTGGAGGCGATTGTGAAAGTGGAGACATAAGGAGTCATTTTGGGGTCATTAGGTGTCATTTTGGAGTCTTAAAGAGTCATTTTTGAGAGCGGAGGTGCACATGTGTGTAGGTGTGTGTGTAGATGCATGCACGTGTTATGTGCATGTGTGTAGGTGTGTGTGATCACGTGTGTGTATGTGTGTAGGTGTATATATGTGTGTAGACGTGTGTGCATGTGTAATAGTGTGTGCACATGTGTGTGTAGGTGTGTGTGTCAGGTTTGTGTGTAGTTGTGTGAGTAGGTGTATGTGTGTAGCTGTGTGTGTAGGTGCATGTGTGTATGCGTCCAGGTGCATGTGTATATGTGTGTAGGTGAGTGTGCGATCACGTGTGTGTATGTGTGTGTAGGTGTATATATGTGTAGACGTGTGTTCATGTGTAATAGTGTGTGCACATGTGTGTGTAGGTGTGTGTGCCAGGTTTGTGTGTAGCTGTGTGTATGCGTGCAGGTGCATGTGTATATGTGTGTAGGTGAGTGTGTGATGTCTCAGGGCCTTCACACAGTTTGTCAGCTGCAGTCACATGACAACTTGGTGATTGGTTGTTCAGTGTCCACCCAATGTTTTAATGGTCTAATATGAATAATTCCAAGTGAATATGGCGTCATAGGTACTGCATAATCTTATATTATAAGCAGCGACTGGCATGAAAGATACATAGTATCAGCTAGCATCTGCATCTTCGCATCTAAGTCTTATTCTTCATCTGCGAAACCTTCGAATAGTCCAGAGCTAATGGAAGCAACGACAGTGCCTTGACTTCTCTGCGACTGCAACTAGCAGTGCCATCGACTTCATCAGCTGTTATGACTACAAAATCTTAAATGGAGCCATCGAACTGTAAGGGTGAGTCTCCCTCAGCAACTTCATCGGCATTGCGACAAAAGCCATCTCTGTGAAGACTTCGATGCATGTACTGTGATGAAGCCTTTGCTAATAGCAGCAATGGCAGACGACACAAAAAGCATCAATGTGAGATTGACGACTGTCATGGCCTGCGAAAGGGGTTGGTTGTGGTTATAAGGATGGTGAACAATTTGGAAGGAAGTTTGTTTGGAAATTTTTACCCTGTTGCCGCCAGACATTGCCGTGGCGGCGTCAATGATGATGATGCGGTAGAGTTGAGATCTCCTTAGTGCTTTCGGGATGCTGCGGGCCGATCACCCGGCCAATTTTCCCGCGATGATCTTGCTGTTGTTCGCCTTATACGGGGCCTAGTGTATTTGTTAAACGACGGGTTCTTCGGGTGGCCCAATCATCACATGGTATTGCAAGTTAATTAAAAGTACTTTGATTGGCACAATCAGACTCCCTACGTATGGATTGTTCGGACCAACCACACGCCCATAAATGCTACACACGAACACTTTAAAATACGTTGCAGCTCACATGAAAATTAATAATTACCCTTGAAAATTTGCATAACACTTGCATAAAGAATGGCGGGTTGAAGGGCTTGTGCCCTGAAATGCATCTCGGCGACCGAAATAAAATACACTGGTCAGTTAATGCTATTTATTAGTTGACTTTACAATTCCCTCCAGGAGAACGACAGACATAGATTGCTCACTTTTTCCTGTGGCGAAGGCTACACTGATAAAAGAGCTCTGAAGCTACGTGATAATTACATGTTCTTTCAAGTTTACAAACTCCCCAGGCGATGCGATTCCTTGGGAGGCGAGGGGGAGTGTCCTGGATGGCAGAAAACAAAAAGGTTCCGAAATATTATGCTATTGCTGAATGTTGAGAGCCAACCGGGGGGGAAACGCGACCACAATTTCACATGCAACCTCCGTCTCTAGGCGCGACTTGCTGACTGACTTCCTGCTGTGGCGCGAAGACTGGCGATGGTGGACCCCATGCCGCAGAGGGATCTACTTGCATACACAGAAGAACTTACATTGTTACATTATGGAAAATGATACTTAACACCCTGCAGAATCACATGAAACAAACATAATTCTAGGCCTATATATCTAACACGATGGAATGAAGTGGTCAAAACACTGATGGCAGTGAAAATAATCATTTATGAAAAATACAACATTGCAAATAACAAAATAATTGGTAGTATGAGGGTTTCGATGCATGTCACCTTTAATTTCTTTTCATGTGTCCTTATCCAGTGTCCAGAAATTCCCTCAGAATATTAAAAAACCCTTTTATTCATAATCACGTGTTCGTGCATTACTCCGCCCTCGTCTCGGGCTGCTCAGGGCACGTGGCATTGCACCACTTACACTTTCCTACATTTGCACTCGCTTGCACCTGTCCTGCACTGCACGTCACTTATTCACATTCGCTGCCGATCACACATCAAGTGCGGGTGCGTGCTGCACTGGGGAAGCGGTCGGCGTGACAAACGGCCTAAGGCTGGGAGCGACCCATGACAAGATGAACCCGCTCCTCATGGCATATAAGTGTGAGATGTGCCTTCGCCTGTTTTCTCGTACTGACACTCTATACAGACATTAGGAAATATGCTAAGTACTTGTCCCTCCACCAGATAAAAACAAAAATGTGTATTGTTGTCACCACAAACATGTGATGGACTTACAAGTACTGTTGTATGCAATGATGATGTAAACATGTCATTGCTAACATGTATGTAAGTGATGATGCAATGGTGCTACCATCAGTAAGTGGGTATGTGCACGTGGACGGTATGGACAATTCGCTATCGACATCGGGTCGATTGTGTCGCTACTGTAGAAAGATTTTCTGCAAAAGCTGCCATGCGCGCAGGCATGAGATGAGTGGTAAATGCACAAAGAAGACAGGATGAGCTTGTTTGACTCTATTCTGTCACAAGTGTGGTCGTTAGTTCACATGTTATGAAGTAACAGGCATTCCAGACAACATGCGATGTGAAATACATAACCATCAGCGAAAACTATGTTATGAGTCGTATGTTAACCATGTCAAACAGTGTAAAACTCATGCTCGAAAACTTGTCCATGTTCTAGGTAAACCTAATGTCAATAGATTTTTTTCTGAAACAATCAGCATTCAGGGGCCTTCTGGAAGATTATGTTGCTCCGAATCTGACAGCTTCGTCGAAATATGTTTGCTCGTTCCTGTCATATATGAAACAAAATTTAATAAACAAACTTACAGAAGATATTGAAAAGCCAGGCCTCTAAAAAATAATATATAGCGGAAAAGTATCTACTCGAAACAAGAACCAAATAATGACGAACATTGTGGAAGGACATTCAAGACCCAAAATGTACAAATATGCAATGTATATGACATCGAAAAAAGTGTAAATGATAATATACAAAGTATATGATGCGAGGAAGAAGAAATGATGATAAATTATTCGGGCTGGACACTCGATTCGGGGATCATCTGCATCCGATGAGTGCATCAAAACCTCTAACAAAATATTGTTATGTCATCTTCTTGTCTTCCGATAAATCACCACAAAAATATTTGTATGTATGTAACATTTTGTAAATAAAAATACATATTAAATATGTTGCAGTTTATTTGATTCATAATAAACCTCCTCTTTACATACAATTATTTTAAATCGAAACACTCACATTTAAGAATAAAACAAAAAAAAATTAAATATACCAATTTAATTACTTTGCAGGAAAGTTCAATGTCACCACTCGGTACAGGACGATAGCAGGTGGCATAATTGAGAATTGAATGCTTCCTATGTGTTCAAAATATAATATAAATTGGAGGGTGTTTTCAGCACAACATATACTTTAAAATTCATAACCAATTAGAGCTACTGCCTGGTAGGTGAATTAATATACTAGCGCTACCTAGGGGATGAAAACATATGAAATCCAATATGGCAGTCGAACGAAGGAGACGGACAAACTCTAAAATAAATGAGGGATGAAAAAACCAAAATGGCAGCTTTCAGCATTGTATAGACAAATTAAAATCGAAAAACCAAGTTGGCAGCCTCCAGCAGTGTATAAAAATGACAATGGAGAAAACAAGATGGTGGAATACTATAGAATGAGTATAGGCGAGGAAAGTGGGGGTGAGGGAGATAGTCGTCTGCTGGGCATGGTGCTGGGGAGACCTCCAGAAATGTAATTTAAAAAAAATAAATAATTTAATAGATATCTGGTTATCTCTGTTAATATATTTTTAAAACAAATATTTAGGATTTTAGTACAATTTTTTGAATTATCTATCATTTTTCGTGATGTTTTGTTTTCACGTTCAATAAAGGTCACAGGGTCAAGAATAAGGCCACCTGCAACCAATATGTTTTTAGTAGTCAGTAATGTCATATGCTCACTGACTTTCACACTTTTTCTCTAATTTTTTGTTTTTAAGTTCATTCCAGATCATAAGGTCAAGGTCAAGGCTAACTTCAGCCAATATGGTGGTAGTAGTCAGTAACATAATATGCTCATTGATTTAAACATTTTCTTTAGTTTTTGTTTTCAAGGTCATTCAAGGTAATGCAGTCAAGATCAAGGTCACCTGCATCCAATATGTTGGCGTTAGTCAGTAATGTAATATGATC
Organism: Dryococelus australis; assembly: GCA_029891345.1. Classification (NCBI taxonomy): domain Eukaryota; kingdom Metazoa; phylum Arthropoda; class Insecta; order Phasmatodea; family Phasmatidae; genus Dryococelus; species Dryococelus australis. Next base: position 29,863,425 of record CM057009.1, read on the forward strand.
ATCGACTTTTATGCATTTTCTCGAGTTTTTTCCAAGCCATTCAAGGTCATGGGGTCAAGATCAATGTAATCTGCATCCAATATGGTAGTAGTGGTCAGTAATGTAATATTCTTGGTGACTTTTATGCATTTATTGCTATTATTTTTGAATTTTTAAGGAAAAAAATGGAAATTGTAAGGGAAAATACTCGTCGGAAAAGTGAAAATTTGTTTAATGTTATAAAAATAATTTTTAAAAACTTTAATCATAAATATTTAGTAATAAATTAAACATTGTTTGATAGTAAATTTGTGGAGTTTTTGTAATTCTTTGGATTCTTTTTTTTTTTAACTATTTCGATTTTTGGGTTTAAAGGTCCGAGGTCAAAGGTCCTGAGTCATCACCAGTCCTCTTGCCCTGACCCGGGGTCACAAACCTGCTTCTCCTGATCCAGGGTCACAAATCCTCCTCTCCTGCTCTGGGGAAAATGGGAATTTTTAGGGAAAAAGGGAAATATTTATCTAAAAATGGACATTTTTAAGTGAAAAGGGAAATTTTTAGGGAAATGTAATCAAATTTTTGGGGGCAAAAGGAAGTTTTTAGGGAAAATATTAAAAATTTCGTGCTTCTAAGTCATTTACATGCTTATAATTAATCTCTTACAATGTATATCTCTATGTAACCATTATATTTATGATGTAGAAACATTGCTAATAATGTATATGTAGCATATTCCCATTTTCAAAAAACATTTCAGAAATTTGAGGCGTGCAGTATTATAGTCCCGAAGACACGCATTTTAGGACGTGCGTCTGTGGATTGCGTACGAGCTATTAAGGACAATGTTTATTGCAGAACAGAAGCCTTTCTTTGCATGCCACTAATTATTCACATTTTGTATAAGTTTTTCTTTATAATATGCAAATCAGACGAGCAAGCGACATGTCTCACAAGACATCAGGCACTGATAGATCCCATTTGCAGTGCAATCATTAATTCGACCTTGGTTTAGTTTCATTGGGACGTAAGCTTCGTTTCTCATTCTCACTACCTCAGAACCAAGCCCACCAGGGGGCGGGGGGTGAACACCCTTCTCCAACCAGTGTGACAAACAACTCGCAGCGAATACCACCATTGGTGGAATAAGTACATCCTTTGCCTGGAAAATGCAGTATTTTTTTTAGTAATTTCTACTTGAATGCATGTGACATCCTTTATGTAACTACGTTTCTCTTATTCTGTTTCCCTTCCTTGGGTGCTGTCAAGTCCAGTGATGCAGATAAAAAAAATTAATTCCAATAGGAAAGGGTAAATGTTTCACGAGTTACGACGGTAAATAATACACTTGCGCCGTGTTTTACAGATAAGTGAAATGCCCAATTAGAATTCTGGCTGCTTCTTTTGGCTTTTGCTGCTGTACTTGGTAACTTCCGGAATAGCATGGAAAAACTTATATCATGTATCTGAGTTATTTCTCCCACAGCCATGTTATATCGGGCTTTTACTGTACCTGTTGACTTTGCCCCATTCATTTGTTTCTGGTAATCTTATTACTTTTACAGGCGCAGGCCTTGCCAAATAAATAAAATCAGAATTTAATATTCTATTTTAAAACTCATTTATATATAATTTTTTAAGTTGTTGAAATTGTACGTAGAGTACAGCAGAACAATGCAAAAGTTCTCTCAACTTAATTTCTGGTCTCCTCTCTGGATTTCTCATTATTTCAAGTTGTCATTATCTGTTAGTTATGAATTATCGCAAAGGTTTTGTAGGTATAACTATCCTACTCGACTTTTTATATTAAATGTATATGTACGCAAATATACCAAGGCTATCATATGCTCGACATATCAGGAGAAGTTAGCAGGACACAACACTAGCGAGAAATTAAAAACTTTTTTTTATTGATAACTGATATAGATTTAAATACTTCAGACTACAAACACAAAAACGGAATGCTTAAATTTTCCACACCATTCCCATTGTGTCTTTAGTAGAGCATGCTCGCTTTTCGTGTAGTGAATATAATCTGCTTATACACAGCTCAAGGCAGTCTACTCTAGCAAGCATTAACCAACTCCCTTGGCCATATATTCTACTTCTCCACGATCAAGTTTATCTTTCAAGGCCTCTGCCGCCCCTGGGATACTATCAGCAATGTACAGTGCTTGATTCGCATTCTTGAATGCTCGGCGACTGATGGTTTCATCCAAAGTCTGAGGCTTTTCGTGGGTACACTCCCATCAAACATTATATTTAATGGAACTTTCTTCAACTTCTTCTGTTAATTGATTGATTATCATTTGCTTAATGTGGTCCAGGTATGTACGTGTCGTTCGTACTTACAATGTTATTTCCAATCACATAATCCTTTAAATTGCCCTTGAATGCTAATTGTTCTAGGTAGAATCCATTCGATGATGTGTTTTCGCCAGCACCTGGTACAGATCGTTTCTTAGTTGCAGAAACTCTACCTTTATAATTCTTCTTATGTCACTTTAGGTTATCACCACATTTAAACAGATGTTTGCACTTGCCACATCGTTTCATAGCACAGGTACTACTCTTCACAAAAGTAGTTTTTTCATGCTTCCTCGCACTTTGGCTGTAGGCAAATATCCTGTCGCAGTAGCAGCAACGAAGCCTTGGCCAAGTCGTCGATGGCAGCACAGCTGTAGGTGTCCCGTCCGAAGAAGTCTGTGGCACTGTCGGTGTCACACCTGAAGAAGTCGAAGGCGGTGCTGCTACCACAGGTGTCCCAACCGAAGACATCGATAGCACTGTGCCAACCTAAGCCATTGATAGACCAGCAACATTTGCCTCCATAATATATTACAGTTGCTTACACGAGCTGAGGCAAAATGACTTTCACGACTGCTACTGTCAAACTAAGCTTCCTAACTGGAACCCGGCTGTTTATATAACCGCACACAGGTACCATGAAACTTATGCATGCCAGTTGCTCTACCAACCAACACCGCTTATACCTACCAACCATACTATATATATATATATATATATATATATATATATATATATATATATATATATATATATAACACTATAACTCTAGCATACATCAACCATTCAGCACACATAAGCCTAACCGAAATTTTCCTACTACCGATATCATCTGCCCTACCATACATTATCAGACTAATTAAACTTATCACTCATACCAACCACTAGAATTCAAGCATACCTCAGACCCACACCTACTAAAATATGCCAAAAATCGTAACTCCGAAATGTCTGTCATAGCATCATTACCATCAGACACCAGCTAAATATCATACTATCCATCAAATAACCCACCTGATTATACCAACCTTCCATACCAATAAAATACCGACCACCACACCTCAGATATATGAAACAAAAATATGAGAAACCCTACTGACCAGGAGTACTTGGTTCTATACCAACCCTACCTCCAGCATAATTCAGTCATGCCACAAATATCACATTGTAGTTATACAATGCAACATAACAATAACTCATTTCATACCACCGCGCACCACACATTAACCCCACCAACGAAAACATACTAGGTGACAAACTCCAGCATGCCAGACATTAATATAAATTACTCTGTTAACCAACAAACCAGTTAATTATGCCAGCCATCCATATTAATAGTTGCTCCAACAAAACATACCAGGTAACATACCTCCAACATAATTAACAGCCACATCGATATCCCAATCGTATTAAGTACCAAAACAGATATAATTCCTTTCACCATGACATTAACTTGCCTCAGCCATGCGACATCGAAAGCCATATAACCGAGCATGCTAAAATACTATACCATCTGAATATATCATCGAACCACTACAGCAGATAACCATACCAACCAGTCATACTATCCATGTTAACCCAAGTGTGCCAAGCAAATTTTATAGTCCAGACCAACACGCAACAAAAACATTATTGCCATCTGCAAACTAACATAACATAACTTACTAAAGCCCAAATATGCCAACCTATCTTAACCTACCAAAGGCGAGAAAAAAATCAGAAATAACCTAGCATAACCTTACCTACCATCGTCCAGATTAAAATTATACTCATCCTAAGCACACATATGTCCTACATGTCTAGCATAATTTTCAGCCACTTAGGGAAATTTGACATGTTCAAACATCAGAAACACACTTCAAACAGACTGTGGCAAAACATCACTTCGAGTAACATTCACCTCACAATTACAAATGAACACTCGGATAAAGCGGAATTAGGTTTCAAATACAACATAGTCAAATAGAAAGTCGACACCATCACGTCTACCCAAGCAACCATACATCAAGGCCAGTCCATATCTCAACAATCCTTACCATCTGTCAGCATAACATAATAGACTCATAACAACCACCATGCCCAACCACTTTATTGGATGCAGGTGACCTTGACCTTTAACACTGAATTCCCAAACATTTCCAAACAAAGATTTTAAAATTAAAAAAAAATTATTTAAAGAAAAAAATGGGAAGACTCGGAAAAAACCTGTGGAATAACAGAGAGACAAGAGAGAAAGAGATGGAATGAGAGAGAAACGAAAGAGAGAACGATAAAAAGAGAAAGAAAGAGAGGAAGAGAAAGGAAAGAGAGAAAGTGATAGAATTGGAGAGTGAGAGAATGAGAGAAAGAAGATGGAATGTTTGAGCATGAAAAAAGATACAGAATGGTGGTGTGACATCACGATCGTATGCGTCTTGAAAAAGACGGGTCTGGTGATATATAAAACTTAATACTAATGCTTTTAATTTTTATACTTATCAAAATAGATTTAAATAAAAAATAATAATTTTTAAAATTATATTATTTTATTGATTCCTTAGATGATTCTTCATTGTTTTGTCTAAAAGCAATAACGAGCATCACAAATCACCTGAATTGGCTCGTTTTTAAAAACAAAATATGGCTCACTAGAGACACTGTGCACTTGAAGGAAAAATGGGAAATTTTTTTAGCGAAAAGGGGTCAATTTTGGGTAAAATAATTCATTTCTGAAATGATTTTTGGTTTAAAAAAAAATCGATTTTTAGAGAAAACGTGAAGATTTAATGTCAACGTAATTCAAGGTCGAGTGACCGAGGTACTCCCAGATCCCGGTGTGCCAGCTTCCCCATATGCCTACTACTTTATACGTTATTCTGAAAACATTGCAACTACAATAAAGACATTTTTAACTTCCAGAGGTAGCACAAATCAGTAGGTAGCTGCACTTAGCTTGCAAACAACAATATTCCCAAATATTATTCAACAAAATTCGTATGCTGTATGTACTTGAAATGCAAGTAAATGTCTAAGCATTTTATGTAAACAATTTATGAATATTTGTAACTATTTCAAGTGAGTTGAACTGCACGTAAATTGAATTTTAAAGGAGCAGTGAATTCGATTTTGTGTTTGTCAAGTTTGGGTTTTCTTATAGCGACTGCGACAAAAAAAATAACTGCCCATTGGATAACATCGAGTGTCCACTCTGTACTAGTACTTTATTTACTCTATGCTGTAGAAATTATTTGGGCTGAAGAAGGTGTGCACTGTGACGTCATGTCGATACAGTACGTCTCCTAACTGCTGATGGAATGATGGCAGGCGGGAGTGCTGAATACGTGTGTCGAGAAGAAGCAAACTAGCTTCTTTTTGACACACATATTCAGCACTCCCACTTGGACAAGCTAGTCCAAGTTTATATAAGTTATTTTAGACAGTATTTTAAATAATTATAAATATGAATAAATTTATGATTTAAAATGCTTTGGTCAAATTAATAATAGTATACGGTTGTCATACCATAAAAATGCAACTTTAAAAATTAAACATTCTTCTAAAACACATTCAAAATATATCAGTTACTTTACAAAAAATGTGAAATTTAACCATAGACAGACTATTTCAATTTTCACGCTGAATGTTTGTGTTCCATTGAATGTTGAAATTTAGTATTAGAAACAATAAAACTTTTTTTGTTTGCCAGTATAAACGCACAAAAATATTTGATGTGATGCTGTGGAAAAATTATTCAATGGCAATAATTTAAGGAATTCATTTGTGCTAAAAAATTCAGAGTTCTTGTCAATTGAACCGAAATTATTTTGCCGCAAAAAATACCTAAACATCACTAATTTTAATGTTTAAAACTAAATTTTTTCTAGGGGAGAAACACCCAGTCACCTTTCCAAATTTCGGGAAAAATTTGTTAATGTAGCACTAAACCAGCTGGAGATACTGACCGCCACTGACAAGTTTGCTTGGAATCTGCCCAATACTCATTACTACGATGGACAATGTCTGAACTATTCTGGAACACGCTATGAACAGTTAGGTGAGACTCCTTAATCTGTTGCATGTCCTGGAGTTTTACGTACACTATTTTTGTATTCTAATTGTGCCTTGCAGCTGCATGGTATAGCAGCATATCTTCCAGAGCTTCCAAATGTGGATTCAAATTCCCAGTACGCTCTGCTCGGAGGTAAATTTTCAAAATGTTAATAATTTATCACGCACTGTTTCCTGAATCACTCTGTCCTGTTGGCCATATTGTACCTGTTCTTGATAGAATCAATTTTCTTCTTTAGGTCAAGTAAATTGAGACATTATTCATCATCCATACATTCACCAGTTATTAAAGTCTTGTATATTTTTGGCACTGCCAATAACATTATTAACCTCCTAATTGAGATATTCTGTATCATCTGTAGCAACTTACGATTTGTTCACCTTTTTCTTTACTGGTGCGAGGACTCCATTGAATGGCAGGGGTATTTCCAAAGCCTATTTTATGGCTTACATATTCAAGGCAGCATCTACCAATAAATGTCCTCTTCTAGCTCTTGCTAATGCTTTACCACTAAGCACATGGACCACTTCATTACTGCCATGTATCTGATCTTAAAGTTATTTGAAACCAGAGTCTCTCCTCAGGTGGCTTATGCACCCCAGAAAGTTCATCTCAGTATGTAGGCCATCAAGTAGGAGAACTAATTCTTTTAATGTAATTCCTTGGGGCGTAGTTGCAATAATAGCGAAAGCCTTCCACCATAAAGGTTGATCGAATATTAAAATTAGTGTACAACTGTTTTCCTCGCTTGGTCATTCAGAAAGCGTAGGGCAGAGTTAATACGTGACATGTTTGTTGGGTCTAGATCAATCATAGGAAGGAATACAATTGATGACTTGCCTGAGTGGGGAATTTTATGAATCATATGCATGAAACCAGACCATCCTGGCTTTGGGTATGACAGAAATGGTGACAGTTTCCAAATTGTGTATGTCTGTAATTTAATTGGCTCTTCGAAAGACTTCAAGCATTGAAACTCTTTGCACCTGATTTCTTTTTAAAAAAAAATCTTGGTCTCTGATAGTGTTCTGGCAGTGATAATCTCTTGTGTTGGAATTCATTTCTTGGAAACAGTTCTATATGTGATCTTGCCAGGAGTTATTGCTGCTATCACACCTATAAAATTGAGGTTGCCCTTTCTATCAAGTACATTAATGACATTGTCTACAATACCTCCAACATACTGGACAAACTAATGAGAATTTATTAATGTACCAAGGTTTGAAGTTGTTGGTGCACTCCTCTCATATTTATGTTTTTCATTGTAGGTGGTACAAAAACCATGCTTGCGAAGAATATCAATAAAAAACATTGACCCAAAATGGTGGTGCATTTGTACAGCCAGTACTAGTTGAAGAGATGTAGTAAAACAGCATGGCTTTATTGCTTGCATAGTAGCTTGCCAAATAGATGCATATTTCGTATCACATTATACTCCGATTACTGTCATCAAAAATACTCTTAATCTATCTGGCAATAGGTTCATCTCTTTTCGTTTACAAGCCATATATTCTGCCAATCGATAGCAATATTTAGGCGATAAAAGATATTTTACATAATTTCTAATCAGTTTAGCTGTTTCAATTATTTATTTTTTTCAGCCTCTTTATTCTCTCCCTTTGAAGTAGTGTTTCTATTGAAGAATTGAAGCAGCACTTTCTCGAAATGTTACAACATTCATTTGCGCTCTCACATTTGCAAATATCGCTCTATCACCAAATAATTTCCTCACTTTATGTTTCGTAGACTGTTCAGAAATGCATGGTATTCAGAACCAGCAGCAATCAGATTTGCTTCCATTTTATTCAGTAGATCATATAAGTATTTGATTTTCATTATTATCTTCAAGGAATTGCACGACTGCACGAAAACTAATTCAATTCTCTTCCTCCTTGGGCCGGCCTATCAGTTGCACATTTTTTAATGTTTCCTAATTTTGGGGTAATGCAAACTTTACTGTTGTGGTTAATTGCATCCATAGCAGGAAGGTCATCAGCAAATGTGAGTCTTACCAATACGTTTTTACCCCATACATTGTTGCCGCTGGTACATGCATTCAATATGGTTTCGTGGAATACAGGGATTCTAACTGGAAAAAATCAATTTTTCTCTTTCTACCATACAATTGGGATTCTTGCCCACAAAACAGGCAATGCAGTATGCATTTAGATTCTCCATCTTGTGATCGAAGAATACACTGAGTATTCGTACTAATAGCTGGTTTCGTCTTTTTAAATGTCGCTATATTGTTGGGATTACGCCATGTTTTCCTACAATTGAAATAAGTAGACTGATCTGTTTGAGTTCGAATATCACTTGCCTTTGATTCGCTTACGATCTTTATTCCTTCACTTTTTTTTGCTTCGTAATATCAATGTATGTTCATCAGATAGGTTCTTGCGCAAAGGACACATTTTTCAGTCCCATTATCTTCCATCATAATTACATCAGCTCACAATATTCAGTATCTACCTGAAACAATAAAATAACCAATGAACTATGAAAACAACAATGAATTGAATTCATGATTTAGGATACGAACCCATAAAAAATATATTATAAAATACCTTCCTTAACCATATTGCTCACTAACCATTGTTTGAACTATATAAATAAATAAATAAATATATATATATATATATATATATATTTAAAATCTGTTAACATTCCTTGTTAAAAAAACTTTCATTAGATTAATATATAAAAGAAAAGGGGGCCACATAGCAACTTATTGATGTAAACAATAAAACCAATATGGAGGTAAAATTGACAGTTCTCATGCTTAAAGTTTCCTAGTCATTTGATATGGTGTAAGGGATAATATTGGAGTCTAAAAAATCTTACTTCATTTCTATAACAATATGTTTGGTGTTAAGCCTCTATTTGACTTAAAATGAGTGGCCTAACATTGCAACATCGCGAATAGCAGTACATTACCGACCAAATGACTCGACACAGCAGCGCACCACTGCTGTGCCGAGCAGCAAATTCATTACGCATATGCTGCCTACCAGGATAACAGTGGCAGTACAGATGCTGGAATGCCCTTAAGGAGCACACATTTGTGCATACAACATGTCCGCCACCTTACCTGACGTTTTTCCTATATATAGTTTCCCGTAATTCATAGTGATGTAAGTATTTGCAATGCACATACCAAAGTTAGGCTTAGCCTAACGAACAGTCGAAATGCATATTGTTAGTAACTGAACATACTGCCCACCATAAAATTTTATTTTTTCCAAGTAGCCAGAAAAGCAACATTAATAAAAAACGAGACACACTTGAAAGTGCACTGGTCTACGACTAAGATATGATACACTACACTTCATATTGTATCACCGACCATTCGAAATCATGTCAACTGTTAGATTATAGGCAGAGGGCAAATATTGGTGACTGGCCTCACAAGTTTTCCATATGGGTTTTTAGAGTCACAATTCTTACTACACTGCCATTACCGAGATGTGTTTTGAGTACTCTGGTAAGTTTCCATTTTAATGGTGGCAAGTCCAAATCCTTCAACAGCACTAAAGCGTCATTTTCCAAATAGGGGATTGCTACATTCCAGCTCCAGCATCTCCCAAATGGATTGCTTTAGTTTTGTTATTAAGTGCCAGCAACCCAGACGATCCTCAATTAAATATGACAAATCTTGCTCTGGTAGGCCAACGAAAAGAGTATCAATCAAATATATCCTGAGGTGAGAGCATCGAACTCTGAAGGATCATTACAGAGAGGGCACAAATGGTCTTGATTTTAGAATGGCAAAGGTCTCAGGAAAATGTGTGGCTAATTCCTCAAAAGTGACTATTTGATCTCCAACAACATACTTCATATACAGTTATTACAGAATTTATTTCTGCCTCCTTCAGACCTATAAACTGAGGGCCAGCTGGTGGATTGAAATACCACACAATATATCCATGTCAAAAATATGTTCTTGTGGTGTCTGCCAGGCTGGCACTATGAAGAGTGTTTTGTGCACTTCTCTGAGGTGTCTGTTAGCTCCAATGTAGTTTGTGTCATAGCCAGAAATATATTGAAGGGTGTTCCTCTTAAAGATATAAACCTGTGCAAATCAGCTAAGAAGGCATCTGTACATTATGATGGCACAAGCTCCGAATGTACTGTCTTGCTCGACATGCACACGAAAATACACAAGTGGCTCTTCTTGATTGGTACTTTGCATGCTTTAGTGGGCATCGAAGTAAAAGTCTTTGTAAAGTCCAAACCATTTTTCAGAAATGTCCGAACTTGTGAGAACCTTAACACAGGCAAATTTCCCATAAATTGGACAGGGGGCTTAGCTATCTACTTAAAACACTGACTGCAACTGTGTATACACTGAGTAATTAGACAACTCGCAATTATTATCAAACTGCCTCTGGATGAGGCAATTGATCATTTGAGGACCAGCATGAAGGTAGCGAACATGGTAGTTGTTGACGATAAATACTGAAAGGTGACATTTTACAGGAAGCAACATCGATGTTTGGTCTCTTTAGGCAATGCTGAATTTTGCTGTCGACCACCCACTCTGATGACTCCATGAGTATCAAGGAACATATTCAAGCTCCGCAGGCTAGCAGTACATTCAATATGTTTAGAAGTTTAAGGTCGTCTGAAAAAAGTGCATTTTTACAGCCTTGATCCAAAACAAAACTTCTGACTGTACATCCCTAAATTTAAAAACCTAACAACTGCAGTTTAGTTGCTTAGTGAATGTATTTATTGGTTCTCATAACCCATCCAGGTACTTGCTACAGATTTGAGAAAGAAGAAAATGTTTCGTACAATTAATCGAGTTCATTCCTGTTTTATTATACTGATAGGACCCAAGCTTGCACTGGCTTGCATTCAGGAAGCTCCTTTATATAATGCATCTCAAACTTTTTCACAGACTAGTTTGTGTCTTGGTCTTCCAGCCAGTAAGGGCCATGAAACCAAAGAGAATTGTCATTCAGGAAGTCTGGAAACACGCCTGAAATGCTAAATCTGCTGGGTTACAGATGAAAGAAACGTGGCACCATACACTTGGCTGTGCAATGGATTGAATCTCTGCAGCACAATTCGCCACCAATACTTTCGACTTGTGTGGGTATGATTTTATCCATGACAATACAGCTTAAGAGTCTGACCACACATGCACAGCGAAGTTCTATTATTGGGTGTCAAACAGGTTATTTAGATGATGCTACAACCATGCTGGCAACATAGTACCTGGTATTTCCAATCCAGGATCCGATAAGATTTTCAAAGGATCAACTTTTGATTTGGCTGTTACCATATGGGTTGAGACAGCACCATATGCATCAACAATTCTTAGATATATCACAGCAGCATATGCCTTTTCAGAAGCATAATAGGAACCATGAATCTGAAGAATGCACCCATAATTTGAATTGACACATCTTGGAATCCGTACCCAAACAAGGGAAGTTAACAAAGTTCTGAAACATACACACTGATTTATAATTTCTTCAGGAACTATCTGATCCTACATTAAAAATAGCTTCCAGAAAGTCTGCAGTACATTTTTGATGCACAATGTAACAGGTGGCACCATACCACAGGGGTAAAATTCCTTGCAATGGCTGACAATATGCCTCTTTTGGAAATAGACAGTTGGCATATATTGATATGATAAGTGAACTAATCAGTTATGGGACACCATTGAACAACTAGGACTTTAATTGCTCGGCTTGTTTTTTGGTCAATACTTCTGAGAAAATTGTATAGCTCAAATTGTGTATCTCCTAAGACAGTGGGATTGTTTCATTACAATTTTATCAATTCAAACCTCCTTATTCTAGCAAAGACACGATCTCTAACTTCAGTTGTAAAGCCTCTTCTGCAGAATCGGCCCCAGTAACTGGGCCACCAATGAAGACATCTCTTAACAATACTTGCGCTGCTCGAGAAAATGTATGAACTTCATCAAGTGTGAACTCCTCAAAGCCTGGCAAGGCAAAGATGCAAGTCCTTAGGTAACAGTGTTCAAATGGTAAACACTCAATTTTCTTTCGTAGAGTGGCTATAGAGTGTACATGAGAACTTGCAGTCATATGGATTGGTCTGAATATGGAGGTAGATGTAAAAAGTTCTATGATGAAAAGTCAGCTATGGTTCGAAATATTAAAATTATATCAACAATGTTTTTTTGAAGTTAAGTGCCAATATAAAGCATGAAATTCAATGAAACACCAGTTGAAGTTGTTGCCGATCCATCGAAGATTACTCACACTTTAGTTGTCGACCTGGCATCTTTGAGTACTGCATGATGAGGGATCACATTGGCTAATTCACTGATCTGGAATGGATCTAGTTTGTGCACACACATGTGACCAGACAGCTGTTGAACACATGCCAAGCTGGACATATGGCCTAAATTTTCATATTGCTTTAAGAAAAAACAATCTGTAATCCATAGTCGGCTCTGGTAACTTTCCCAGTTTTTGCTCAAGGTGCTTTAATCTAAACATTTTCTATATTAATGACTCACCCATGCTTTGTTTCTATTTGCTGAAAGTTAGTCGAAGCATTTATCTTAACAAGTAGTTCGCATTTGGCTTAATCAGTCACTATCCAGCCGAACATGAAATGAAAGGCATTTGGCTCACCTGATATTTTAGCTCTATTCATTACTTCGCTAACAACACCCACTGACAGGAGAATGTCAACTGTTGCCGGTAGACATCTGGGCACGCGAGTCCCCTCCTACTCCCTAGACTGCGGCTCGGCACGGATCGGTCTGTAGCAGAGCGGCAAGATAGCGGCCCAGCAGTATACACGCGTACATAAAAACATTAGGTGTTATGACTTGAGTAACAGCAAATGCAAAAGTGGACACGAAGACGTATGTTTCTAGAAACAACAGATAGCAGTGCTCTTGTGACAGTGTGTGCTGGATAATGTGTTTACCTTCTGCATGTGCTGTTCGACAGTAAAAGTATTTATATCACAACTGTCATACTAATGTTATATTTTATATTAAATGTAAATAAAATAGAACAACACGTCTTCAAACCTGCAACTTCTTGACTACAACCGCGTGACCTTAACTTCAACGCCCATGTTCGTGGCTCTGCTTTTTCAATTGAGGCTTTCGAGTCTCCAAGTTATTTTTCTGGTGAGTCATTGCAAATGGACGGGCGTGGATTAATAGAGACCCTTTAGCTTTGGAAATAACTTGTAATTGTCCTGAAGTATTTTAATGGTTGTAGCGGCTGGTTTCCACTTGATAGTTGCTTGTTCAGGTTTTGAATTGCCTTTTTCCCCAGCATACCGATATTATGCTTCTAAAAATGCAGAGTTGTAAAATGTGTTATGATGAAATGCATCATGTTTAACTGCCCCGATTCACAAAGCACTAGGTGGCTGCAGGTGAACGAGTGTGGATTTCTATTTCAGAATATTGATATAACATTTATATTTGATTTCTTTTGCAACATCATCTATTTGCCAAGAGGTATGGTAAATTCCACTTCCATATAATAGCTGTTATGAAAGGTCGTGTTTTGACGAATTGGAGTTTTTTGGTACCTACCCCAAGTTCCTGGTAATGTTGGAGTTTTATCATCCTAGATGTGACCAATAAATTATCCTCTGATACTTGATGTAATTTGTAGAGGCTTAGCCAAGCCATGTGATTTTTTTCTCTGGTCACTTACTAATGCTTTATTTAAAGGGTTCACTGTGCAGTCGCTTTGGTCGTATTTTGTATTTCCACTGGGACTAAGGAAAAGTAATTTTCACAAAAAAAAAAGTTAGCATCCAAATCTACGACATGCAGTGTCACAATTCTTCGTCGACCTGAAATTGAGGGTCAAGTGTGACCCGCTCTTCAATGACAGCCTCGTTTTTTATGTCAAGGCTAAATTGGCTTTGAATAATTACTTGCCATTTGTCACGTGTCGGGGAATCTTTAATTTTGAAGCCTTCTTAAATTATTTCCAAAAGATTTGTTCAGGCTCGTAATTTTTCTTGAATTAAATGTACCAGTTGGAGAGATTATTTTTATCACAAATTGTGAATATTTAGATTTTGAAAGGAAGCTCAATTTTGTATGAGCTGTTGGTTAACCTTTTCTAAAAGAATTAGTAATTGTGTACCGTTTCATAAATAACAACAAGTCGCTGATATTTGGAATTATCTTTTATGAGTGTCGGTGGAATACGTAGTAATTGCATAAATATTTTAATGGGGAATTGTTTTATGAAATTGTGTAATAAGAAAGTTATACCCCAATTTATGGTTTCGAGAGTAAGAATTATCGGCAATAATTTGAAGTCGTTGTAATCTGATACGGTTATTAAATATATAGTCTAAGATATTGATATATGTAATATATCTTACTACTTTCTAGTCAATACTATCGCTTACTAGTACTATCCCTAAAGTGAAAATTGTTTTATGTATATTTGGTGAAGAAGTGAGCTATGATTTCTTATTTTTTAGCCAAGTGTCTGTAATACTTCACCTGGTTTTGTGACTGATATTAAAGGAACGCCACGATTTTGGCTAGCTCTCAAACACTTGGATGTAAAATTTAAATGCGTTGTTATGAGAATATTACATTTGTAAACAATTTAATCTAGTTCTAGTTACTTTAATTGTTATTATAGTTGTGAATTTGGATTGTTGTGTTATTGATTGTTTATTATCTTTTTGTGTGTTGTTTTATTGGCACAAGAGGTATATTACTGTATTGCTATATAAATAACGTATGAAGATATACATTAAAATAGTTTTATTTATGGGGGAGCGCTAAACGAATTACTCTACTGGGAGCCACATTAGTACATGGAAGTAATTGTCCGACCTTGCTCAGTATCCGACGGCAAATGAAGTACGACAAGTTATGACTATCGCCACAACACACATCTTGTCCATCTCCACCGGAGTCACATGGAGAAAGACGTCTAGTACAGCTCTGCATTGCCCTCATATCGGCGTGACATTAAGCAACACGGCCTGATTTCCTGGCTGGTAGAAGTGATTCCTGCTTACCGGGCTTTGGGTAATGCGAGTCCCGATTGCGGCAGTTATAGTTCATGTGTGATGGCATGTTCAGGCAGTCCATTGAATTAAAGCCAGTTTCCTATTATGCCTTTCTATCTCAGGTAGATGTCGGGGGGGGGGGGGTGTTCTTGAAGCACTTAGAGATATAACTCATCCCATCTGTTAGTCTGGGTCTTCCTTGTTCCTGCTGACACAGGAACAATGACATCATTATCTCCATGATGAGTTGGACGAGGTGTGAGAGGTTCCCCTTCACACTCGTCCAAAACAAATACTCTTGGATATGAGTTCAGCCATCCTGGTTGAACTTAGCTCCAAGACTATCTCCAAAGTTATCACTCAGACTGTGGTTTAGCGACCATACATCAAATTTCTCATTCCATTTCCCTATAGCTTTTAGGTACCGGAGTACCTCAGTAGCCTTCTCTTTATCCCTGAGCATGACCCGAAAGTTTAGTGGTCCATGTATCCCCTGAAACTCTATCTGTAGGTCCTCAATCTTTTAACATTCCACTGAGTGGGTGGGTGTATCTGGTACCCCACACACTACACAGTCGGGATAGTCTACCAGTCCTATAAAAGACAACTTCACTTTGAAGTTTCCATTTATGGTCAAGAAATGCGCAGAGTAGTGACCTATGTCAAGCCAACCCATGTGCAGCCTCTCCCAGACATCAGGAAAGATTTCATATGTTATTCTGCCTTTTCTGAATTTTCCTATCTGGCATACCATGCTGCCGTTGTGGTTTCTCTTATTACTCTCCTGTTTTATGGGAGAATTCCTTCCACCCATTTCCATTTTGAAATTTTACCTCTTTCTTTCACCAGAAGTTCCTGAGGGACTACTCCGACCAGAACTTGCAAAGCTTCACACGAAGCGAGGACAGCCATGTTTGAAGAGGATATGTTGAGGCATGTCGAGAATAACCCATGTGTGAGTAATCAACAGAAGCTGCCGCACCATTGGTCGAGTGCTTCATGAGCTATTACTGCATCCATTCCATGTACAACATGTGCATGCCGTGGGTCCTGCGGATTACCCTCGACACTTTGAGTATGCAACATGGTTTCGGAAACAACGCAGAACATACCTTGACTTTGACAGATACATTCTCTTCACTGACGAGGCTTCCTTTCAGTGTGATGGCATACAGAATTGTCGATATATCAACGAGTGGGCGGATGTCAATTCTCACACCCCATTAGTCCACGGAGATCAACAGTGATTCAGTGTCAACGGCTGGGCAGACTTAAAACATAACAGGTTGTTTGGCCCCTACCTGTTACCACGTCGTTTCACCAGCAATGTGTAGCTGTATTTATGCGGGAAGCTCTGCCGACATTACTCGATGAGGTCCTGTTACAAACACAAGAGGCCATGCGGTTCCAGCACGACGGTGACCCAGCCTCAGTCCGCGACATCATCTGAATCTCGTATTACCTGGAAATGGATAGACCCTGGGGGTCCTGTTCCCTGGCCTCTTTGATACCCAGATAAGAATCGATTGGACTATTTTTTCTGAGGTTACATGCGCAGCCTGGTGTATAAAACCGCGGTGGAATCCGAAGAGTACCTCGTTGCCCGCATCGTTAAAGCTTAGGGATTATTCGCGATAATGAGGGTGTTTTAAAACGGGTCCTACAATAGATGGTGCAGCGATGTGAATTGTGCGTCGAACATGGCAGCCGTACCATCGAGCCTTTCCTATAAAAGTGTTTGCGATACATGTTTCTACAATACAACCTATGGAATACCACTTACCTGATACTACTTAAATGTGATGCGATTTAATGGCATTGCTCTACCCTGCTGCACCAAATATTTCAACATTCGAAACCCACTCAGTGAGTAGCTGCAGCGACACAGTTCCAGGTGCGTAGGCAATACCAATATCTTTACGTTCTGTATGGAATCACACACCGACTGTCACCACAATCGAACAGTTGTGTATGCTCATTAATTTATGGTATGCATTGCTTACAGTAGTTGTTAACCTTGTCCGCCACCATCGCCTGTACTGTGGCCATACACGCATATAGTACTGCCTGTATATTAAGCGCTGTATCGCTGCAACAGAATCAAAAGCAATTTTTGTGTGCGTTTTAAACGAAAACGGTGTGTGCTAGGCAGTTGCATTAAGGGGATAATTTTTGTTTCGTAGGTCATACTGCTCAATAAACCAGCATCAAACGTTCAAAATTCCTTCCAGTAACAAATTTCCCAGCAATAAGAGGGTGGCCACCCCTGTTATTTTCGTAACGAGGAGTGTTGTTACTGTGAATTTTTTCTTTCGTTGAAAATCCCGATTATTTAAAGCAATGTTCCGCGAAATGTAATTTAATCTCACCTGGTTTCCGATATTTCGTAAAAATACATTCCAACATCTCTATTTTCGGGAACTTATTTCGCTCCTAATATTTAGTTCAGGTACGAAGAGTCCTATATATTTGCCACTTGATTTTGTATAAGTAAATCACCTCACGAAGTTTGTCGGTTGGATTCAACCCCAACCTGTATATGGCAAATAAACTTGCCTTACTGCAAAAAGAGACACTGCTGAAATGTGCACACCACGAAATTTGGTACATTTACAAGGGACTACCAGCATACCTGCAGCACGAAGATCTTATTCGCAATTGCCTTGCCATGCAAGTAGTGTATTGAGACCTACACCACCACAGTACCAGACACTCCACAATCCCGTGGCTTTTGAAAATTGAGGCGTCATGCAGCAACAGACGTTTTCGTCGCAAACTCCACATTAGTCGCAAATACGTCGCCCACCACCACCTCCACTGCTTGCAGCCCCGCATCGAACACGGCAAAGACAATCTTGGACGTCCCCAGCCTCCAGGAAGAAGTCACTGCACAGTGAAAATCATTACTGCCTCCGGACCAGGCTACTGCCGCCTTCATGCTGCTGATCACATCATGTCTTCGGCCCAGTATCAGCACCACCTGGTTCCTGCTTACCTCGACAACATGCGACAATTGGCTCCCAGCATTCGAGGATATCATGCAGACCACCACTGGCACCAGTTGAAGTTGACTGACACCTGCCACAGCTAATCCCATTACGCCACCATCACTACTGTTGATGCACAAGGTGATGTACACCAGCTACATCGAGTCAGGTATAGTGAAGTATTATTCCAATGCCATTCCAGGGTTTATGCGTGTGGTTTACTGGCTGTACGACTCACAATACGAGGATGCAATGGAAAACATATAATCCTGCGAAAGTGTGAATCATGCCCGCCTTTACTTGCACTGGCACCTGCATACAATCCAATCGTTAAGAATGTAGAATGTGAGTGAAATATATTTTATGGACAGGATCCAGTGAGATGACCACACCGGTGGAGTGTCCATGAAAGCAGACTTAGCCCTACTGTGCAGCATTGATGAACTGTTGGAGATGAAGGGCGCGAAACCAACATCATTCAATCAGGCACCCAGCATAGGGCCTATGAAACAAGTTCAAGGGACCAGGGAACAGTGCTTCGGTAAAGCGAAGAATACGATGTTGTGATGCATTGTCTCGTACAAGAAGAAGAAACCGATGTGGTTGGTCTGCCGAGGTCTTGCCGTGCGAAGTGAAGACAAGGCCACTGGATGGTGACTGTAATATACCATGAATATGAAGAAACTACTGACAGTGTGGAGCTTGCAAGTGAGGAGAGCTAAAAAAAATTGTGACAAATGTGAAAAAAAAATTTCGGTTTGTGTAAAATGTAAGGATATATACATAGATGATGCAGTCCACAAACTTCAACAAATTATTTTAAGGTTTATACAGGGAGCAAATTTGTCACCTTCTGTGTTGTAAAAATACAACTGGAAAGTTTCATGGTAGTGATTGAAGTAATAATTGTAAACAAAATGAAATATTTTTATTATATATATATGTAAATAAATATACATGAAAAATTATCAATACTGTAAAATAATTTATGTATATCTATGTCAGATTTAACAGGAGCATATTTTAATCTTCGGGGCACGACAGCGTCCAAACTTCAGAGTATCTTGTGATTGCCCTTTCTCAAACACACCTCTCCCAAACTCTCATAATAAAACTAATAAGTTATCTAACACTTTTATACCTCGCAGAGTACACTTCCCCTAGTAAATTGCACTGAACTTCTTCTAAACAACTTACAATAACTATGCCTTAACTCACTGCTAACTCATATTGAATACAAGCTTCTTTATATTTCACTTCTTCAGGGTGTTATAGTTTGTTGTAATCACATTCGCACACTATATATTTAGTAATTTATATTGGAAGTTAATTAATCACAACACCAAGATGCAAAGTATAAATCGGTTACTTAAAGGAGATTTATAGACATTTACCATTGCGATGCACTTGTCTGTCATGGAACAACAAGACTGGACGCAAAATACTTAACAAAAAACTGTTTATTTATTTGTTTAGCATTTTTTCGTGTAGAGTCTTGTTTCTCCAATACAGACATCTGCATATCAATGGTGAATGTCCAAATATAGCCATCTAGTCATTCGCCCCCATTGCACCTTACATTCAAAGATCACATAAATCTGTTATATTTATAGTTGTATATCCGGCTTAAAATGTTATTATAATTACATTTACTATAACACGTCGAGGCATATTATGTCAGATTAGTGCCACATCTTTATTTAGTATTAAATGTTCATTTCTGCTCTCTCGCCTTCTTATATATTGTCGTCGAAGGCTGATCGTCATTACGTAACCAGCAGTCGTGCACGATGGCACTTCATAGAGGGCAGCATCTTCCCGTCTTCGTGGCTGGCTGCAGACAGACAGCTTTTGCGAGTGCGATATGCTTTTATTAAAGATTCTGTATTATACACTTGTCCTGGTTTACCTTCCGCCTCGTGGCAAAACTGCTGAGAGATTGTTTTGTTCCCGTAGGCCCGTGTTGATGTGTCCTCGGGGCCAGCATCTTATACATATTGGCATTCATTCGCTGCGGGTGAATTTGCAAAATTGTCCCGAACACAGTGGCATCTACTTATGGTGCGTTCAGAAAGTGTGTTGGTTTAAAGGCAGGTTCGCACTATTGCCAATCATAACACCCTCCCCGATGTCGGATAAGTGGTTGTACTCAGCTGGGTCTCGAACTGTAAACGCTTGTGTGAATGTCACGGTTTCTTCTCATCTGCAGCGGGGGATTTGACTAGGTTTACACCCTCTTCGCTATGGTAGGAATCGTGGGTACGAAAATTGTGTAAGAATGGCAAAAACCTGAGGAATTACTATCTACACGGAGCATGTTTTGTCCTCCAATTTGTAAGATAGCAACATGCGAATGTGTAAAGTTTATGTCATAGCTCTGGAAAATATGGACACATTCCTACCAAATTTACAAACAAAGAGCACTTCAGCAAGTGGTGTAAACTGGTAATAATTAAATGGCTGATGCCCGTATTTTCAAAATGGTGGCTATACGAATATTTTATCTCAGTATATTTCATCAACGAAACAAATTCCAACTTATCTTTGTATGGTTGCAGTGCCTATTACAACTATCAAATATGTCTTTCAACAACCTCATTTCTCTGCCATTTTATATCACACCCCCCTAATAAAAATATGGAATTAATCTCGTGTATCGGCAAAAAATTAATCCATTCTTACAAAACTGGGAGAAGATGTGTACTGTGGTATGCCATTATATATATATAAATTATGGCACCCTTATTTTCAGAATGGCGGCTATAAAATTATTTACGTTTTGTGTGTTATATCTACTACGTTGTGCAATATATTTTGACTTAACCTTGTATATTGGCAATATATAATCGTCGAATATCCTATTGCATTACTTTATTGTGTGTCGTTTATGAACATCACCATATAAAAATTGTTTTTCAAAATGACGGCCATCTATTAATTTTATATTAGTAAACCCCATAATTCGAAACATTAAACTGATCAAATCCGAAGTTATTGCTCCGAATCCAGCCCCCATAATTCAGTGCATTGCACGATAGATTATTGTATGAGGTTATCTCAGTTTAATTCCTAAGTAAGGCACATTTGTATTTGTAGTTGTCTCACTAATGTTACGTAATTTTCTGGTTTCATTTATAATGTTATTGCCTTCAAAAAGAAGAAAAGCACCACCTACCAACTTAGCATTTAAGAACTTGTCTTATAATTTATATCAGTATTTTCTTGTTCTTTATACACTTGATAACTTTCTGTATTGAGTTGACATTTTACTAAGAGTAATGATGATTCTCGTTTCCCTTAAAAAAACACATACGTACAATTTTTTACTGTTATCAGGTTTTGCAGATTTCTTATAAACATGTCACAATTATCTTTCACATCGAACCTCATCAGGACACACAAAACTTTCTACTCTCAAGATCCTGCCCCAAGGATGTCGAATTTCAATGCTCTCGTGGCACACTGCACAGTAATTGTGTTGCATACATGAGCTGCCATAGAAGTCATATGGTATTTCTCCGCACTCCTACTGCTTGGAATTTCCCTTTACGTCAGCGGAGCTAAACGAGACAGCAAGCCAGTTTGGTGGGATCACATCTCCACAAGAAGCCCAGATCCCGCGACTCTAGTGAGAATCAAATTGGTGACTTCCTGAGTAAGTGACTTCGTTCCACTGCATAGACAAGATCTGGCCGGCAAATAGGCAGTGCAAGTGGAGTGGTAGTGTCTCGTCCACTTTTCCATTCCGTTACAATTCTTTGTGTTCCAAACAATACATCATTCTTCCGCTTCCAGGTCGAGAATCTTTGCACCCCTAAGTACTGGAGATTTACGTCTCAACTGTGGAATCGAACCACGGGATCGGCTAAGTCCCGGATCAGAGGTCTGTCTAGACCTGGTTGCTTCCTTTCTGGCTGTGCATGATTTGCGTACAATGAGAATATAATTGCGAAAATGTGTTACGTGTGCAATGGGAAATATGGAATTTCTTGAACTGATTTGCGCGACGTGTGGCTAAAGCCCGTGTTCTATATTTGCACACGGAACTGCCTACTTTGCAACGTCAGTGCTACACAATACACACATAACAGCGGTGTTACAATTCGTTCGTGCGTTGCATGCCTGTCTATGACCATTACGGAACTTCCCATATGGCTTCGTTAATACTATTTGTCTTTAAAATAACATTAGTAATTCAACAGAAAATTTTATGCATGTGCCTATTGTATTTTATGTATCATATTAATATTCCCTTCATAAATATTTTGAGTTATTGATAACTTTACAAATATATGTTTGCATTATTCGCTGTTTACAACTTTCCATTTAGTAAGTATTTTGTTTTCATTGTTATTAATGTGTACACACTCATGACTTCATTCCACACATTAAGTGTCTTATAACAATCTATATGTTATTTCATGTTATTACCCTGCAGTTAATTTGATTGAAATTAGCAAAATACAACGTAGTGTCTTGATCATTTACATTTCCCGATACACGTTTCTTTTGAAATTTTGAAGACGTTTTAATTATGTACACATTTTGAACAATGCAAAATAATATGAAATTAATTCTTTGAAAGTGGCACTAGAACTGCAATTTATGTAAATTGACTGTGAGGGTATTTTAGGGCAATGTGATTTTATAATGTTTAACTTTTAATATTCACCAATTTATTAGAAGTAAGATTGTGGTTAATATAAATGCTACTTAAGAGTGAGGTTGATCTTACCAGATTGGTTACTGAAAGGTGGGAAAAACCTAGCCTTCACCATCATTTGTTTTTATTTCACTTGGCTACGCTAGGCTGGAACAGACCTGCGGCTGCACCAGTGTTATAATTTGTTATCGTTGCACTTACAAACAATATACTATGTGTTTTAATTGGGAGTTAGTTATTTACAACATGCGAGATGCAATGGATGAAACGGTTATATTTATATCTGTGTATATGACTTAAAATATTATAATATAATTATATTTTCTGTAAGAATCGGAGGGATATTACGTTAGATTACTGCCCTCATTATTAAGTAGTAATAGTCATATCTGCTCGCTCACCTTCTGTTGTATTTTCGCCATATTCTGGTCGTCAATACAGAAACAGTGGCTGTGCACGATGGTACTGCGTCCAGGGAAGCATCTTTCCATCTCGGCGGCTGGCTGCAGGCAGACAGCTTTTCCGGGTGCGATATGCTTTTGTTGAGGATTCATTAATATAAACTTGCCCTGGTTTGTCTTCCACCTCGTGAGGAAACTGCTGAGTGCTTGTTTTATCCCCGTAATCCCAAGTTGATGTGTGCTCGGGGCTAGCATCGTATTCGTTTTGGTATTTTTTCACCGCTGGTGTTTGCAAATTGCCCTGAATACAGAGGTGTCTACCTATGGTGCATTCAGCAAATATGTTGGTTAAAATGCAGGTTAATGCTAATACTTATCACAACAAGGTGCTCTGTCATTAATATCACACTGACTACATCCTTCTTGGGCCCCAACTAGTCCAAAGACAATGGGAGGCCTTCCCTCGGCCTTTTCTAATACAAGTGCCTCGACTATCACTAAATATCGTTATCACACCTGTTGTGCCTCGGAGATTTCCCTTACTCAGATTTACAACTTATTTATATAACTGTAATGTTCTTTATTTTTCATGAATTTCTCTTGTTTCCTCACCTTAGAAATCAAGACCCAAATTGCCATCTGTATTAATAATTATTCCATCAACACAAATAATGCACTTAAGTCTACAAATTTCGATCTCAATAATAATGTAAATATAAATTTTGCCTTCAAAATTTAACATACCTCTAGAATAGATGTACAATTAATTATATCTTGAATAGTTGGAATATAAGTGGCCTGTTATATACAACTAATTTTTTTAATATTTACATCGGCTCCTGTGTCTACGAACAGTTTTTCATACCTCTAAGAACATACTGGGTTGCAAATTTAATATATTTACCAATTAACTGGCATCATTTCTTTTTTCTATACTACCCTTATATTTAAATCTACATTCTACACGCGGGGCCACGGTGGCTGAGCGATTTGCATGCTCACCTCCCACTACGGCGAACCGGGCTCAATCCCCGGCCGGTTCACCGGATTTTCGCAAGTGGGGATCGTGCCGGATGATGACGTTGGTCGGCGGATATTCTCGGTTATCTCCTGCTTCCCGCCCCTTCATTCCGGCGCCACTCCATACTCATTTCAATCACCCTCATCGGATCTCAAAACCTCGCTGTTAAGAGCCGCCCAAATCTCTTCACTCACTCACTATATTCTACACTTCAACATTCATATAAGTTACGCTAGTCCGTGACCCTTACTGGTGGCATCGCCATTTCAAGTCTGCTTCTTAAAAGAATTTACTTCTAAATGACCTTCTCTACTACAATATATATACTTGGGAATATGCCAAATCTCAATGTTGTCATCATTTCCGCAGTGTCAACATTTAATTCCACCTTTCTTTGAACAACGTTTTTCAAATTGCCCGATTATGTTGCAATGAAAAAGTTTTGGAGTGCAACATTCTCACTTTAAATGGTCTCAGTCTACGCCACGAAACCCATTAACTCTCTCACGAGAACTTTAACGATTGTTACTTTTTATGGAGCCTGCACATCCTCGTCGCCAGCCAGACTATGGTATATATTTCCATTTCCCACGAGTCGTATTTGCGTGGCGTATTCCCTGACAGTCTCATGCTGGACGATGCTGATAATCGGTGGGTTTTTCTCGGAGATCTCCTATTTTTCTCGCCCTTGCATTACGATGCTGTTTCATACCAAACTCGCTTCAATCTCTTCGGCTCTCAAGACCTCTTTGTTAATAGCTGCCCAAATATTTCCAATCCCTACTCGACAATCTCGCCCTACGATTGTATGCAATTGAGAAAACTGCACGAAGAAATTTTTTCTGGTGATTTTTAACATCTCCTTAAAATAATACAAATTTATATACACTTATTAGCATTTTCATTTGGAGCTTACCATTAGTAATCTTAAGTATTCTCGTTGGCCACTACCAAGTCTAAATGACTTTCTCTAAATTTCGCTACCGTAACATATCGGATTGACTATCGAGAGTATCGTAAAACATCTACATCTTGATGAGACTTAGCTTCGAAACAATCGATAAATTGCACCCACTTGACTAACTGTGGCATTACTTTAGCAAAGTGTGATACCTGGCCGTGTATTGCACCTGCAGGAAGGACACCTGCTTATCCCATACTTATTTTCGCATCAGTATTTTACTCGTATAAATTAATGATGGCCACATGTGAGTTTTCCGCACTAAGGAGTACATAATCCGAGCCCCGTCTGTAATTCCTGCACTTGTAACTAACCCTCGGATTCAAAAATGCCATCCCATTGCTGCCACCAATTTCGTCACATGGCCGAGCGAGTAGTTATAATCTTGCCTTTTCTGTGCATGTTTATTAGAGTCCTTTTATGTGCGGCTCGAAAGTACGGGATGTTAAATGTGACCAAACACTCTCGGATGAAGGAACCGGTATGCTGATCTCCACCCAAAGAGGGTTGATGACGATCGGTGTAACTGTGATAATGAATTAAGGTGTTATCTTTGGTCGAGAATGGACACATATTGTCCACCAACCCAGGCACTATCGGCGAACACTAAGCTCGAGTAAATAAAATTATGGAGCAGTTTTATATTTTACAGGTCCTTTAAATAATTAACCACAAGCGTTTCAATATACAACCTTCTCACTGCTGACGAGGAGTGCTATTTAATAGCACTTCTCAGCTTCAAAGTGTTATGGTGCCCACAAAAAGTCCGATGCTTAAAAATTATTCTTATGGCTAAAGTGTCTGAATTACCTGATGCTATGTGGCTCACTTATGACTGGCGAAAGAAAAATGAGCCTTTACAGTAAGTACCTGGTAAAATCCTGGCAATCATGTGGCATGTGTGACTTCAGGGGCCCTATTCATATGTCAGTCTTTCATTAGAAGTCCCGAATTTTTCTTAACAACATTTATTAATACTGATTATAACTCTGAATTAACACACTTCTAAATATAGTGCAAAATCTCCTAAAATACTTTCCCTAATTACAAACGTTATTTATATACGCTATATGAAAGATAGAGATGTGAAAAGAGTTCCAACACATTGGCAAACTAAATTTTTTGTTGCAATAGGATAACACATCAGTAAGTCTTTACATAAACACGATTGGTAGATATCACGTCGATATTCAGTTTATGTCCATTCATTAGCCAACATAACAGAAGCATGGAGACCAAGTTGTCGGGGAATCATGAATGATCCATCGTCCAGGAAAAGTCATATCAAGATAGGCATGACTTTCCAAACCCCAATGAAGCGGTGGGATATACTCAAGCAGCTGAGGAACAGCAAACATTTGCAACATATCCATACATATTGGAGATGTATTGGTGCCCTTAGCGAAAAAGAATGGTCCGATAATTTTTTCATACAAAAACGTGCACCGAACATTCAACTTTGAGCTGCCTCTGGTACACTCTGACACCTCACCACGGAGATGTGAACCCCAAATACGAACGTTATGCCAATTCATTACACCACTGACAAAAAAAGTCACATCGTCAGTAAAAGAAACATGTTTGTTATTGCCATTTGACCACAATATGGGATAACATTTCGACTACAAAGTCATACGAACTTGTGGCATAATTAGGCCAGCAAACTTAAAAAGTTAGCACTTTGTATGAACGAAAATATAAATGTTTAGTACCATGTCTATGAGAGAGTTAGACCACTTTTTATCAAAACAAAATATTATATAAATTTTTTATGCAAAATTACTTGTTTTACTAATCTTTCATCAAAAATCACATTTTTCATCAAATTTGGTCAATGTTTCAAAAAAAAATTTTTTTTTTTCGAAATCTCTTACATTTTAATAAAAATCAAAAATTCCAAGAAACTTTGTGCTGAACTTCATCCACCTTAATAAATATATTTTTTTCTAAAATGAAACTGACACAAAAATGGATCGCATATTTTGCTAAATTTTATTTAAAATTCTTCTAAAACCATTGGCCAAGTATTATTTTTTTGCTAAATTTATAAAATTCCTCTCAAAAACTGGTCTAGCGAATTTTTTTATAACTAAATTCAAGATCTAGAAAAACCTTTTTCTTTAAAAAGATTTACCTAAAATAAATATGGACTACAAGGGAAAACTGTTATAAATAAAAATGCACAAAATGTAAAGAAAGCAAAGATTTATAATTATTTCGTGAATATGAGAGAGCAAAGGATAATCTCTCATATCAATGTAGAATTTGTGAAAATGAATACAAGAGACAATGGAGAAAAATATATATAATTTCTAAGTACAATAAGCCGGACGAAATTGTATAAAAGTTGTAGAAGAATAATTTAATGAATTATTGAAAAAATAATTGAAAATTAATTGAATAAATTATTGAATACATAATTTAACGAATAATTGGATAGATAATCGAATAAACTTTACCATAGTTAATTGAATTAATAACTGAATTAAACATTGAATAAATAATTACATATATAAGTGAATAACAAATAATCTTAAATAACAAAAATTTACTGGACTGTGAGTGGTTGATTGGCAGTACAGAAATTAACTGAAATTAATATTAAATATAAATATTACTATCATTTCCTTCAGAAGTAATTAGATCAGAATTTATAATTTTTTACTTTACCATTACTGTCTATGTATAATAAAATTTTGAATTTAAATGATCAGAATTAATTTTGTTCTAGCGACTTGGTAAAATTACATTAATCTTGTTTTCTAATTCAACAAAAGATTTATAACAATTAATGGTACATAAAAATCCACATTTGCATTTAAATAATGACCAGGTTTTTAATTAAACCGACATTTTAAATATTTTTTAAAAATAAATTTGTTAAGTATATTGAAAAGTTGTTAAATCACTTAATATAAAATTAATTAATTTTTTATTCAATTGAATTACATATATATATATAAACGCCTGGATAAAATTATCTATACATTTTGCTGATTCATTTAAATCATAATTGTTTTTCATTTATTAACATAATATATATATATCATATTTGAAATAACAGAGATTTACGATAGAGCAAAGACTATAACGACAATACGATCTGCCAATACTTCATTCAACTAGTAATATAAAAAATTATACACTGTCTGTATTTTTCTTTCAATTCATCATAATTAAGATTTCAATGTGTAATCAATACAAAAATATGTATAGTATGCAAAGGAATAATTTTATTAAAATCAGCACTATCTTTGGTTTTTCTCTTATCTTTAACTAAAGTGGTTATCCTATAAGTACAATCAATGATATATAAAGGTTTTCTAGCAAAATAAGAGTAATCGTTAGTCACATTATGGATTAAAAGTTAGTTTATAAAAAAGGTTTTATTTTATTCGCAAATTTTTCGTTACCGAATTTCTAAAATCGCGGTATGGCTAGATACATTTTATGAAACAATCCAGCATCGAAATCTAGATTCCATTTTTCTCTGTGAAATATTTCATTTCTTCCATTTATAACAGAAATATTTCTCACATCACAATGACTAAATATAGAAACATGAGCATATTGTTCAAAGCGATCATTTCTATCAGTTTGAAAATCAACTACGACATAATCAGGCATAATAAATTGTAGATTATTAAATTTATCAAAATGAAATATATTTTTTTGAGGAAGAGCTTCTTATAAAAGTTGCACATAATTGAAATTAATGTGCGTAATTGTAGTTTTATAATTTTTTTTCTTTTGTAGAATTTTCTGTATTTTCTTCGAATTCCACAATTGGCCACATATTCTCTAATATTTGAATAACAATTTTTCCTGAATCAACATAACTTTTATCAACTGTTCCATCAGATTGTTTGGTTACATATACAAATAAGCAATTATTATTAATATAATTCAAAAAATCTTATCCTACTAGCACCTTTGAGACACATTTTATTATTATCTTTAAGAAAACCAAACGAATATCTTGATGAATAAATATTTGAATTTGATTTATCAGAATGAATATATATTTTACATGAATCATAATTGTTCTTCATCAAGGATTTTCAGTTGCTTTGATTTGTCCATGCTTTATAATTCTATGCGAAAAAATTGATACTCTAAAAAAAATCGAAGTTACATCAATATTATTTTCTCTTGCAAAATATTCAACACTGTCTTTCTTTGCTAGCTTGAATTGTTTGTAAACTTATTGTTGCGGTCGCAACAAGCAGAAGGTTGGAGATAGCAGCCTCGGGTAGCAGACCATGGAATGCAGAGCGATATGCGGTATTCGGTTGGGTAACAATAAACATGGAGTGTTGGAATGCGAAAAGAGGCCAGCGGGGCCAGTATAAAAGGGGAGACGTCACTAGGCCGCCGCGATGTCGGCTGGGTCCAAGACGGAGGCAACGCGATGGCCCGAGCGTTCGACAAGCGAGAGCTACTTAACCATTGGAAAGTGGCACCCACATAAGTGTGAGGCGGGGCTCGTCAGTAGCAAGCGTGTGGCAAAGTTAAAGTAGAGTCTTTGCACTTAAAAATCTGATGGTTGCTAATAATCTCAGTCAGAGCTTTAAGCCTTCACTGCACTTTGAGATCTTAGTTAATGTCGAGCAACTCATGTAATATATCTAATGTCAAATATATCTTATTTTACTTATGTTAAAGATATTTAGTAAAAGACTAGTTTTGTCGTAACTGCTAAATCTTTCTGAGTACGTCACCCCCTAGGACTTTAAGTAATTGTACGCTCCCCTTAAGGGGATGTAACAATATGCATTATCTGGGAAAGAAAATCCATCAACAACAATAATATCAAACTCAAATCTTTTATTATGTATATTTAAAGACTTTTTACTTTGATCTGTTGGAGGAAATGTTTGCTTCTCAAAAAGTCGGATGTTTGTCTTCAATTCTATACAATTGTCTTTGAACATATTTTCTTTGAGTTTTTATGACATAGTAACCCATATTTAAAAACATCATCAAAAATTTTTAGAAG
This sequence comes from Dryococelus australis, assembly GCA_029891345.1. Lineage (NCBI taxonomy): Eukaryota > Metazoa > Arthropoda > Insecta > Phasmatodea > Phasmatidae > Dryococelus > Dryococelus australis. Next base: position 29,893,791 of record CM057009.1, read on the forward strand.
AACAAAAGTTGAATTTTAATTTTGATCTTCTGTTTGTTGTACAACATGAGGGGTCATTTCTCTGATTACCTCATTTCTGTGAGCTATTACATCTAAAGCCATATTAACTGACTGACTCTCTTAAATTTTCAATATGCTCACCTTCAATTTCGTTTAAATCTTTCAAACGATTAACTTCAATTTCGTTAATTTTTTTAATGTGCACTATATGACCTTTATATAATTGCCTCCATTTTTTTTTTTAAATCTTATATTCACCGTGTATTCTAATTCAAGGAATAACTTTGTGTGTAATCCACTTTTTAAATTATTTTGCTTCTTCTTTTTTAGAAGACAAAATTAATGAATAGATACCAGGTTCACTGATAAATATGGTAGATTTTTCATTACCTTTGAAGAAGAACTCCCACTTTACCTTTAATAAGTTTTGTATTTCCTAAATCATCTTGATCAACATAATCTTTTATGGCTTTCTGTGAATTTTTATATACTATAATTTCTGCAACATCTTTGGCTTTAAACCAAAGATTATTATTCTCATAAATAATCATAAAAATTAGTTTACCATTGTATGTAAGCTTGTTGTTAATTATGTCTAGAATTGAGGAAATTTTTATACACGAATCTATGCGCAAGTGAAACTGTTGATTTGTAATAACTGTTAATATATATACTCTTTTTATAAAGAAAAAGTATATATATTCTTTTAATAAAGAAAATCAAAAAATTAAGAACATAATTTTATAAAATATAGACCAAATTATTGATAAATATTATATTTTATTTAAATGCATTATTTTGTGTAAAATTTCTAGAGGGGGAATTTTCTCCCAATGGAATATCATAAAAAAACCATAATATCATTTGAAATTATTTAGCTCTTAAGGAGTTTTTTTTCTAAGTCATCGACGATATCTTTCATTTTATATATGATTTCGTTATAAGATTCACACTTTATACCATAAATGGAAATGCTATCTTTACCAACTCTAGTCAATTTCTCTGTAAATTCGGTATGTTACATAATAGTTCCGTTGCTAAAGAAATACAGTAAACAATTCGTGTATCTAAAAGCAGACATTATCATATCTGGTAAATGAAGGAATTTGTTGCTAATTAGACCAGTCTCTTTTACCTGGAAACTACTTGCTTCTATTACACCATTATACACCTTTTCAAAGAAGATAAATGATTTTCTCGAATATGAATTAAAAACATTTATTTTAAATTTGCGTCTTAATCCAAATGAAGAAAATCCTATCGGATAACCACTAATAAGATTATAACTAGGATAATCAACCATATAAATTTCATCATCTACAAACAGAACCAACTCGCCCGAAGGTATTTGGTATATAAAAAAAAATTATCGAAATCACTTGGTAAAATCTGAAACATTTTTGTTATCGAAAATGGCTTATTGATTATTTTGTCCAAATTTTTTATTAGTGGTGGTTCATAAAAGTTTTGAATGCTTTGGATGTCATCTATTTGCAAATCAAAGAAATCATTGTTAAGAATTGGATACATTATTGCATTTTTATCACTTGTAAGTTGAAAACCTAATGCACGGCCGATTTCATGTATCAAAACTGCTTATAAATTAATTTTATTTTCAAGATTGCTTTTTCCATCATCATCCCAATATGCCTGCTTATTGATATGAATTTCAATAACTGTTTTGCTGATTTGGAAAAAAATGCATGTGCTAGTGAACTACCATGTGAATATAATCTAGTCTGACAAAGCCCAGATAATTTCTCATTTCTTTGTTGACCTTCTTTGTATGATATCATTATGTCTGGAAATTTCGTATCGTAAACAACTTTCAAATTTGTATATTTGTGCCCAACGCCGAAAGCCTCTTTAGGTGACTTTGTAATTTATTAATTTGCAAATGCAAAATTTCATTTTAATGGGTTTTTAATCCATTCTGTGGTTAATGAAAGGTAAAAAATTATCCCATTTTTAACACCACATCTTGGCTTGTTGATTAAATAAAGCATTTTTTTATTGACTTTACCATCAATTGAAGAAATGTTGTGATATTCTTGAAATATCCTTAAAGAATATTCAAATATTTCTTTGTCAGTTTTTGAAAGCGAATTTGCTTCGTCCTCTAGATACCCATATTTATTTTAATAATTGATAACGGAATCTGTCTGATTCCTTTTTTTGGGCAGCACAAAATTTATGTATGTGATAGCGAGAATAATTATATAAGTCTTCATTTATATACAAAAAATATTCAACAGGTTTTAAGAATGGTTCAGTGATGCTTTCAAACAATTTTCAACATTCTTTCATGCTCCTAAAGCAGTCAATATTTCCAGCCTCATCTGCAAGCTAAATCAGCTATCTCGATAAAATTTTAGCACCTAATTTTTTCTTATTAATAAATTATTTTCTTTGTAAATCAAAGATGGAATCTCTGCTCAACAAGTTGAACAATTCGTTTGAATTCACCAAACTACAAGATCTAGAACAAATAAATAGTTTACTGCTACGGATTTTGAAATTTATGAATCTATTTGTGGTAAAAAATGTGTTGTATTTTAGATTGAAAGTTTAAAATTTCATTACCAGAGCGCTATGTGAAGATAATAGTTAAAAATTCTTTGAAACTCCAAATGAGAAGGAAGTTTTTATGCCATACAATGGCTTAAAAGAAATAAAAATGGAACATTTTTTTTGCATGTTATAGAGTTAGTTCTCTTAAGTGCGTTTTAAGCATTAGTATACATATTTTTCTTTTTAATAAATTTGTTTCTTTATTAATAAACATGACCTCGGCTGTCTTCCCCTGCAGTTCGACCAGCGTTTTAAAAGGCGACAGTTTCTCGTAGCCACCTTCATACAGATTAAATAAAGCCTCTGTGGATCTTAAAAATTTAATTCACAAATTTCATTCAAATTTACAAAGCTTACAATTATCACTCTTGGATAACATTGACGATAAATACGAACTTGGAGAAATGGGTGAATATCTATAGCAAATAGAAGAAGTGTTAAAAAAATTAGTACAGCATCGAATATAAACATTTAATTTGTGTCAATTTTATTTGTGGCAATTTTCTTGGGTAGCAGCATTACATCGCTACTTGAAAATATACAAAATATTTACAATGTTTATTAATGAATGTGGTTAATATAAAATTTTTTGCAGTTTGTTGACTTTTTTTTTTTTTTTTTAATAAATTTCTTGCCTTTTAAATAAAAATTGAATCGTCACCCTCTTACAAAATGGAAAATAATACAGTATGTAAGCAATGTAAAAAATGCGGTGTAGTTTTAAATATCGAATGTTTTCCATAGCATAAACGCACAAAAGATAAACACACTAACACCTGTAAAAAAATATATCAATGTTTACTCTAGAAGTCGCTATGATGTATATAAAGAAAAGGTACTATGCGAATGTGGAAAATCTGTTTGCAAGGTAAATCTCGAAAAACATAAAAATATTAAATTGCACAATACATATGAAACTTTTCAAGGAGATCATTTAAACCATGACATGCTCTGATGTAAGGAGAATAAGTCTATCGTTTCTTTTGCATCTCATAAAAACACAATACGTATGTATTTTAACACTTGCAAAAAATGTTATACCGAATATGCCAAACGTCGTCATGAGTCAAAAAAAAAAAAGAGAAAGTAAAATGCGAATGTGGAAAATATGTATATTAAGATTTTTTAAAAAACCATAAAAATAGTAAATCACACAATTTGGCGATAGATATTCTAAATGATACTCAGCATTCGCAGACTTCATACATTTTATTATACTATATTTTGTTGTATATAAATGACGACACTCAGCTCAATAAGCGACCTGAGAGAAAATAGATTGTGCAAGTTGAGAATTATAGGTAGAAAAAAAAAAAAAAATATATAAATTACATTAAGATGATCTTATCACAAGTATTATTTATAAAGGAGAATATTAATTTAAAAATCCTATCGAGAATGTAAATGATTTAATAGTTGCGGAATTAAGATCTAAAGCTTTAAGCTTTAACGTAAACAATATATACAATTTTTGGAAAACTGATTTAGTTACAGCTCTTACACCAATAATTTAAAATGAACAAAGAATAAGAAACTTTGCAAATTTACCTTTTCCAAAAGGCAAAAGGCATATGTTAAATATATATATATATAAAAGCCAAAGATGATTTAAAAGAAATATTCCCCATTTCCACTAATATATATCTGAATTACAAAAATAGAAAAACCAATAAAACCTAAGCAGTCGAAAAAGCTTTTAAATGCAGGTTATCAACGTATAAAATTGAAAATAATTTTAATATACTGCCGCCGAGGAATTTCTTAGCTTCAGTAAAACAACAAGTATTAAAAATAATATGTGATCAGCTTGTAAAACATAGAGCTGTGAAATGTGACATTAAATTTGTCGCTAATTTTCGAAGCCAGAAAACAGATTAGATACGAATATTTGATGACATTCAATCACATACATTTACAGTATTGAACGAAGGAGACATTGAAAAGATTTACAAACAAACAAAAGAAGAAATACTCGTACGAATAGAAAACATTGGAAGAAGTACTTCAGATTGGCTTTACATAGCATAGTGGGGTTGCAACTAGCCATAAACAAGTATAATCCATTAAACGGAGTATCTTGTATTGAACTACCAGAATCGATTAAGAATAAAAAAAGCATTCATCGATGTAAAGAATGAAGATCACAAATGTTTTCTTTGGGCAATATAGTCTGTATAGTTTCCAGCAGAAAAAGACCTACAAAGAGTATTTAAATAAAAAAAAGTGGGTCTTAACATTGACAAAGCATTATATAAATATTAATATCCTATAAAATTTGATGACATACCAAAAATAGATGACCAAATTGATGTCTCTATAAATGCATAGTCTATTGATGATAAGTCTACTGTATATCCATTAAAGCTTACAAAACACATAAAGGATATACATATAAATTTACTTTTTTTCAAAGCTGGTAAAAGTACCCATTACTGTTGGATAAAAAATTTATCTAAACGGCTTTTCACCACAAAAAAATTAACAGAAAAGTAGTCAAATTTATATATGCGATATGTGTCTTCAATTTTATTACTCCGAAGAGAAATTTAATAAACATGCAGAAGACTGCTCTAAAGCAGTAAAAATTCAATTACTTTCAATAGGTGAACAAATAAAGTTGAAAACTATAAACACTCTACGAAAGTTACTTTCATAATATATGCAGATTTCGAATCAATTCAAAATAAAATATCATCAACTAAACCAAACCGAAAAGAAATAAAAAAAATTAAATTGAACCAAAATGATCCAGTTTGATCAGAAGATGATATCGATAATGGCTTTTAGAGGCCGTTCACGGTAAAGTGAGCACTTTTGAAGCCCTAGTTACTTTTTCCTTTCAACCAATTTATATCCTTCCACCACTTGTTAATGTGAACTCTGCCATGTGAGTAATAAACAGAGTGTATACATTCACCATACCCAAAACCAAAAGTCCGAGGCCCCAATGAAATGTATTTATTGGTTATTATGGCTGATGAAACAGCTTCAAAAAGTGCTCACTTTACCGTGAAAGGCCTTGGTGGTACTCGAAGAAAGATACAAACTTACTCATGAAAAAATAAATAACATTGATTTAAAGTAAAATGATGTTAAACACAATGAAATATCAGCTACATGAAGCTTCTAGTTTTTGCTATTATATTGTATCTAGCTATGGTGATTATAAGCCATAATTTGTATATCGAGGTCCATTCGCACATCAACATTTTATACAAGCAATGAAAATGTAAGTAAAAGAGATCGGGGAAATATATTCGCAAATTGAAGCAATGCAACCACTTACAAAAGAGAAAAAAAAAACAAGATTCAATAAATCTAAAAAATTCACTGCACGAGACTCTGAATATACGAAGGTCAATTAAAACGTGCTCCACCACGATCATATATCTGGAAAATTTACTAACCCAACATGAAAAAATAGTAGTCTTCAATTAAAATTGCCCAATTTTGTTCCAATATATTTTCATAACTGGTTATGCTCACTTATTTATTAAGGAGCTAAGCTATAACGAAAAATATAGATTTACTTGCGAACAACGAAGAAAAGTTTATCACTTTCGAAAAAAAAATAAAAAAACAAAAAATTTAAAAATGAGCTTTATAGACACATTTAAATTTGTGGCTAGTAGTTTAGATAAATTATCGTCAAATTTATCTAAAGAACAAATTAAGCATAAGGAAAAAAAATCCAGAATATAAAGTACATTTGGTCTTTAGAAAATATGTTTGACCATATGACTATATTGAGAGTTTTAAAAAATTTTGCGAAACTCAACTTCCACCAAAGAGTGAATTTAACGATAAATTAAATGAATCTGACGTATCTGAGGACGAATAAAAGCATGCAAAAAATATACGGAATTAATTTAATATTTAAAATCTAGGAGAATATAATGATTTATATTTAAAAAGTGATTTATTACCATTATAAGATATATTTGAAAATTTTAGAGAAACATGTGTAAATGCATATGGTCTAGATCCTGCGTGGTATTTTAAAAAAACCAGGATTATCTTGGGATGCAATGTTAAAAATTACCAAGCAGCCACCAGAATTATTGCACGATTATGATTTGATTTTTATCATTGAAAAGGGAATTAGAGGTGGATTTTCACAATGTTGTAAGCGATATGTTAAAGTCAATAGCCCATGACAAATATTTAGAAGATTTTAATTCAAATCAAGAGTCTAAAAATTTTCCATATCTCAAAGCAAATAATTTATATTGTTGGGCAATGTTGCAACATTGACCATATGGAGGCTTCGAATGGATTTATTACACAGAAATTAATTTATATTTTTGGTGAGAGTATATTTAAATTTAAGCAAAGATTCACAACACGACTATATATTAGAATTTGATTTAGAATATCCACAAGAACTGCATTGTTTTTACAAAGATCTTCCATTTTGTCTAGAAAATAAGGCATTTTCCAGAAGAAATGAATGTTAACTATTAAGAACTTTAGATGAAAAAGAACAATATGTACATCATCGCACTTTAAAACAGTGCTTAAATAATGGATTGAAGTTTACAATAATACATAGAATATTGAAGTTTAATCAGTCTGATTGGTTGAATAAGTTTAAGATTTGAATACATTGATAAGGACTAATGCCAAAAATTAATTTGAAAATATTTTATAAGCTGATATAATTCTGTGTTTGGAAAAACAATAGAAAATATCAGAAACAGAGTACATATAAAGCTGGATTCAAGTGGAAAAATTGGCGAAATATTTGTTGCTAAACTCAATTTCAAAATAATTACTATATTTAATAAGTATCTTGGAGCTATTCATTTGAACATGACAAATGTAAAATTTAATAATCATATAAATGTGGGTAGTCCATTTTAGAAATATCAAAATAATTGCTGTGCGATTGTCATTATAAAGTGATGAAAGCCAGATATCGAGATAGAATTCCATTGTGCTTTCAAAATACCGATAGCTATATATATAATATTAAAATAGAGGATTTTTATGAAGACATGAAGTCGATAAATTTGATACAAGTGATTATCCAAATGACATTATAAATTACATGCTACAAATAAAAAAAAAAGTTTTAGGAAAAATAAAAGACGAATATAATGGTAAAATAATTAAAGAATTTGCTGGTTTGAGAGCAATGATGTATGCATATAGAGTTGAGGATAAAGAAAACAAAAGAGCAAAAGGCGTGGAAAAATGTGTAGTCAATAATAGAATTACATTTGAGGACTATAAGAAATGTGTGTTTGATGAGAAAATTCAATATTAAAAAATGCATTTAATTAGAAGCAAGAAACACAAAATATATAATCGAAGTTAATAAAATTGCATTAGTCATTGTGATAACAAGATAATTATACTAGAAAATAAAATAGATACACTGCCATATGGATATCAAAATTTATAATTTTATAATCAGAGGTGGGATGAATTTTTCATCCCAACTATTTCTGAAAGGAAATATTTGATGTACCTCTTAAGGGCGTCTGGCAGAAACCATTTACATTTTCAAAGAAAAGTTTTGTAATTTATTAATGAGAGTTGGTAAGTGTTTTGTATACTAACTATTTCTGAAAGAAAAGTTTTATTTGATGTACCTCTTAAGAGAAGACCAGCAACCACCCTCCATTTATTTGATAATAAATTAGTATAATATTTTTAACTTCTTTAATTTCCAAAACAACATCCATATTAGACTCATCAGAATCAATCAGTTTGCCATTTTTGTAGCTAATTTCTAGAACAATGTGATTAAACAACTCTTTATTAATTTTATAAAAAGTTGGATATGAAATCTTATAGCGAATGTAATCTCTAAAGCCAAAATTAGTTTTTGGTGGAAAACTAGCATTTATATCAGTTTCTAAATAATTAGATTCGGCATACTTTATGCACATACCATTTGCCAAATCAAATCAAAGATTTATCTTTTAAATGGGCCAAGTTTAGGGAATTTAATACCAGTGACACTTTTGTCTTATTCAATAGCCACATTTCTTTCAAAACCAAGACTATCAGATAAGTGATCATCAAGTTTAATATTAAACTTAGATTTATAAATTATTCTATTTTTCACACTGTCTGTTGGTAGTTCAGTTTTATTTGTTGAAAATGAATCAATTGAATTGATAGCTTCTTTTAAAGACTCAATATCGTATTGACCTCTAGGAATAGTGATATCATTATTTTTATCAACGACAGCACTAAATTTTTCAATTATTCTTATATTATTATTGTCTATATTTGGTGAAAAATATTTTATGTGAAAACTAATCTTTATGAATTATATCTTTATCTTTATTAATTATATCATAGTGAAGCTTCTTCTTAAGAATATAACTGTTATTTTTTAAATTGAATACCCTATTCTCCATTTATTACAAAAATTATATTATTAAATGAAAAAAGTTGTTTGGGGTGTTGGTGTTTAAATTTCTGAAAAAACCTCTAAAAATAAAAAAAAAGAATGAGGAATGTTTGCCTGATATTAGAGGTAATTGCGACAAGAAGAATTTAATAATCAATTTTATTTATGAGCCAGGTTGGTTAAATTGTAATATATTGTATGTTTGTTCAAAATGTTTGAATCAACCCAAACATATTCAGTTACAAGAGGACTTTGATATGGTATCCAACAGTTTTAATAAAAATTGCCTTATTTTCTAATAATACTGAGGAAATTATTCCACTACGCCAATGTGAAAATAATTCTTTAGTTATTTTTGATGATGTAATTTTAGATGAACACAATGTCGTCTGTGAGTACTTTACTAGAGACCAGCACAAAAATATTGATGGTTTTTATGTTGCACAAACATATTCCAGAGTGCCCAAATAATTTGTATCAGACAATGCAAATATTCTGTGTATATTTAGACAAGACAACACGAACCACAAACATATCTATTGCGATTTTTTTAGTGCAGTTATGCCTTATGAAAAATTTATGAGATCTGTGTAAAGGGGTGGGGCAAAGACTATGGTATTTTAACACTAGATTTGAGTATAAAAATTACAGAAGGAAAGTAGAGAAACCAAATCCAACATTTTATAATGTAACTCTGTCTAGTTTCTCTTGTACATGAGAATTATTGATCTGCTTCCTGAAGAGCCACATCAGTGCGCTCGTGCCTTACATGTTTTTTTCCTTCTTGTTCTTTCCCGCAGCAGGAAGTAGCTTATCACGGAAGCGGCACAGTCTATCAGCCACGCGGTGAACTACAGCTTGCAGCGCTTGGAGAGTAAAAATCAGCTTGTTCCTTGCCCTCTCGCGTGGCTCAGATGGCATGTTTTTGGTTTGAAATGTGAAGGTTGGGTGTTCGATCCCCCGGTCTGAGTAGATAATTTAATATTGTGGATATGTGTGCCCGTCATATTCGCAACATTAGATTGTCACCAAACCAAGCAAAATCTGAACCAAAACCTCACTATACTCCTATTGTGTAGGCAACTTGCAGTGGGAACAGAGCACAAACAAAAAATCCCTCTCTCCTCATCATAAGAAGTTCTTGAACTGGCGCAATGAGGAAAAGGGGATTTCTCCACACTCGTTTAGTCGTTTTTATAAATTGTGTTTACATGTACACTTTTTTTTATAAATTCAGTAGATGTCTATTGCAGATCCTAGCGCAACGCAACAATTTGACTAACATTCAAGTAATTTCAAGCCAAATTCAAGCTAATTTCTGATTTCCTGTCAAATTTTTCAAAGCGCAACTCATAATCATTCAAATTTAAGGCCAAAATAAATTACCAACGTGTGTTCACTCTTTGTGCGGTGTTCTTTAAAGCCTTGTTTGCAAGCTAAATCATTATATTTTTTATTAAATTCCAAGAATAATCATAACATTCTTGTGATATCTTTTTATGTACTAACTAATTAAGTTGCAAATTTAGAGTAAATTCTGCCTATTTTGACCTACATTTAGTCTCATTCAGTCCAGAGGACACTGCTCAAAGTGTGAACGAATTATGTTTTTTTAAAAAAAAGTGTGCTTTATTTAGATTCCAGATTTGGGTCAAATTAGCTTGATTTTAGGGGGTAAAATTTTAAGAGGTGAATAATGTTTTCAGAAGAATTTGAAGAAAAGTTGCTTGAAAGTGAGAATAATTGCTTTCATTTTAGTCTAATTATTGAGTTGTGCTAGAATCTGCAATAGATGTCTAGTTTCTCTAAATCCCATTCTACTTTTATGAGTTGTCTCATTCGTCAATTTGCACCATACTTGGCATATACACCATCTTCCGTGTTCATGTCTATTCCCATAATGAGTTTACTTCCACCCCCCCCCCCAGCCCAAATTTTCGGACCCATTTTGTGACCCATTTGCCATTCGTGAACTATTTATGTTGTGTGAGTATATACCACACCTTCCTTAATTACTTCAATTTTCATTATGGCTCTTCCCATTCCTCCCCACCCCCTTCCCACCGCCCCTAACGGGTCAATAACTGCTTCCCATTCGCTGCTCCTTTGCGAATATGAATATTTCGGTGATCCTGTTTCAAATTTTTTGAAAACTTTGAAAATATTTTCTACTTGAATCTTTGTTACACTGACTCACCTATCTTTGTGACAATTATTCATCTTACAAACTTTCGCTGGCCAATCACATGGTGGTGGAAATTCCGTGTTAGCAAATTGTATAGCACATCTGGCATGGCATTGTTTTCGGTGTAGAGTTTCCATCGAGAATGTTGTGGGAAAATTTGGAGATAATCGTTATGGCAATATCATGTAATTTCTCGAATTTCGTGTAAATCTTACATACACAATCATAACAGCAAAATCACTATGGATGCAAACTGTTAAGTTTTTAATATTTTATTCTAGTGTCTAGGTACTGTGGTAGGTTTATATTGTCATGAGGGAGGAAGGGAGGAACTGAAGTTAATTATAAAGACAGAGCAGGCATTTAATAAAACTGTTATGATATGCATTAAATATAAGTCATTCGCGATAGAGGTCCTAATCAATTAGAGTGTATGACTAACCTGAATGGTACAGTCGCCGGAGGCTTAGTGTTGCATCGGAAGGCAACTAGCGGCACGTCAAATGGCATCTCGATGACTTCATCTCAGCGTGAGTCCTCAGATAGACGGATGGTACAAAGTGTTGCCAATTATTATATAGCTTCTGGTGACGTAATTGCATCATATACCGTGCCGCCAGGAGGGAAGATCCCCTGGCACATCGCTGATACGTTAAATATTATTGTTGCGTATTGTGTTTTGCATTCTTCGCCTGTACTGTATACAGACGCGATGCTGCAGTTCGCTAGACTTGTCCGTCTTTACTGAATCATAACAAGATGTTAGTATAGAAAAGTTTCAGGTATATCATTCAAGCCTATTTCTGAGAATTTACAGCAGGGCCAAGGAAGTATCACACATTCAGAGAGATAGAGAATAAAAATGTTTTCACAACGTTAATAGCAAAATTAACTAGAACTTATATTTATGTAAACTAAATATGGCATAGTCAATTTTGTCATTTATATGGGAGAATGTGTATTCGAAAATATACATACTGATTTAGGTTTTCATAGGTAACGTTTTTCATGATATTATATTCCGCATATCTTAACAATGGAGAAAAATGCTTATGCTATGTTCTTTGACAGTGGTTTTAGAAAAAAATTATATTTATTGCTGGGATTTAAGCATTTTTATAAGTTCTTCCTGCATGTATACGTTTATTGCAATTTGTTTGTGTGTTTCTGTACATATGCTTACCTGTAATGTAATTATGAGAATAATGACATAATATGAATCGATTGATTTTCTAGTAATAAACTGATCGAAATTATTTTTAAACAACTTTTCAATAATGTTAAAATTTAACCAAATATAAAATATTATTTATTCGTGGATGAACATAATTTAATCCCTACACTTTTATGGGTGTGTTTTATTTCCTTGAATACAAATTTAATATCATCGCGCATGCATGAGTTCAGTAGAATTGCGGTCATTTTCTTTTATTTCTATACTGGAAAAAATTGCTTATATTGTATAAAATAACCAAAAATGGCCACAGTGACTTAAAAAATATGTTTATCATTGTACTAAATGTCTTACAGTAATAAATATATCTCAGAATTGCTAGGGCCTGTTCTTAGATCAGGTACAGATATACCGGAAAAACAAATGTTCAGTGGAGACATAACAATAGACATGTATAATAATAGCCTGTAAGAATTAAAGCGATGGTGATGATGTAGCAGTGAAGTGATCAGAGTAGGCCTTTTCCGAAACAACCAGGGGGAATAGTTTAGCTGTGTTTGCCAACATGTAGATAATACGTCCTCTTAGAGTATAACTAAATTGGCAAATAAAACATTATAATTTATTTGTAAATAATAGATATTTTTGTCATCTGTTACTAACCTGGCAAGTATCCTTTTCACCAAGATAGTCGCCAGCACAAATCTGTGATGAAATTATCCCATGTTTTATTTTGTCCCTACTTACAGGTCCTTTGAATGAGCGTTTGCAGGTTTTCATTTTAGCTATGCTTAAATGTGCCTTCATTAGTCTTGTGCTTAGTTTTTCACTTGCTGCAATAATAATTCATTGTTACTAATGTTATTAAATTTCAAATAACATTCTATGGCATAAGTAAAAATCGTTCGAATATTCGCTAAATTTCATGTTGCTGTAGTATTCAGTTGCAATATTTAAAATTCTGACACCTTGGTTATTGTCCAACACTTTTTTTAGCTTCGTAATTTTTGTAGTGCATGTCCACTTATGATCTGAAAATATACAGAAATACTGAAAATTTCTGAATTGTAACATACAATTAATTTAGGATATAATCGTTAATAAAATCGTGGGTTTTTAAATATCAGAAATTACGCAAATTTGTGATCGTCAAGAGAAAAGGAATATAAATATTTTCTAATTAACAGCTAAGTTACTACCTTTTGGATCACATATATTTAGTAACAGAAAAATAAGAGGGATTGTAATTTGTTGAAGCTTATTTAGGAAAAACTATACGGCTATATCTATGTCCTTCAGTCAATGATTCTGAGAGCCGATGAATAAACTATGGGTAAGTGCTCTTTGAAAAAATTTTAAGGAAATATATAAATTACAACAAAATTTAAACAGTTTCCAACAAAAGAATTTTTTAAACAATGATAAGTGTATATTTGATGCTGATGGTGATGACGTAATTCTGTCCAGTGTCCTTGAAAAGATTTTTTTTCTCTTTCAAATGTGGAACTATGAAAGCTTGTTTCATCATATAAATCTTGTCTGAACATCAAATATTCATTTTTCACTGGATTTTGGATGTAAAATCGGACATTAAAAAAAAATTACCTCTCAACAAAACAGAATCCCATCTAAGACCAAATTTAAAAAAAAATCTTATTATTTCACTAATTGGTAGCTGATATGTAATTACTGTGCGGAAATGGCATTTGTCTTGCACTCTAACAGGATTTGTTTTATTGTTGAACTTCTTTAAAGAAGCATAAAGCGCATATCTTAATTAGTTGTTCCCTTCCTGCAAAGTAGGGCATGTTTATGATGCATTATTGTAGGCCTCGTTCACTTCAGATTATTGTATGCGATTTTTCCCGCTCCTGTTTTCTTAGCACAACTTCATCTACTGAAGATTAAGAACAACTTGGTAAGAGGGAAAAAAAATCAGATGAATTACAGAAGAAATATAATAAAGATGGCAATAATTGCAGGAGAAGATTATATAAATTGGAAAGGAAATTAAGTGGCATCAAGAAAGAGGGAGGAGATGATTGTAGATAAGTTTAAGACATAACCTCGAGTTTCAAACTTATTATCTTACTTCACATCATAAAAGCCATGAAAGCAATGTGTAAGCAGGTCTGTTATTTTTACTATTGCCACAGGTGTCAACACAAATGCTTTGCCAAAACTTCAGCGGAACAGCTTATGACCCTTTCAAAACGCATCAGCAAATTTGAAAATAACAGCTATCAAGATGTTTTGTAGCACCTCTGTGTCGTAAACTTGAGAACCCATAGGTACTGACGCTACAACACAAGACTGGAGCATAAATAAAAGGTGGGATATGGATTCGTGTGTAAACTAGGGTTTACAACTGAAATAATAAATTATAGGCATGCTTATCTTTTATTTATTATAAAATGGGTATATATATATATATATATATATATATATATATATATATATATATATATATATATATATATATATATATATATATATATATATATATAAAGAACATATAAGGTACACTTATGGTGTAGTTCAAAAATATGTTTTCTCATGAACCTAATTATGTATAGAATATATATTGATGTGTGTTGAATATATATTATATGAATATACGTAATTACGTATATAATAAAATTAGTACCTGCATGTGTTATTCTGGGGCGAACGAGTACGTGGGTTTTCTCAGAGTGCTCCCATACCACGAAGGGGTATTGTCAATACGAAGTCCACGAGCTGCAACATCACTAACTGGTTGTTGCCAGTTCCGATTCTGCGATCGAGTTTTTACCAAATTATAAATAAACCCCTTTTATACATTTTTGTTTCAGTATCTTTCTAGACCTGGAACAGTTCGGATTTAAAATGTAGATGATTAATCTGCTTTGTCGCTTCTGCGGTAAAGCATTTACAGCCCTGCACAACACGTGTTGACATGAAATAACGATCTGCAGGACGAAAACTTCAAGAATGCCATTTCATTGCGATTTCTGCCAGAGGCAATTTACACAGAGTTATATTTTGAAGAGACATTCTAAAACTTGTAGCACTAGTTCTCGCCAACTTCAATCAGCACCGCACACAATGCAACCAACACTGCGTCCACCGCAACGAGCACCGTATGCACAGCAATCAGGACGGCGTGCATCGCAATCAGCAGAGCACACATCGCAATCCAAACTGCACGTACCACAATCAGCACTGCGCACATTGCAATCAGCACCACACACAATGCAACCAACACTGCGTCCACCGCAACGAGCACCGTATGCACAGCAATCAGGACGGCGTGCATCGCAATCAGCAGAGCACACATCGCAATCCAAACTCCACGTACCACAATCAGCACTGCGCACATTGCAATCAGCACCACACACAATGCAACCAACACTGCGTCCACCGCAACGAGCACCGTATGCACAGCAATCAGGACGGCGTGCATCGCAATCAGCAGAGCACACATCGCAATCCAAACTGCACGTACCACAATCAGCACTGCGCACATTGCAATCAGAACCACACGCACCGCAATCAGCATCACACACACCGCAATCAGCACCGCACGCACATCACTCGCCGTAAGATAGCAGTGATAACATAAGTATTATCAAGCAAGGTATTACTTTATCCATACACATTCTGCTGAAGTTAATATTATTTTATACGAATTGCGACATGGAAGCCTATTACCGAATACAGTGAGGTGCATCATCGGGGGCCATCGGATTGCAGCAAGACATGTGTCCTACTGAGCCTGCTGGAAGAACCGAAGAGCTTTCGGTTCGAGAACTTGTACCTTTATCCAACATTGCCCCAGCAACCGAAATACCAGCGATTGGGACAAGTGCTGCAGGCCATATAAGGCGTGGTTTATTTCCCTTGCAGCAATAACGAAGCGGTCGTACCTCCGAGTGAAGCACTGTCAAACTCTATGTTTATCTTCGTTGACATTGCCTGCGAGAAACAAACTTGCATTAAAGAATACTTTTACATGTGACAACACCTGTATGTGGACTGCATGCACCTCGGCCAGACTTATTCGCGCATACTCGAACATATGCTTCACGATAATGCTAACGTGTTGGTGCTGTTTTGCACGGACGATATGAATTTACGACACGTTTACGACGACCACGACAATACGGACATCATGCTATCAGATTTCAAAGATGTGTGTTCCTTGTACTGAAAAGATAAATATTTGTTGTCAGTGATCGTTACGGATTGTCCGCTACATAAAGAAGGGTACAGGCGTGGATTCGATCAGTTCATCTTTGTCTGCCGAGAATGAGTTTTAGCATATCGAAATTCTGGCAGAGTAGCCTCTAGCTGCGGCTTGCCACAGATGGAGAGATAGAGAGTGTCTCGTACCAAGAAACGATGTTACTTGGGATGCCGGTAGCCAATACACATGTTGAAACTTTCCCAGATTGGCAGCATGCCAGCGCATCAACTGAATACACCATGAACAGCCTTCCAGCAATAGCCACACCACTGGCAGAGCCATCTGGTTCTTTGGCTGTTCGGACTGCACGCTCGATTTAATATGTCATCTAGTACTGAGAACTAGGGTGAATACACTTACAAAATAAATAAATACGAAGTTTACGTCTTGCCACCGAAAATCATTGCGAAGAACTGTTTGTAGGTATGCACAATTTTGTAAATAAAAAATATAAAATATGCTGTCATTAATTTATGTAATAAAAATTTGTCTGCTTTACGTATAACTGTATTGTAAATAAAAATACTAGCATTTAAGAATAAAACAAAACAATTAAATATGACAGTATAAATAATTTGCAGGAATGGTCAACGTTACCAATCGGTACAGGCCGATAGCAGGTGGAAAATATATAAACCGACATGGATGATGCCGAAAGCGCAACCTAAAGTAAAATATATATGCTGCCTGGCGGGTGAATTAATACACTAGCGCCACCTAGGTAATGACAACATATTAAATCCAAGATGGTAGCGTTATCAATGTATACAGAAATGACAAACGAAAAAACCAAGATTAAAGCATGTGATAGCATGAGTAGGGGTAAGGGGAGGGTGTGTGAGTGTATGGAGGCCCGTAGACTAAACAGCCAACAGCAATTGGCGACAGTCGTCTGCTCGACGTGGTGCTGGGGGATCTCCCGGAAATATAGGGTTTTTTAATAAGTTATATAAATTTTTAATAATTTTAATTACTAAATTTTATAAATATTTGGGATATTTAAATTTTTTTATTTATTTTTCTCGAGTTTTGGTTTTTAAGGTAATTAGACGTCATGGAATCAAGGACGAGAAAGTCTGCATCTAATATGGCGGTGGTAGTCTGTAATGTATTATGCTTGTTGACTGTGTTTGGGCGAAGGGGTGGAGGCCTGCCGACTAATTGGTTTTGGTTGAGGGGGGCAAGGAGGGGCCTCAGGAAATTTAACCTTTTTTAAAATAAATTTTGAATAATTTTTAATAATAAAATTTAGGGTAGTTTTAAAAATCTTTTTGGAATTATTTGGATTTTTTTGGTATTTCTTCGTTTTTTATGTCAAAGGTGAAGGTCAAAGGTCAATGGCCAATGGACACTGGCTTCCAATATGGCGGACGGTGATGTAACAATATGGGAGCTGGGTGGCTCCGGCGCTCCGAGCCCTCAGCCCCTTGCATGTCAAAAATAATTTCTCTACTTCTAATAAATCTATAAAATTTTCTCTTCTCAACTTTAAATAGGCCTACATATTTTTTTACATGGTGAGTAATGAACAGATAAATAGTGAGTCAGCTACAATCTTATTTTTAAAAAAATATATTTTATTGTATGGCCATTACTATTTCTACGAGTACCATCAATTGCTTAATTTAAAATTGTATATTATTTTCAACTCTTCATTTTTTTTACATAATTTTACTTTAAATTAAGAGGAAACAAATAAATAAATTTATAGTTACACAGTTCCAAAAAATGAATGAATGAATGAATAACAGAAGTCACATCAGAAAACAGAAAGTTTGGAGCACTCCCGAGCGCATGCAGCAGGCAATAATAATTTATAGGTTACTCATATGGCGAAAACGTTACAGACGTTACTGCGGCGCTGGCCAAAGAAGTGGAATCATGGTCCAAAACGTCCATACCACAATTTGGTGTGCGGCTCACCTCCCAAGAACGATGAAATTTGGCCACTAGGTTAAGGCACTATTTCATCACAAGGATGTAGAACGATTCCAGTAGATAAATAAAGAGAGCTGACTGTATGCTGTATGGCGAGAATGCAAAGAAGGAAGTAACCTGAGCGAGAACCTATTTATACGAAGGTATGCTCGGGACTTCATGGTAACGTTCGACTAATCGATACATAACTCAGAGGTAAAAAAAGACATAATAATTCACAAATGACGTTTTTGATTTTGATAACTGAAATTAATAATTTCTGATGTAATGTGTATGCGACAACGTTCATTTCCATATTAAATGTTGTGTGGTGCTCAGCAACCTCACGTATGTAAAGAAGCATATGTTGCCATGCATGGAATATAAGATAAATTTGTCCGGAGATTGTGCACGATATTAACACAAGGACATGTTCCAAAAGATGTGCAAGGGAAACGACGGAGAGTCAATAGAGTATCAGGTGTTTGTTGTGTAAAAATTAATTACTTAATCAATTCACTGAAATATAAGAAACCCTACTATTCAGAAAGTTGTAAACTGCATCTAGACACTAGACTTGACCTCAAGCAGTGGTCCGGGTGGTATAACAATGCCTGTTTGGCAGATGAGACAGCTGGAAATGGCATTACTAAAAAAGATAAGGCGTATTTTCAACTGTCCAGAATGAAACACATTGAATACAAATCAGATATGGAAGGGAAGGTAGTTGCTTCTGAGTATGTCACTGGATTGGTCAAACACCAATTCAGCCTAAAATGTCACAATGATCTTCCAAGCCGGGCGATGACAAGTTAATCCCATCGACATCATTCCCTTCACCAGGCCGCCACTCCTTCCACTTTCCGGGCTTTCAGTCTCTCCGCCTTTCAAGCAAATTCATATTTATTTTAATAGATCGATATATATATATATAAAAGTTTATTTTTCGACGAATGGATGGAGGAAGTTAGGTAGAGAACTATACACACAGTAAAACAAAATTAAAAAAACTGTATGTTATCCTTTGAAATTGCACTACGGAAAACATTAAAAAAAATTTTTTTTACTATTCTAGCATTCGAAATTAATTAATGGTCACATAACGCATATTAATAACTTAAGATGTTTTTCTCTTTTAATAATGTATATAAAGTGGTGTCTGAGGCGACATAATATTATTTACTTTTGTAAGTATTACTATTGTTCAAATTTTATTTGTTCATGAAATAAATTAACATCATGTTCCTTATATTTATTTTAAAATATGTCTTTAAATTGTACTACAAGGGAAATATCTTGTTTTGTTCCAGCTGTAAACGATTTTATTAAACGATTTTGCAGTCTAAGATTACCATGTTAGTAAAAATGACAGTAAGAACGGCATTAAATATGTTCTGTCCAATTATATAAATTCGTAGAGTTAATCATTCGATTATTATTTTTAAAAATGTTGACATGGTACCAATAGTATTTTTACCAAACATTTACCTAAACAAAACTGTGAAAAGATGAAAAATATATTTCCAAATCAATAATACGTGAAAAATATGTTGCATTCAAACATATACATATTTTACACCATGAAATCTATGTTAAAATGTAAGAAAAAATCTGGTAACCCATATTTGCTTAAAAAGTATTATTTGTGTTTGAAAATGTGAACCCAAATACTCCAAAAAAGCAAGCTATATAAGCACTCTATGATAGTACAAGATATTAAACTGTGTATAACATGGTCTCGCACCTTAAAACAATTTAACGTAAAACACACACACGCAAACTAAAGGCAGATATAATAAATTACACTTTCCAGCATTTATGGCAAGGAAGGTGAAATAATGGACAGTTAAATTAATTTCAACCTAACAGACTTCGTATACACTGATTCTTACATGACGGGGCCTTATGCGGCCAAGGACATGTCATTATTTCAAAGAATTAATTTTTCTTAACTAAATGTAATGCACATGAGTAGTGGGAGAGCAATGCTCCAAGTAACCTTACCAAATGGCAGCTGCGTTTTTCCATTTTGCAATGTGGGGTATGGGTTTTCCCCAGCATCCTCCTTCCACCGGGTTTTCCCCAGGGGAGGAAAGTCTTGCAAGTGGTTATTTCACATGAAACAACTCTATAACATCTCATAAATTTTCTTATTTCAACATTAGTATTTATTGTCTTGTCATAATTTCCTGGAGAATCAGTACCCACAAATGCAGCAAGAGGAATTGGCGACAACTTTTACTGGCTCTCAAAAAACGAATCCTTGCAGATCCTGGCATGATTCATAAATATATTACCTTGTATAAACTGCATAAGTTTATTGTTGTAATGCTATATCATGCAATTTCCTTTGTCACTTACAAACATTTTATGTAGAGTATTAATAGAAGGTAACGATGTCAATGCATGCTGTTTCTCAGTGGGCAAGAGATCATTTCATTTGTTGGCCTTGATGCATAAATTTAAGTTAACACATCGTATGAACTGTCTGTAACATTTATAACAGTTAATAAAAGCATGAAACAGGTTATTCAAACCATCACTCTTCTCATTTCACCGCACATTACCACTTTTCGAAGGTCTTAGCACAGTAACAAGATTGTTGTCCATGTAATTTTTGGGCAGTCATTGAAAGTATGCAAGTAATTGCACATACATTCTCGATTTCACCTTGTTACTTCCATAATCTTCATACCCACATAAACTAATACAGTTTACTCCTGCCAACTGACTCCTACCACAAAAACCCCTCACAAGACTAATCCCACATGCTTCACAATCACTACACAATCGCTCCACAACCAGAAACATATGCACCACAATCAGCACCAAATGCACCACAATCAGCACCAAATGCACCACATGTGCCACAATCAGCACCACACACTACAATATGCACCACAATTAGCACCACACACATTATAATCAGCACCACATGCACCACAATCAGCACCACATGCACCAAAATCAACACCACCTGCACCAAAATCACCACCATATGAACTATAATTAGGGGTAATTTATGAGTCAATTAGATGTAAGTTATGGGGTTAATGGGGGTCATTTGGTGTCATTTGGTGTCTTTTAGGGGTCTTTATAAGTCAATTAGGGGTCATTGGGGTCATTTATGAGTCATTAGGGGTACAAGATGTCATTTAAGATTCATTAGGCATCATTTAGAGGTCATTAATGTTCATTTAGGGATCATTTCGGGAAAGTTTAGAGGTCACGAGGGGTCATTAAGTATTATTTAAGGTTCACTTAAGGATCATTTATGGGTTAATTAGGGGTAATTTGTGAAGCATGTGAGGTTAGTCTTGTAAGAGGTCGGTTTGGCAGGAGTCAGTCGGCAGGAGTAAAGTGTGTGATTCCATGTATGCTTGAAGACGATGGAAGCCACTGACGATGTGCATTCGAGTATGTAATATGCGACTACATGCATACCTTCAACGACTGTCCAAAATTTATATAGAAAAGCCAAGACCTTCGGTAAAAGTTGTAATGTGCGGTGAAATGAAAATAGTGATAATTTAAAGAATCTCTTTTTCTTTCCTTAGCTGCTATAAATGTTCCAGAATGTTAACATAATAAACACATCAAGGTCAACAAATGCTTTTTTCACCAACTGAGAAACAGTATGTATTGACATCTCTATATCCTGTTAATACACTACACTAAATGTCCGCAGGTGACAAGGGAACTCCCATGATGAATCATTACAATGGACAAATGCAGTTTATACCAGGTAATGCAGTCATGAAACACACATAATACAGCAAGGGGTAAATATTTACATAATGTGTTATTTTTTCACGAAAATACATTAAATTGCAAAAAGGCTTAACTTAGAATTATCTAAATTTAATATTACCAATTCACGCTACAAATACGATAGTGGGGAGGGCTATGAAGTTCAGGTAAATTGTGGGGTAAAAAAAATTCAAATATATACACTTTCATGATAAAATTTTACCCAACAATCTCCCTCTATAATCTTCCGACACTTTATACCTGTGTTGTATACCTATATGACCTCAGTGTCACGGTGTAAATATGCCCTGTAAAGAAGGTTATACACATTAAAGATTCGTTTCAAATGGTATTCTTACATGTAAACAATTCAGCAACCCGATATTAATATATTGGACATAAATCATGCGTATATTATTCCATAAACTCCGCGATCTTGATAACTATCATTTTGTTAAAACCAAACGATGTATTTTGATTGTGGATTGTAAAGGGTTTTTTAATGTCCCCTGGTGTTATGCTGCAAAGCTTAGCAGGGGATGGATTACAGACTAACTTATAACCTAGCTTAAATTAACACCCATAACTTACCTGGAATTCGTACCCAGAGCATCCCACACCCCAGATCGGTGGCGCACCAACCGACCACGCCACAGGAGATCGGCCAAACGACGTGGAGCCCCTCCAAAATTCCTATTCATTATGACTTGTAATCATCATACCTAATATATCCAGGTATTATTTTCCCGATTTTCGAAAAATCCTCTATTATTAAGAATTACACTGCAAGGATTTTTTTTTTGACTGTCAGCAAATGTAGTCAATACCTCTTGCTGCACTGGTGTGTACTCATTTGCCAGGCGATTACGACGTGACTGTTATTGCTAATAACAAAATGAGTGATCTACGAGGTGTGGTAGAGTCGGTTCGCGCGAAATATACACCTCCAAGACTGTCGAATGAAATCAACGAACTTCAAAATAAATGGTCGTTGACTCTAAACACTGATGATGACCATACGACACCTACAAAGAAAAGTAAACATGATATTGAAGATGAAATAGGAGGCGAAGTGATCATGAAAGCAGCAATGATGAAAATGAATATGTAGAAAATGATATTGCTGAAGATGACGCCGATATTCTCGAAGCTTCCACACATTTCACCAATGCGTTTCCTTCAACAAGTGGTATGAAGAAGGCAGAAGGTGTCACGAAAACTCGTTACACATTTCCCGAAGACCTGAATGAACTTGTTGATAGTCTCAGACATTCGATTGACCTTCACAAATGTAGGAATCTCTCGTGCATTGTTGAGATATCTTGAATCATGGACAAACTGAAGGATCGGGATTATATCAGATGAAACTGCTGGCTATGTTTTCATCTGAAATATTGTGCCTTACTCGGGTCATTAGAAATGATGAGATATAAAAGGAGAACTAATGAAATGAGGGAATATTTTTTTGGGAATGTTTCGCAACCATTTGGTTGGTGTGGTGAGTTGACATAGTAAGTTGATTTCGCAAGTTAGTATGACCCATTGGTATGGTCAGCTCTGGTTGAAATGTTCTCCGAATATCTTGCGAAGTTATTGTGCGAAGATGTTAACTATGGGACTCTTATTAAGTACTTTATTTAAATTATCAATCATTGTTTGCTTGTATAGGTGGTGGTATGGCAGGTTGGTATTTTTGGTTGCTCTAGCAAGTTTTGCAGGAACTGGTTTCGTCAGAAGTTAGTCTTGGGCTCAGTAATTCTCGTCAACGAGTCATGGGCTGAGTAAGTTTTGGGTGGAGATAGTCCTAGGTAGAGTTAGTCTTAGGTGGAGTTAGTACCAGGTGGATATAGTCTTGGGTGGAGTCAGTCGTTGGCTAGCATGGTTAGTTGGTGTGACCTCTTGTTACCAGAAAGTAATGGACAATTGTATGGACTCTGATATTTTTCGACTCTACGAGTTTAATGTCATTTGGGGTCAAGATCGAGAAGGACAACCACAAAAATGGTGGCACATTTGAAAGCTCCTCCAGTGGCGAAATCGATAATTAATTCATTAGTATTACCTAGGGGATGAAAAAGTAAACAAACGATAGCAAATAAACGAATATGGCAAGGGGAGTTCATTCGATAGAATGAAAAATGGTAGGGGATAGGGGAGGACATTGTTAATGCAATGGGAAACATTGGTGGAGGGTTCAACGAGTATGCATAATCAACCAATAAAGAAAATGTTGGGAAGTGAAGCAAATAGAATTAAACAACCAATGAGAAACATTGTTGAAAAGAGTGAAGGGATGCTGACTTATAACTAATGCTGGAGATGGTGATGAGGTAACCTCTGTAAATTCAAGTATTTGAAAAATTCATTTTTTTATTGTTAAACAATTTGTATAATTAATTTATAATATTTTGTATATATTTTTTAATTAAAAATTTTTTGGAAGTTTTCAATTTTCAATAATTTTTTGGAGGATTTTGGTGTTTTTGGGTTGCAGCCATGGAGTCGAGGTCAAATGTCGAGCTGAATGTCACTTGGATTCAATATAGTGGTTGGGTGACATCATAACATGGTGGCTGGACATTTCCAGTCTCCTGTACCCTCTAAGCCCAATATTCGAAAATTGAAATTTTTCTAATTTTTAAAATAATATTTTTAAATAATTTTTTGAATTATTTTTATGCTTTATGAACGTTTAAAAATATTATTTGATTTCATTTTAGAATTTTTAAGAAATTTTTTATTAAAGGTCAAAGGTCAAAGTGACCAACATACAACATGGGTTCATAGTTAGTAATGTAATATGCTCACAGACTTTTATGAATTTATTCGACTTATTATAATTTTATCTTGAGTTTTCGTTTTGAAGTTCATTGGGAACAAGTTCGCTGTCATCTAACATGGTAGTCGGAGTCATCTATGCGACTTTTCCTCAATTTTTAATTTTTTCGCAATTTTTTCTCTGTTGGGGGGGGGGGGATTTTTTGGATTATTTTGTTCTTAGGTTATGCAAGGTCACGAGAATGGGTTCTAGGTCATGGGTCAAGGTCAAGGTCTTCAACAAACATCCAACGTAGCTGACGAGATGGACACTGGCTGAACTGGCAAGGTTTGTTCATATCAAGAGCTTAGTCGGTCCACCTGTCAACTAACTCCGGACGTCCTAATGTACAAACTAAAATAATTTTTTAAAGAATTTTTTGGGATAAATTTTTGTTTTTCAAAATTTTTCCAGTAACCACAAAGGTTACGCGCCATAATCGGGCTGGTGAAACTTAGCCGACTAACTACGGCCAGCTTATTCTGGCCCACTGTATTGTGTGGGAAGCAGATCAATATAAATATGGATGGTCGGCTAACTGTTCGCTAACAGTGTCAAAAGTATTCTGGATAAGAACCAATAAGAAACTAAAACGAATACCTCACTGTTGGCGGGCCTGCGATGGCTGCATATCGCCACGGTGCCGGAACTGCTTGCACTGCTGGATGATTGCTGGCCTGCGACGGCTAGATAGCATCATGAAGACTAAATGTCGCCACAGTGCTGGGCTTGCAGCCATTGAATGTCATCACGATGCAGTGTCTGCGGCAGCTGGATGTAGCCACTATGCCGGGCTTGCAATGGCTGGATGTCTCCACGATGCTGGGGCTGCTTGCACTGCTGGATGATTGCTGGCACTGAATACTTATGGTTTACACTTATGGCCATGTTATGGCTGACTACGGACAACAGGACACTTGGCATGCCATTTATGGCCCACTGATGGAACATTGATGGAAATGAAACTGATTGCTGAGAGTAGGTTACCTATTAACGGCCCATAAATGGCTTGCCAACTGTATTCCCGCACTGACAACCCTTAACTTATCCATTTTTGGGCCATTGATGATACTTAACTATAGTATTTCGCGTACTTAAGAGACAGTCGGCCAACTGTGGTTTTACTGTCAGCATTGCTGGAATACTGCTGGCCCAAAAAACGTATGGGTAGGGACATGCGAAATTCGCGTCATTATTTGGCATCGGGCTAAAATTCACAAGACTACATCCACTAGAGCCGACTTCGTTTCTCCATTGGCTGCTGCATGGTTGTGAAGGCACTCCATCTCTGACTGAACTACATGAGATTGGGGCGCACAATTGTGTAGTGTTCCGTTATTGGTGCAGAGTCACCCAGGGTGTGTCACATAAAGTATGGTCCAATGACAAATGTATTGCAAAGGTACATGTGTTTCAAGATTAACATGTCCCCAAATAATAACGCGAATTTTGCAGGTCTCTACTTATGGGTCTACACAACTGGCCCTACTATGGTTAACTGCTGGCGCCAAACCACTTGGCATGCCATTTACGGCCCATTGATGGAATGGTGAAGGAAATTAAACTAATGGTTGAGAGTAGGTGACCTATTAATGGCCAATAAATGGCTTACCAACTGTATTCAACCAATGGCCACACATAACCTATACTTATTGCTAGTTTAAGTATAGGTAGCCACATATAGGCCATTTGATGGCTGTAAAGTGGTACATCGATGGGTCATTGCTGGTGCAATTTGGCTTTTTTTGGGAATTTTTATGGTTCCCACGTTTTGCAAATAGTTTCTTCAAACTACACACACACATATATGCATCTAAGTGTGTATCTAAATTAATTATAGATTATTTGGAAATATGAATGGCAAAATGATGTAAATACAGAGACTGGTATTGAATAATTTGGCATGTGTAATGTTTTCCATGTATGACTGCATATAAAATAATTAGAAGTTAAAAAAATATATATAACCTTTAGAAAATTAAATTTGAAGAGCTTTTGTTGTTTCATATCATTTAAATATTCATAGCTGGCTACTGTATTTCAAAACGGATGAAAAGCATCTAGGTGACATGCATACTGTAAAAGATTATATTAAAGGCAGTTTTGGCTTATTATCGTGATTCATGTAGGAAGATTTCTCTCAACAACATAACAATTATTTATCTGCATCTTTTAAAAAACGTATTTGTGGGCATGGAAAATTTTAAGGCTATGGAATAACTGTTGTAATTTATATTATTGTCGGTTTTTAATTGGTCCAAATATATTCTAAATTAGTTCATCTAAATGTAAAACTGCACAATGGAGTAATGTTTAGCGTGCTGTACTGTCAATGCAAGGGGTGAACGTTCGCGACCCCTCTCTTGCAATGGTGACAATAAGATTTTCATCTCATATAATGTGTTATATAAAGAAAATTAGAAACAAAGAAATTTGAAGTTGATGGTCAAATAATTATTTTACGAGATACAGTTAGACATATGGTAAAAGAATGGATAACCATTAATAGGTCATCTGATGTCTGTGAAACGTTACATCGTTGAGCCATTGCTGTTGTAAGCACATGGGACATACTTGGGCCCTTTGTGTTCACCACACCTCGGCCAGTTATGGGCAGAGTATGGCTAGTTAGTGGTGCTACTGCAGGACCAGCAATGGTGCCGTGTTCATACAAGCTGTTGGCTAACTGTTTGCCGTCTTGGCTTCCGACTGTAAACCATCAAGACCCATATATGGTTTGCTACATGGGTGTATGTCACCACGATGCCGGACTTACGATGGCTGAATATCACCGCGATGCAGGGTCTGTGGCAGCTGGATGTAGCCACTATGCCGGGCCTGTGGCAGATGGATGCCGCCACGATGCCGGGCCTGCGACGGATGGATGTCACCACGATCCCGGGCCTGCTACGGCTCGAGGTCATTACGATGCTGGGTCTGCAACGGTTGAGTGTCGCTACGATGGCTGTTCTTTGGAGGCATGATGTCGGAATGGTGCCGGGTCTGTGGCGGCATGATGTCAATACAATAAGTATTATAACCATCCAAAAAAAATTTTCTCTTTAAAGTGTTAGTAATGTTTATTTCATCTTTACATGCATCCATTTAATTTACTTACATACGAATTATGATTCATTAAAATCTATCCATTGCCGAGTGCGAGATACGAACTTTAGACCCTTGAGTCAACAGTCCAGCATGATAACAGAACTCCACAGGGTAAGTTCCTAACACCATCCAGTATTTTTGTACGTGTCGTGACACAAATTATTATAAACGAATGTATATCTACCATGAAAATATAACAAATATAAAAATAATATCTTCTGAGTCTTGCAAACAAATAAGTCTTTGTTAATTTTTAATATATGTGTGTGAAGGGTGTACAAATGAAAAAAAGTTCAAGGAAACCAATGCCACTGGCTACCACGTGACACACACATAATCAACAAAAAACAAGCCATATATTTTAACAAAATTGTTAAAAATAAAATTCATTCTTGCAATTGATTCACTTTTTTTTAAATATGTGTCTACTGTTTTTGGTAATTTCATATATATATATATATATATATATATATATATATATATATATATATATATATATATATATATATATATATATATATATATATGTGTGTGTGTGTGTGTGTGTGTGTGTGTGTCACTCAGTAGACCATGGCATTAGTTTATGTTGTAAATTTTTTATTTGAAAATCTTAGTTATTATTTGTTATTACCACTTCAGCAGAACTACAAAATTTTGTATTTGACACTAAATTATTCAAAATATATAAAGAGCAATTTTTTTTATTAGAGGAAAAAGTCATTACATACAATGCGTACATGTTGAATTATGTTTGGTACAAATATATATAGGCTGTTCATGGTAAAGTGAGCACTTTTTAAGGCCATACCAACAGGCTTTAACCACTAATAAATATATATTATTGCAGCATCAGGCATTAAATTTCGAGGATGGTGAAATGTATAAACTGTGTTTACTCGCCACAGAGAAATGTTTATACTAAAAGCAGCAGCAAGATGAAAATAGGATTAAAGGAAAAATTTTGTAGGGCCTTAAAAAGTGCTCACTTTACCGTGAACAGGCTATAATTTTTAATTTTGTGGAATCAAGTGCCCTTAATGTTAAAAGTTTTGCTCATATAACAATAATAAATTTCACAACGAGTAGCAAATGTTTCACTACCCAGCGCAAATCCACAGATAATACAGTATTTATGGTAACTGACAAAAACATTTGAGCAATAATATGAAAATATAAACACATAAATACTCATGTAAATATGTGCTTAAGTGTAATTCATACATTGAAAAAATTTATCAGCCATCAGTGTGACAGGGTGCCATAGAGACTGCAATTACTCTATTACCAAGTAACTAAATTAATGAACAAATTTACATGCAAATCGGAAAATTTATATACGTCTATGTTGTGTTAAACCTATATTAGATAGTCATGTCAATGTAACTATAATTTATAGACAGGAACACAAAACAGTGAAGTTCAGTTTATCAATAATTGATGTACGTAAATGCAATTAACTGACTGATATAGATAAATTACAGTAATTCGTAATCTTAATAGGGATTACATTCTCATATGCTATATACATGAATTATAGACTTTTTGGAAATGAAAAACCCTAAATTTTTGTACATCAGTATTTAGGGCTAACCTTTGTATTTACATGCATTAAATCTGTGGGCTGTGTTTTTGTAGATCAATTAAACATATTATTTTATCATTTACTATACATATATTTTACACAGTACTTACCTCGAAACCGTTACTGGGTAGAATAAATAAGATGTTGGCCTGCTTACCGAAAACACAAATATTATGTTTTGGAATCCATCCGTAACGTAACTTGCCATGGATTACATGACATAGAATCTAACCGGAACAATCAACCTTTCATGGGAGCTTCTGTCAGAAGTAAGCCTCTCAGCTGGCCCCCTTACTGCTTATAATATATGCATATACAGGCCTTATGACGTCATGTTGACTTTGAACCAATCGTATTACATCATTAGTAAATTGTTCGGACACCTACCAGCCAATCATAAAGTTGCCACATGATTGCAGCTAACCAATCGCAAGCAGGCATTGAGACATCACACATAGTCAGTGCAGCTCACCATGTCAAAGTTTAAACAAATAGCTAGGGCAGATTTAGCATCTATACACCTGCACGGTGTCTGGTAACTGGAGGCTGTACGTGGTTTCACGCTGTTATCACAATCTACATGGCGTCAGATAGCTTAGGTCAGCACAAAGCATTAATCAATGCTTGCGCCTGCACAGCGCCTGGTAACTGAAGTCTGTACCTGCTTCCTGGCAGCTTATACAATCTGCATAGTTTTGGATGACCATGTGAGTGATGATAGCTGTGTCAGCATTTTTACAGGCCTGCAACTGCACGACGTCTGGTGACTGGAGTTAACTAAAGAGAATGAGTCAGCAGGCTGCACGAGCTATCACAAGCCTGCAACGGAATTGAACATTTGGTCAGTATGAATGAAGAAGATGGTTTTATTCAGCTTGGTTCCAGTACAATGCTGCTTTATTACCTGACCAGTGTACCATCTCCGGCCAGACACGAAGGAACTCTGCATTACCAGCGAGCTGATAAGTCAAGCAAAAGAAAAACGCCTACATCTACTTTGTGGTAATAGCGAAATTGTATATAAACTTAGAAGAGCAGATAGCTGCAAGGATACTTGATGTCGGAGTATTGACATGAGTAGATGTATAATACCGACAATTGCCCACCTAACATTTTCATCGAAAAACCAAGCATTTTACCCCAAAAAACTAGTTTTCTATAGTTTTCAAGCAACTTTTGCGCGCTTCTAGAAACCTCAATTTTCCGTCTTCAAAATCAAGCAAATTTAAGTTAAAATCATGTAATTTTAAAATAAAAACAAGCAAATTCTCATTTTAAAAAATGGTTGTGCAGGAATTGTGCCAGTTAAAAAAAAAATTTAAGCTAAAACGAAGTAAATAGAAGCTAAAATAAGATGAAATATGAACAAGATATTTGATAGATTCAAATTAAGAGAATTTATATATTTTAATACAATTCTAAATCATGCATAGATTACCCATTTTTAATTTTTTTAAAACCTTTACATGTTATAAAATATTGATTCTCATTTTAATTTCAAAGTATTTTTATCAAACATACTTACATAGCGATCTCGTAAAGTGATTTTATATTTACCATCTAGAATACAAGTAATCTTGTTTCCAAATTTAGAATCATAAAATTGAAATTCGTTAACAACGTACTTTTTAATTTATTTTTAGTTCTTGTAGTTTAGTCAATTCATATGCATTGTTAAACTTGGTGTGCAGCGATTCTATTTTTTTTTGTGTTATTTATAATGAAACAAATCTAATAAGAAAAAACCAAAATGGTTATATAATATTAAAATTATAAGAACTTTTCTCCTTTTAAAATTAATTTTCTTATAAATAAAAATATATTACTGATGCCCTCTCACAACATAGAAAATAATACCATATGTAAGCAATGTAAAAAGTGTGGCGAAGTATTAAACAGAAAGTTTTTCCTCTTATAAACAGACACAGGATAAGCATTTTAACACCTGTAAAAAAATGCTCCTCTGAATATGACAGAAATCATTATGATTTAAATAAAGAGCAAGCATTATGCGAATGTGGATAATGTTTGTAAACTATTAATCAAAAAGCACAAAAACACTAACTTACACTACAAATGAAATTGAACATGGTGATTATTCATTTAAAACATGCATAGTATGTAAAGAGAAAAAAATCAATTGATTTATTTTATCATCATAAGGCTACTTTAGACCAACTTACACCAAAATGTAAAAACTGTTTTAGTGAATATTGTGAAAATCATTATGCCATAAAAAAAGATAATATACTATGCGAATGTGGAAAATATCTTTATAATATTCAACTCGAAAAGCATAAAAATAGATAATCGCACAATACAGTAATAGGTATTTTAAATGAAATCCAACATGATAACTACTCAACAAAGACATGTACAATATGTAATGAGAACAAATATAAAAATTATTTTCTTATGATAAAACTTGTAAGGAGAAACATACAATTATATGTATAAAAAAAGTTTAGTAAATATCTTAAGAATTATTGTCTTAACAAGAAGTTACCTATTTAAGAAGATATCATTATTAATAATGTAATCGCTTGTTCTATTTTATACCATTATTTTTCTTATTCTCATAATTTTGTTTTTTTAATTTATAAATAAATTTTTTTTCTCTTATAAATAAAAGAAAAAATTGTCATCGAACAATACAGCAGTTGTGATGAGTAAAAAGAGAGTGCAGGATGTGAAAATAATAGCTAAAGGATATAAAATTAAATATTGGTACAATGTAAAGAAATATGACATAATTTAAACTCTTCTACCAATTATTATGAATGAAAAAAGAAAACAAAACTTTGCAAAATTAGCATATTAATATGCCAATGTTAAGGAAATATATTCAAAAAATAGAAATGAATTAGACAAATATATCTATTCTCTAATGTGTTTGTAAAGCCTAGAAATAAAAGTAAGTGTATAACAGAAAGGATAACAATGAATAATTTTACAAATTTATCATGTGTCATTTTCAATGATTTATGCAAAGAAGATAAAAAAATTAAAATGTATATTCCCCTATTCTACTAATGTTTTTGTAAGCAAAAGAATCAGAAGAGTCAGTAAAAATTACAGAGATAACACAGCTGTAAAATGTAGAATATATACACGTAATATTGAAAAAGGCTTAAATTTAGTACAGCCCTTATCACTTTTGAACTTAAATAAAAACTATGGTATTTAAAATAATATGCAATAAAACTTAGGACATTTAGAGGGTTGAAAAGTACTATTAAATTATATACCAATTGTCGTAAACAAAAAAAAATAAGTAGAATTATTTACATTTCAGTCATATAATCACACAGTACTAAACGAAGGAGATGTGATCAAGATTTATAAAATTACATAAGAGGAATTACTCACATAACTATCTGAATTTCAAAGAAGAGGTTCTGGATGGACTTTAGATAAAATAATTGGAATGCCATTAGCAATAAATAAGTATAACCCATTAAATAGTATCATCATATATTGATATACCAGAAAAGATTAAGAATGGAAAAGCATGTATAAATGTGAAGAATTTTGATAAAAATTATTTTCTTGGTCAATAAAATCAGTATTGTGTCCAGAAAATAATCATTCAGATAGAGTAACTAAATATAAAAATTTTGGGCTTAATAATGATCAAGTAATAGATAAATATGAATATCCTATTAAATTTCATGATATTACAAAAATAGAAAATCAAATGGGATGTTCTATACATGTATATGCTTTTGATAGGGTATGTAGCATCCATTTGGAAGAGAAATGTAATGTTTGTCCATTAGAAATTACAAAACAGTAAAAGGATATACATATAAATTTACTTTACTTAAAAAATTCACATTACTGTTCGATAAAAGATCTATCGAAGTTACTTTCGGACAAAAAATCATCAACATAAGACTTTTATATGTTATATATGTCTTAAAAATTTTACATCTCAAGAAAAATTAAATAAACATAGTCAGCTGCTCTAATTATTATACAACAAGAATTGTTATACCTGAAATTGACCCAAGTTTATCATGGTTTTAAAAATGACAATATATAAAGCAGATCCTTTTTTAATAT
Organism: Dryococelus australis; assembly: GCA_029891345.1. Classification (NCBI taxonomy): domain Eukaryota; kingdom Metazoa; phylum Arthropoda; class Insecta; order Phasmatodea; family Phasmatidae; genus Dryococelus; species Dryococelus australis. The sequence goes on from CM057009.1 coordinate 29,927,556, forward strand.
ACGCAGATTTTGAATCAATATTTAAAAAAAGTATCAAACACTAAACTTAACTCAAGTGAAATAAAAAAAAATTTATTTAAAAAATATACTGTTTTAAGAGAAAAAGATATTGATAATGGTTTTTATACAGAAGTACTTAAAGAAAGATATAATCTTACAAATGATCAAACAAATAAATTGATTTAGAGTTAAATGGTGAATCGTACACAATGAAGCATAAGTTACATGAAGCTTCTAGTTTTGGTTAATATATTGTATCTAGTTATGGTGATTATAAATCACCTGTTATATATTGTGGTCCAAACACACATAAGAATTTATAGAATTAATGAAAAAGAAGTAGAAGAAATTGGGGAAATATATTCACAAATTGAACCAATGCATATGCTAACAAAAGAAGAAAATAAGATTTATAATAAATCTAAAACTGTACTGATTGCGAGCATGAATATACAGGCACAAAAAAAATTATGCCACCACGATCATTTAACTGGAAAATTCAGCTGTCCAGTATGTGATAGTTGCAACCTAGCTATAAAATTACCCAAATTTGTATAAATTTATTTCCATAATTTAGCTGGATATGATGCTAGTTTATTTACTAAATAACTAGCTTATGATAATAAGTAGATAGAATTAATGGCAAATAATGAAGAAAAGTTTATTACTTTTGTAAAAAAAACATAAAATTTAAAGATGTTTATAGACACATTTAAATTTATGGCTAGTAGTATAGATAAATTATAATCTAATTTAACCAAAGATCAAATAAAACATATAAAATAGTATTTTTCAGAAGATAAAGTAGATTTAGTTATTAGATAGGGTGCTTATCCATATGATGATATGGATATTTATAAGGAATTGGAAGAAACATACATTCCACCAAAAAGTGAATTTTACAATTAATTTAATAAATCTAACATAAGTGATGATGACTATGAACATACAAAACAAGTATGGGATCAATTTAATATGAAAAAATTTGGGGAATATCGTGACTTATATTTTTTAAGTTATGTATTATTGTTAGCAGATATATTTGAAAATTTTAGAAATAAATGTATACATTCATACGGTTTAGATCCTGCATGGTATTATACAGAACCACGTTTATCATAGAGCACAAAGTTAAATACAACTAAACAACATATATATGATTATGATATGGTGTTAATTACTTTAATATTTAGAAGAATTTAATCCCTTAGAAGAGTCTAATTATTTAGCATATCTCGATGCAAATAATTTATATGGATGAGTAATTTCACAATATTTACCATATGGTGGTTTCGAAGGGGTTGATTAACCCGAATTTATATTAAATTTTTGGCAAAATTATATATAACATTTAAAAGCTTATTCTGATAATGTTTATATATTAGAAGTTGATTTAGAATGCTCATAAGAATTACATAATTCACATAAATATCTTCAATTTTGTACAGAAAATAAGGTCATTCCACGAACAAATCAATTCAAATTGTTAACAACTTTACATAACAAACAAAATTATGTAATACACTATCGCAATTTGAAAGAGTGTCTATATAATTGATTAAAGTTTACTATAATACATAGAATATTGAAGTTTAATGAGTCTCTATTGGCTGAAAAAGTGTGTAGCTTTAGATACATATATGAGAACTAATGCTAAAAATGACTTTAGAAAAGATTTTTATAAAGTGATTAATAATTCTGTTTGGTAAAACAATGGAGAATATAAGAATCAGAGTGGATATAAGACTGATATCAAGTGAAATAGTTTTCAAAAAATTAATAGCTAAACCAAATTTCAAAATAAGTACTCTATTTACGAGAATCTTGTGCCTATACATATGAATAAATCATTTGTAGAATTTAATAAACAAATTTATCTAGGTATGGCAATTTTAGATCCATAAAAAGAATTAATGTTTGATTTCCATTATAAAGTAATGAAACCGAAATATGGTGATAAAATTGAATTACGCTGTCAAGTTACCTATTCATACATTTATAACATAAAAAGAGAAGATTTTTATGAAGACATGAAGAAAATGTTAGATGACTTTGATACAAGCGATTAACCAAATGATAAGATTTATAACATTCCTCAAATAAATAAAAAAGTTTTAGGAAAAATACAAGAAAAATGTAATGGCAAAATAATGAGTGAATTGCTGTTTTAAGACCAACAATGTATTCATAAAGTGTAGATAATAAAGAAAATAAACGAACTAAATGTGTGAAAACATGTGCAGTTAACAATAAAATTACATTTGGAGAATTTAGATATGTGTGTTTGATGAGAAAATACATTATAGAACAAGGAATTTTCTTAGATATAAAAAACATGAAATATATACAATCAGAGTTAATAAAATTGTATAATGTCTTTGTGACAACAAAAAAAAAGAATATAAAATAGATACTTTACCACACGTATATAAAAAAATTTAATGTTATTTTGAGTAAAACATATTTTCTAATAAAATAGTTAAATTTTAAACATCTTTAATTTCTAAAACAATGTCAATATCAGCACTATCAAAATAAATTAGTTTGCCATTTTTATCTCTAATTACTAAACCAATATGGTTAAACTGTTCATTATTAATTTACAACAAAATTGGATATGCAGTCTTGTAAACAATAGTGTCTCTAAATCCAAACATTGGTTTGGGTGGAAAACTCGCAATTATGTCTTTTCTAAATTATTAGATTCATCATATTTTATGAATATACCATATGCCAAATTACAGTGAACATTAAATATTTTTAATGCATTAAAATTAGTAAATTTCCTACCTATATATATATTTTCTTTTTCAATAATCATATTTCTTTCATAACCAAAAATTCGGACAATTAGTCATCAAACTTATTATCAAATATGAATTAAGAGATGTTCTGCTTTTTACAGTGTCTCATGTTAATTCGATTTTATTAGTAAAAATGTTTCAAATGAATTTACAGAATCTTTTAATGAATCAATATTGTATTGACCTCTAGGAATAGTTATAACTTCATTTTTATCAACAACAGCACTACATTTTTCAATTGTTTTTATAGTATTGCTTTCTATAATATGTGATACAAATTTCGCATGAAAACTAACCAATATAATCGATTAATTTTGATAAATGATATCTTAGTGAAGTTTCTTCTTTAGTACAGAACTGTTGTTTGTTAACTTAAATAATTTATTCTCTAGTTATTAATAAAAATAATAATACTAATTGAAAATGTTTATTGGGGCATCTGTGTTTTAATTACCGATCAAAATGCAATGAATTAAAATAATGGCGAACTTTTACCTGGCAATATAAGGGACATGATTGTAGGTCTGAATAAAAGTGGAAACATTAATTTGATTATAAATATTATTTATAAGACAGCATGGCTAAATTCTAGTAAATTGTATGTTTGTTAAAAAGTTTAAATCAACCAAAATATATTTATTTACAGAATGATATTGATGCCATATCCAAAAAGTTTAATGAAACAATAGCTTTCTTTTTTAATAACAATGACGAAATTATTTCCATAGATCAATGTGATAATTATTCTCTAGTTGTATTTGACATGTTATTTTAGACAGTCAGGATGTCATTTGTGAATATTTCAAAATTGAAGACACAACAATATTGATGTATTTTATTTAGCACAAACATATTCGAAAGTACCAATGCAATTGGTGAGAGATAATACGAATTTTCTCTATATATTTATACAAGATGATGTGAATTTTAAACACATTTATAATGATTTTGTTGGTGGAGATATGACATATGAAAAATTTAAAGTGATTTGTGCAAATTGTTGGAATCAAGAATGAAGTTTTATCATTTTAGATTTGAGTAAAAAAAATGTAAGAAGGAAAGTTCAGAAACAAAATTAAAGACTTAATAATATAACTATGTCTTGTGAACTGTATATGAGTTTCCCTTGGCTTTTCCACAACTGCCATGCTATCTACTAGCAACAGGAAAGGTTATCACATCTGTGCCACAATCTACTCGTGGTGTAGCGAACACTACACAACAAACCACAAGATGCTTAAAAATTATCTCCTAGCTCGTCTTGTCACCATGGCTCAGTTGGCAAGATGAGCAACTTCAGACTTAAGGTTTCTGGGTCGAATCCCTGAGCTGAGAGTATTATTTAATAGCAGTAGGTGCAAGCACAATTATATTATTACTCTGGTCATTCAAAATTTTAGCTAAAGACTTTCTTGCTCTTGCTCATACAGCAATGTATTAGTATTGATGCAGATTAAATTGTCTTCCTCAAGCCCCAGTCAAATATTCTCTATACAACACTTTTGTTATAACATATGTATAGCTGGGGTTTCTCATATGGCAAAAGGTGCCTACACCATATGAGAGGGAGCAAAAGAAAAACAATTAAAATCCCTTCACTTCTTCGCTAAAATAATATGCCGGCCAAGTGGAGAGGTAATGGGTTTATCCAATGGAGTTTTGCAGGTGCTGAAATAAAGCGAAAAAATAAAAAATTGCGTTACTGTAACTGTATGAATACCTGCAAACCCAGTCAAAAAAGGTCACTGGCACAATTGAGATATCTGTAAACCTTTTGTATTTGTAAAGAAAATAAAGCTCACCATAGGTGAAATGTGCACTGAACAAACATTGGATGAACATTAATTGCATTTTATGTGCATTAAACAAAGTTATGATTTAAATGATTAATTATATAAAAATATTTTATGTCACAAAATATACAAATTCGTAAAAACTCTGTGTTATTTATGCAATAGTTATGCCAATTTTCAAAATGCAGACATTTTATATAGATTTTATTAACATTAATTTTCAAGAATTTCCAACCAAATATTCATCAGGATAGTTAGTTTTCATAATTTCGCATTAAGAAATACTACCTTTGATTTCTTCTCCATTGGTATATTTTAATTTGCAATATGGCACATCATAATTTAAAACCTTAAAAATAGTAAATAATTATGTTGTCCAATTATCAGTATAACCCATTAAAGTTGTTTATTTTTGCTAATGTGGGCAATATCGCTATCTTTATATTTCGGTTCAGCAATTGTAGATGTTTGATATAATTTTTTAAAATATTTCTCATCAACTTCAATTGGTTTCATGTTGATATTTCTATGTTTTTATTTGTATTATTTTAATAAATCATCTAATGTATTGACCTATTTATAATTTCCATTGAAAGCAAATTTATTCCACAGTTTATTCTTCATTGTACTGTTATATCTTTTGTTAACACTGACTTTAAGTTCACTGAATGTAAAATAATGTTTAATGTTATATTTTTGCATAAGTTCTATAAATATTTCATTATCAAATTCAGACCCTCTGTCACTTTGTATATTACATGGTTATCTTTTCCACAATATACATTCTAAAGCATTTGTTATATTTTTTGCTGTTTTATCTTTAATAGGTATAGCAAATGCATATTTTGAAAAAATATAAACAATTGTCATAATATTTTTATATCCATTATTTATATGTTATGTGCCTTTTAAATTTCCAGTATGCATCTCGACAAGACCAATTTGCCATAAATCATCAATATAATACAAAATTATGTTTCTTCTTGGACAATTTTCTTTTGAGGGTTTGTATAATCCATTGATTAAAACTTCTCTTACATTAGGCAAAAAAAATTTAATGTTGATTTAATACAATTACATATTGCATATTTGCTTTTCTGAACATATCATCTAAAGTTTTGTATGTTTGTTTTTATATTATTATTTTTGGTGATTTCCATTTGTTGGAAAAATATATATACATATTTATTCTTTACATTTCACGAATATTCCTATTGTGATCATCAATTCATCATATACAGATATATACATATATAATTTTGAAAGTTAAAATCTCACTTCTTAACACAAAAATATTTACTACAATCTATTTTATCAGATCCTCTAATAACAGTCATAGTATCATCAGGTAAATTAGGATTAGCAGTAATTATTTTATAAACAGTACAATCCATTTATAAATAAAAGAAATAAGATTATTATGTAATTGAAAATATAATTTTTTTCATTCAATTTTGCAGGTAAATAAAATATGTGCGATTTTCCTTCTTTACATTTCTCAAATTTTAAGTTAACAAGTGTATCACAATAATTCAAATCTGATTTGTTTAAATTTTGTAATTTACTAGCTACTTCACTATCGAAATATATTTTATTGACTGCATCATTTCCATCCATAGGATCAGCAATATTTTTAATTCTATGATTTTGAAGAGAAGCATAATCTGTTGTATAAACAAAAACTTTACTTATTTGATCTCGTAAAGCAGAAACAATAATATTGTATTTTGAATCTACGCATGTTTTTAAGCATAGTCATAAGCAATAGTATTGTATTTTAAATCTACATATTTTTAAAATGCATCACCAACTTAATTTTTATAAAAAAAATATTTTATGGACTGCATAATTTTCGTTCATAGGGTCAGTTAAACTAGCAATTCTACAATTTTGAAGAGAAACATAATTTTTAAATAAGTAAAAACTTTACTTATTTGATCTTGTAAAGCAGAAAATAATGTATTGCTTTTTTAAGTCTATGTCTTTTTTAAAATCAGATACAAAAATTTTTTTTTTTGAATCTACATCTTTTTTAATGCATTCAGATACAATAGTATCGAATCTTAATTTACATAATTTTTTTTAGCATAAACAAAAGCTATAGTTGAAGTAATATACAAAACAATTTTGTATCTTTGATCTACATGTGTTTTTAGAGCATAAGCAGAAACAAAACTGTTGTAATTTGAATCTAAATCTTCTCTTAAATCAGAAGCAATAGTTTTATATTTTGAATCTAATTTTTTTTAAATTCAGGAACAATTGTCTTGTATCTTGAATCTAAATCATTTTTAAAATCAAAAACAATAATTTCATATTTTGAATTTGCAACTTTTTTTAAATCAGAAAGAAATAGTATTGTATTTTAATCTGCATCTGTTTTAAAAACAACTGCATTAGTGTCAAAGTTTTTGTTTAAAAATTTGATTAATGTTTCAAAATATATATGTCATATAATAACAAAGAAATTATATCATTAAACTTTAAAACATTCTAAAAAAGATCTAATACAATTATACATAGATATCCACAAAAACCAATTCAAAATTCTTAATTCTATTATCAGTGTAGTAAACATTAATATTTTTGAAGTAATAAGTTAGATAAGTAGTAATATTTCACCCAAATAAAACCAAACAGTAAATGTCATCGTTTTCTTTAAAACAGCAAACCCAATGAGTTCCAGGATATGAGAAAATGTCAAAATTAACCACAGCACATTCATTTTTGAGCATTCTTTTTTTGTAATTCTTCAATTACATAAACATTTAAAAAAATTTTATATTTAATATTTTTACGTATTTTTCAATATCAATATAAGATAGTTTTGGTTAATGTGGTTAATTTTGGTCTCCCTCTCTTTGCAATTAAACCACTTCCTGAGTTACCTTCCATTGCTAAATTGTCTCTGTTATTCTTGTAATTCTTATTATTTTTCTTAGTTTGTTGGAGAGAATTATAAATTGCAGTAGCTACACCAACTGAAGCACCAAGTGTACCTAAAGCTGCAAATAAAATTGGAAAAAATCGTCCATGATGTAAACCATTTCCTGTTTTTCCTTTTAATTTTTTTTTTTTTTTGGTATTGATAAAATGAATTTGAATGCTTTTGCTACTTTCAATTTTTTATTTTTTCTATTTATTTTATATTTTGTTAAAAATTTTCTATACCCAAATTTCTTAATTGATCTTTGGGTATTTCGAATGTTATATTTGCTAACTTTATTTATATAGAAAAAAAAAAGATTAATTAAACATTTTAATACCCCAACCGAATTTTCTTTATGTAAACATATTTGAAGCAAAAGCTGCAGAAGCAATTTTTTCACTAACTGAAGTATTTTTTCTAACATAATTTCATTTACTTCTTTTTGTAAAATTATGTCTGCCTCATGTCTAGATTCTAAATCTTTGTGGTCTCTATAAGAAATATTGTGATATTTACACAATATATCTGATTTAATTATTCTTGTGTCATCTCTTTCTAGTGTTTGGTTTAATTAATTTTTTTAATGGACCACAATAATTATAACCAGGCAAAATGCATTTCAGGTAAATTTAAATAGTTTAATGCCCAATTTATAATACCTTTGCCATGATGTTCAGAATACCAAAAAGAATATGGAATATCATTCGAAAATCTTATAAAATAAGGTTTCCCTTTTGGATTATTAATAACAAGATCAGAAAATGCATTGTTCAACATATTCATTATGCCTACTTTTTCATTGTAATAATTGTTATTTCGAGCATTTTCTTCACCGTGAATAATTAACTATCTGTCCGCTAGTTTTCTAACATCATCCATCCAAAAATATTTTTTTTGCAACATATTGTATTTTCTAATGCCTTCACAAGATATAGGAGTTTATTGGGAAATCATTATTTCAGATGTTTGGCTATGATCTTGAATGTGATTATTTTTATATGCTATTCATAAATTGGTTAATAAATTGCTTTAATTATATTCAAATACTTCCAACTTCCATTTGCATTTACATACTCATTAGGATTATATTTTTGGAATGCTGCATTGTTTGCAATAATATTTTCTGTGTAATTTCATAATCATTATCAGTGTATTTATCTTCAAGATTTGATTGGTAATTTTTCGTTAACAAATTAGACAGCCCTTCTGTTAATTTATATTCTTTACTCTTAACAAATATTTTGTCATTATTCATCTTTAATTCTGTGTCTCCAATGTAAAAACTATACTTGTCTCCTCATAAGACATATGGTGCTTTAATTACATTGATTATTTATTTTTTTTGCTACATGTATAGTAAAATAATCTGTTATATGCTGTAAATCTTTTAATAGAACAATGCTCATTTCTTCTTCTTAATTAGGAGATTTTGAGAATAATTCTCTTTCAAATGATGTTTCTTCTGTGTTGGTGAATAATCTAAAATTTTTTGCTGCTATAGGAATTAATGTAGTTTTTTTTTCTTCACTTACGTGTTCTATATTTTTACCAATATTTCGTAATTCGCGAGTTAAAAGTAGATCTTTCTTCTTATTTCTTTCATAACCTGCTTTATGAACCTTTTTATAATATCTCTATTTCTCAATGAGTAATTTTGCTCGAGAAACTGCATTTGATGAATCTTTCATTTATATATAAAGTCTTTTTACTTATAAATGAGTTATAATAATATTGAGACTTTCGATAGACAAACATTTCCCCCAACTGATCAACCTAAGGGGAATTTAAATGTTTACAATAATTTAATTGAATTTCATATTCTTATAGGAGATGGATTTTCTTTTTCAAATGATGAGTATGGTTATGAACAAAATCGCTTTCTAAAGAGAGATAAGAAGGAAATGAGGCAAAATATAAAAAAATTAGATAAGATTGATATTTGTTCAAATATTTTTTTCCTTTTGAATTTTCCAGAGTAGATACCTCAAAACATGGAAATGTTATTGAGGCTGTTGATAGTCCAGGAATAACATCAACAATGAGAATGATATGTGAAGATTACCAAGTGAACAAAATTATTTAGAATTTACTGGTGTTGATAGTAAATATCGAGTAAAATGTGTTCATAGTAACAAAACAAATGAAATAACATCTCTTCTGAGATAGTTGTTTGCTTTTATTCATGATGACAATGAAATTTAATGGCAAGGAGACTATATTTTTTTTTCGTAATTCGTCTGATAATCGTTTATTTGATTATGAAATAAAACATTCAGATGGTGCGATTCAGAAAACATATGCCGATCCAGGTAAAGTTGTTATTGAAAAATTAGAAATTATGTGGCCTTTTGTTGAATATGAATCTAACACAGCATCAGCAAATAAAGAAAATATATACGAAACCTTAAAATACCTATTAGTTTTGATAATCGGCAGTTTTTAGAAAGATGTTCCTACTGGAACGACTGTTTTTAACTTTAATATAAAGATCAGATTAATTATTTACAATTTGACTTGCCCAATTTTTCAATTCTTGGGTTTTAAACTAATAGAAAAATTCGTGTTGAACAGTATGCACATGCTTCTGTGTTTGATCCCTAATGTAAGAAATATTTATGTTAAAATTGGATGAAATGAAATTTTTCCAAAATACAATTAGAATCTAGATATTGAAGATGGTCTTTGTCATAAAATATTTATTCCTTATAATGATTTTACAAATTAAAAAACAAAACTAGACGATATATTAAAAAATAATGAACTTTATTATAAACCCACTGTAAACTTCGAAGACCATAATATGTTATTGATTGTTTACATAGAAAAACCACTGTTGTAAAAAACATGAGAACTAGTGTTGATTTTAATAAGACTACTGAAGCGGGGACAATTTGCAATGTTGTTCGAATTAGTCAAAGGAATTTAACTTATGATTATGTAAAAGAATGAATTACTGAAGCTATATAAATTTTTTAAATTAATAAATGGATCTATTAACCAAATGTTCTGATAATTAAAAACCACATTTCAGACGTATAGTTAAATGGTTACATCTTTTAAAACTTTTAGAAATTTTAAGATGTTTAGTTAATCTTTTAAAATTTTTACGAATTTTTGAGATGTATAATTGAGTTGTTTTAATAAATTCCTTTTTTATAAATAAAGATGAAAATTTCTTTGTTTCCGTGCAGTATGACAAACATTTTTTAGGGGTGGTAGCCGTTGTGGGTTATCTTCATATATATTAGATTATTTGTCTGAAAATCTCAAATTTGGTTTACAAATTTCATTCAAATTTACAAAACTTACAAATAACACTCTTAATAAACATTGACGATAAATATGACCTTCGAGAGAAATAAGTGAAAATCTAGAGCATATAGAAGAAGTTTTTTTAATAATTAGTAGAGCTTCGAATATAAACTATAATGAATAACATGATATTTCAATTGATTTTTAGCTTAAATATACTTTACTTCAGCTTAATGTTTGCTGTTTTTTAAATTGACACAAATCCTGAAAAATTTGCTTGTTTTATTTTAAAGATTTTATCTTAAATTTGCTTGAATTTGGAGATTGAGAATTGAGGTTTCTAGAAGCGCGCAAAAGTAGCTTGAAAAAGATAAATATCCTTGTTTTCTTTGGGGGGGTAAAATACTTGGTTTTTCGATGAAAACGTTAGGTGGTCCAGGGTCGGCATTATACATCTACTGACATGGAGAACATCATACGACCATTTTGAACCATGGCATAACAACTTGGGAGACTATGTACTCCCCACTAACCTGTGACGTGTACGCTGCATTCGTTCCCTGAGCATCAATCGGTCTTCATCCAGTCTTCGTTAGACAATCAGCCATGTTTGATCCAGAAACATATAGTATGGACTCTAGTAGCAGTTATGCTAGTAGTGACTCCACCACTTATACCACCACAATCAGGGGTCATTTTGAGTCATTTTGGGGTATTTTTGAGTCATTTTGAGTTAAAAATCAATGAGTCAGAGTCAACGAATCAAAGAGTCAGTCTTGTGAGTTATCGGTCTGATTTAAGTGTGACCATTAGTTCAATCTGAGCGAAGAAAACACGAGGACGAAATATATTTCCACATTAAAAATAACTTATTCTCTAGCATATAAGTTAACTGATAGCGAGTCGGCCAGAAGTTAATTCAACTCGTCTGATAGGATCCTTCACAGGCTAACCATAATGTGCATTGTTTACGAATTAAAGTTAATTTTATCCCGTGGTAACTTGCATTGAGGTTTTTTTTCCTGTGGAATATTACAAAATTAAATTTGGTGTAAGGGGTTAAATATTTAAAATTTTTTACTTAATGCAGTTTCACATTTGATATTTATGTATTTAGCTGTGCTCGAAATAATAAATATTTATGCTAGAATTTTTTATTCAAGTGTGAAATATTCCAAGCCTTGTAGTTAGCGATGGTGCAGATCGTAGCTCCATGACCGTTGAGGTCAAGGGCAGGCCTTCGTATACGTAATTCATCTTCACTGTATAGCGAGAGAAAACCTTCGAAAATTTGCATCATTAATCGAATACCGAACCGCTTATCTTAAACTCTTCCCCATATCCGATGCCTAAAACTTCCGTTTCACCTTTATTATTCATTTCTATAGCAGCAAACAAAATTTTTGCCAAGACCTAATGTAAATAAAACTTTTGTTATATATTTTCAGGTCTGGAATTCAGGTCCTTACACAATACCTCGCCTTTAATATAATTTCCTATAATCTTCACCGGGCACTGGGAAAACAATCTTGGTTTCTTTGCCAAGAACTTCAGTAGAAGCATCCATAATAATACACAGGCCTGCAGTATATTCAAGCATTTACACTAGCCAACTTCCCCCTCCTTCAAATTGTAGAAACTAACTATGTGTAATATAAGGTAACAATTTTTGGCCAAGCACCTTCCTCTTCCACGCTATCCATAATCTATGTTGGAAAAATATCAGGTGACTTTGAGACAACCAAAATCGTATGATGTTGTGTTGACTGTACTAAATTATATAGTATATGACTAATGCATTCCAGTGTTTTATTTATTATTTTTTCAATATTAAATTCTGCTCTGTTAATGTCATACATTGTAGGAGGAGGAGAGGTATAGTTTAAGTGTTAGATGATTTAAAAAAAAATGTATTCTGCAAACGATATCCAAGTATATTCTTTGTATGTCACTCAGAGGTTTGCACTTTTTTATGGAATTATTTATTGATGTTTTGAGAATTGCTTCTACAGACACAATATTTAACCTGCTAAATATAATTTTTATTGCCCTAAGGAAGTTTCAAACCAAGGTATAGCCGTTCAAGGTATAGCCCGTGTGATACACTTAAAAAATACTTATTGACATACTGACTGTGACCATTGGCAGCGAACTCATTCACCTGTAAGAGGAATCGTGGGGCCAATACACGCTTGCAGTGTGTTGTGATTGTAATTTAATTATTGTTGCTTTCGTAATTAAAGCGAAGAGGCAATTATTACTCAGTGGCTAAGGAGAATAGTAATCCACCCATCCCGGACGCGAGGCAGTGTTGTTAGGAGAACTTGAAACAAAAAAATGTACAGAAAAGTTTTTTACTGTGGACTTGTTTATCGTAATTTAGTGAGTTCCAATTAAAATGTAGCGATGAACGACGGTACATTTTACTGTAAGCGTTGAGTAAAGTTATATTCTGCTATCAATTCTATTTGGTTTTTTGGACTTCAGGCTATGGCAGCAGAAAGCTGGACGTTATATGTTGGAAGACGATGATAGGAGGCTGCTGTTTGTTTCTCGCAAGAACATTAAATTAGCCGGTAAAATTTGGTCGTATAGAAAACGTATATGAACGACAGTATATTCAGCTTAATATATATTAACTTTGACTCCCCGACTTTCATTCATAAATAAGGTCCCCCCGGCTTGCGAGCAGTATAGGCTATTTGTTATAAACACTTTCGAAAGCGCTGCTGAAGGTTTAGATTTATGCACATTTATATATAGGGGCATGCGATCACGAAGAGTGGCTCTGAGTAGCAGGACTAGTGCAGCGGGGAAGCACCAATCATGATTTTACCTTTTCTGCAACATGTCACACACGAACGAATATACTCGCGATAATATGTTAAGTGGTTAAGAGCCGTCCAAACTCTTAATACATATTTTCTTATTATTAACGGTTTTGCTAACCCTTAACTTTGTAGTTTCGCAGTCACCGTTCGGCTCCTGTAATATGTCCTAGACTGTTTGTGAATCATTTAACCTCATAACAGACTGGGTCTGAATAGATTAAGCGTTCTCAAGCCTTCTGTAATATTTCTTGCGATGCGAAATAAAATAAATGGAAATATGATTTACTTTCTCTGGCCCAGAAGCAAAGCTCTGGTGTTCATTGGCACACAGAAATAGAGCAGATGTTTTGAAAAAAGAAATAATAGTTTTTTATACACTGGATTCAGTACATGAGATTCGTTGTCTGGGCCGTTTACGCGAAATGAAGAAAGATAATATTAAAATATACATTGCGTAAGCAAAATAAAATTTACATATTAACAGTGCATAATTTTTTATTATTTAACATATCTTTTGTCGCATGATAACTCGTTTATATCAAGCGCATGCTTTTACAGTCTCACCTAACCAGTGAACTTTATTGTTTTTGAAAAATGTATATATTAAAATGTTATGTGTGCATCATCTGTTTGCATGGGAAAAAATTAATACGAAGGGCAGAATACAAATAGGACACACTCTTGAAGGAATTCAGCAGGTACTAAAATAATATTTTTTTTCTAAACTGTTCGAGCTTATTTTATTCCTACAAATCATGCATTGCATATAGTTTTGCGTCCATGTTAGATATCGTAGTGTAATATAACCTCGGCTTCTCCGTATTTATGTCTATTCCTGCCCCCTTAAAATAAAAATACATATAAAATAGAATTCAATATATAGCCTGTACAACAGTAAATATTAAATGCACTTGTGCATTCGTAATTAATATTTATAGAGTGCAAGTTTACTTAAGTGTAATTTTTTAACAGAAAATCTCGGAATTAAATATGAATTTTAAGCAAGCATACTCCACACACAACAGTAATATTTTTCTCTTTATTTAAAAGCATGGATTTGTATATACGCATGCCAAGGGCATCGACCCATGACACTGTGCATATGGTGCTGCGTGTGTATGTGAATATATTTTACTAGAAATACGCGAGTACATACATTATAACTCTATTTCCTACATAAGTTAGACAGAATTAGCCTGTACATAATGCACCAGCTATCTCAGACGTCGCGGCATTGGGCGCGGTGCAGCTGACTAAGCAAGCATTCTACGCCAGCTTCATAGACCAGAACTGCGCAGCGCCTGGGTAGCGCAATACTTCACCTGACCTCGCCCGACTCCACGAACTAGGCACACAAACTGCATTTATTTTCGCGAGCACAGTGGCGTCCACACATGGAGGTCCAGTGTGACAAGCTGGTGTCGAATCTGCGCTCACACGCCACGATGTTGAGGACTGTTCTTACGAAATAACTAAGGCTTGTTAACGACCGCATTGAATTTTTAACACCTATAGCTCACGCATGTAGCTTGCGCCTCTAGACTACGTAATGCGGTGTTAAATTTTCTTATAATATAATTTTTACACCAGGCAGTAGGAGAATCATGGAAATTAATGTTCCCACCTCAGCGTTTTTTTTATCTGTTTCCTGAATACGAGACAGCCGTTTTCAAAACGACAGCCGCGAATACAAATGAACCTCGTTCATAATATTGAGCAATGTTTTCACGCCGGAACTGGGTTGTAAAACAGTGCATTTCTTTTTTTAAGCTATGGTTAATGCCAGTGTGTGGAATTTTCGATAGAAGACGTCCCTTAAAGACAACTTGCAGTATTTCATACGTACCTAGATTTATTTAGGGGTTTCATGACCACATACGAAAATGTTATATTCTTTATGTTCTACAGAACAGACCAAAGTTTCCCACCTTTTATTATTTAGTATCTCATTTTAAGGCAGTGGACAGAGCATACTCGGGATAATATATTATGGGGTTAATAGGTGGCAGGCTTATTTCTTAGCACACCTTTACTTAATATTTTTAAAAAGGATAAATATACTTAATATTTTCAAAATAAATAAATATAAGTTAAATTTTTCCTTTTTAAAAATATTATGTAAATCAGTGCTTGGAAATAAGCCTACTACCTAATACACCCCTAATATATTATCCCGAGTATGGTCTGTCCACTGCAGTGTGGTGGTTAGGTTAAGTGGATGTCGAGTAAAGACGAGAAATTACGACCTACATGTAAATAAAATTCTTAAGTCTGGGATAGTCCTAGAATATTATATGTAAAACTTAATAGTAAAAATAAGTCTGGGATAGTAAAAAAAAAACCTAATAAATTATTATATGTAAATAAAATATAAAACATAAAATAAATACTTAAAATGAAAAACTTAAAATTAATACTTATGTCTACATGAGAAAAAAATTTTAAAAAGTAATTGTGGCTATAATAAAAAAAATTCTTAAAATTATATAAATTAAAACTCAGAATAGAAAAAAAAATTTAATGCTTAAAAATTATATGTAAAAAATTTAAAACTTATAATAAATAATTAAAATGTAATGAAATAAATGAACAATACATTTATTCATCTCCAATCTATATACTTCTTATAAACCCTTGTCCCAGGGCATGTGACAGTAACAGAATGGTCTAAGGCGTTAGTCTGGCAACCCAAGGTCCAGACAGTTCGATACCGCACTATTACAGATTTGGCGGTCGAACGACACCAGCACTCCTAGCAGCCAACTCTAGAACAAAGATGATGGTGTAGCGAATAATTGAACGAGAGCAACACCAGTGCTCCTAGCATCAGCCAATGTACACAAATATGGCGGTAGGAAACAAATAATAAATGAAATAAAACAAGATGGTTGTTGACAAAAAGGTGAGAGACAAATGAAAAACGAATAAAAACCTAGATGGCAGCATAGCGAGTGCAAACAATCGATTAAAGGTGAAAGACAAACGACAAATAAAAAAAAAACAAATGACAAACGAACGTGAGAGAAACAGAAATATAGGAAAGAAACAGAGAAAGAAAGAAAGAGAGAAATATAAAGGAAAAGTAAGAGATCAAAGGAGGAGGGAGAAAGAAATGAGAGAGATGGAAAGGAAAGATAGAATGCAAGAGAGAAAAATGATAGAATTCGGAGAAAACACTTGGAATGATAGAGCATAATAAATCGCATGAGAAAACACATGGAACGATAGATCATGAAAAATTACATACTGGCTATCAAAATGGTACTTGCTACCAATATGGCGGATTCCAACATGGCAGTCACATGACCAGATTACAGGGCAGGAAGTCAGAAAATCCAAGATGGTGGCCGGTGCCCTGATGCCTCACCCTGATCCCTGTGCGCCCGATCTGCCATTATCTATCTATTATGAGTCTTCAGACATAGTATCCTCAGAATGTTCGATAATATATTTAAGAGATTGTGATGGGCTCATGGTGTATGTACTGGTCTTGATAGTATGGCATGTTGTAAACATTTTACTTGCCGGTTCTGTTGTTAACGTCTCTTACATGGCGCTTGAACTGCGTTGCAGTGTATTTTAAATACGATTTTTTCCACGAAACTATAAAACTTACGTCCAATGTGCTTATCTAAGCAAATAAAACACTCTGTGGCTGTTGGGTGCTTTCAAGAAGCCATATACATTAGAATCACTGCATTTGAGTACTCCAAAATGGATAAATACGGCTTTTTAAAAGCGTTTTATCCCAAAACATACGCATAATATACATACAAAACTATTCAAAAGCCCTGCATTGAACCTTTCTACAGACTTTCCACCAATAAAAGAATAGGGTCACCGCTGAAAGTCCCATAGGTACACGCAGTGTGACGAGAACGCTGCACGCTATTTTAGAGCCTTGCGCTTAGTGGCGATAGTGTACTTAATGCGTGTGACAGCGTGGTCCTTATTGCTCCCTCGCTTCTCGTCCTCAACCACGGAAAGAATCTCCAAGTAGGCGGGAGCCTCAAGTGTAACTTTGTGAAATTTAGTATCGTAATTTTGTTACAAGATGATAAATATTTACAAGATGGCAATGAAATTCTTAACAGTGTTTCCTGTGATAATAAATACTACAAATTATTTGGCTATGATATAATTTTACTTAATGATATGGGGCAGAAGAATTAATTTGTATTATTGTAGTAGTTTTCGATGATGTAATTCGATGATAAACATTATATGTTTTCCTATCTTTTGACTGTATGGGTTGATGTCTCATATATTTATTAATACAATATTTTCAGTAAAGTTTCTAGTTTCTATTACTATTAACTCTGTTTTAATTCGAACTTTCATTTGGCACAGCATTCTTATAATTTATGAACTCTTTTATAATAAAAATTGTGTTAAATATTACTAAAATACAACAAATAATAATACATAAATATTAAAATATATGTATACAATTGTACATGACTCCAAAAACTTGTTTTAATGCTAAGCATATTCAACTCCTGAGAAAATTAATCAGTCTGGTTATCAAACTGGTTATCAAAACTAGCACTGTACTGTTGTTCGATACATGACATATAAAATACAGCACACAGTGAACCATTCAAAGCAAATATTTCTATACCTGCAAACATAGTCACTATATAATTCTAGTCATTTAATTTTTACTTGATGTAAACACACTAACAGTTTTCAAAAAATGCAACACAATGAAGAAAAAATAAAATAGAAGGAAATTGTGTACACGTGTTTACAGATTATACAAACGTTTACAGATTGATAGAAACACGACATTGCCTGCACAAAATAGTATGTGCAAATGCCTCAACGAACTGCAATAAGAAATACTATATTCTATGGCATTGAAGCGAAAAGACCTTGGCTATGTTCGTAGTAATTGCCTGCCAGGCTACTTCTCCCCGATCCTACATTTCATCGCGATTGGCTCCTGGATGAAAATGACCACCTGGATTCCGAGTGACCATATCCCAGACTTCCTCAATAGGTGACATGTCTGGCGAACATGCCGTCCAGAGAAGTAGTGGTATATGCCTTGCTTAGGAAATGGCCTGGTCATTTCTGGCAAAATGTTATTGGGTGTTGTCTTGTTGAAATATGGATTTAGGTATGTGCTAAAGGACTGCTAAGACTTCAGCACCCACAACTTCCCTAATGATGAGTTTTCTGGTGAGAGTGCCGACATTAGTAGAGTAGCTATATATGGCTGATTCTGTTGCTCTGGTGGCTGGTAAAGTATCAGGATCCGACTGCCATCTTGGATTAAGTCATGGTGACCATATTTGATTGGATCATGGCAGCCATCTTGGATGATCTTTACCTTGACCTTTGTCTGCCATCTTGATGGTGGCCATCTTGTATTTCTCCTTTCCCCTTGGAATTTCCCTTTTCCCTTTCTTCCCTAGGAATTGTCATTTTCCCATGTAATTTCCCTCTTCCCACTTCACCCATAGTTTTGTTTGGTGTCGTCTGCTGTAGGCGGCAATCTTTATTCCCGCATCCTCCACCAGGCAGCGCAGTAGTCGGAGCAATCTTTCATTCGTGCGGCCACCACCAGAGTGTGCAGATATCAATATTTGCCATTCACAACTAGGACTGCTGGTATCGTCGCTGCCATCTTGTTTTCCTTCTCTCGTCACCTGCAAGGGTGTGCTGGTGTATGGCTATATTTAGTTTCATAGGCGACGACATGCTCTGACAGTAAAGAGCTGTCAAATGAAGTGAAAGCAAGTGCCAGTATGCCTCGTCGATGTCAAAAGGCGTCATATCAGTATGGGAGTAAGTTCAATTGGGGCAGAATGATCGGTCTCCGGGAAATGGGTTTGTCACACAGTGATGATTTGGCTCGTACAGGACATGCTGCTATGGCAGTGATGCGTGTGTGGAACCATTGGAATAAAAAAGGGTCGTATGTAGCGAGGAGCTGCCACTGGACCATGCAATATAACCACAGCACGGGATGACCGCCATGTTGTCAGCATGGCCACAACGGACTGTACGGCCTCGCCCACAATGATGGTTCGACACTGAAGCTTTGCAACTGGTGTAAACCTTTCTGCGTCGATGGTTCGATGTCATCTGCTGCAGGCTGGACTGGTGCTACACATGCCATTGCTTCGACTTCCTTTGTTCAGAAACCACAAACGCCTCAGAATGAAATGGGTTTGTGAACGCCATCGCTGGCGTGCAGAGTGTCAAAATGTAGTGTTTTTGGACGAGTCCCGCTTCAACCTCTCCTACAGTGATGGCCGATTACATACCTGACACTACCATGGTGATCACAATCTGGCAGGCTGCATTGTGGAGCGGTATAGCCAATAAACGCCAAGTGTGATCATTTGGGGCGACATTAAATACAACATGCAAACTTAATTCCTATGTACTAAGTGTAATCTGAACAGTAACCGCTACACCAGGGAGGTTTTAGAGCCCGAGGTACTGCACCTCCTTCAGACGACTCCACATGCCCTCTTTCAGCAGGACAATGCTCGGCCACATGTTACAAGGGATGTGCAAGCCTTCTTCAATGAACGACAGGTACCACTGTCTCCCTGGCATGCACGTTCGCCTGATATGTCGCCATCTCTAACATGTCTGGGGTATGGTTGGTCTGAGACTTGTTCTTCATGCACATCCAGAAACCACTGTTGATGCTTTGTGAACTCGCATACAAAGCACATGGAAGGAGATTCCCCAGGAACATTTTCAGGTCCTCTTTGATTCCACGCCACGATATTTACGGTCTCTGATTGAAGCACGTTAGGAATTCACACCATACTGAATTCACAAGTACAGATATCATGTACAGTTAAGTAATCCTAATCAATTGTGTATTTTCATGTACCTAATATGTGGTAATAAGTTCATTTCAATCACAGGTATCCTTCTTGGTGTTGCATTTTTCACAGATGTTAGTGTATTTATATTTGCTTAGATTTTATTATAAGAACTATGTGTTTTGGGATAGCAAGGTGTACAAGTCTCCACGAGACGAATTCTGACATCATTGTAGTACCTATGCTTATTTTATTTTGATCTTATTGAGTGAATTAATTAACATTGCCTATGTAATTTTTTCGTATCTTTAAAATTAGTTTCATGTGTATGGTGTGTATATATATACAGGATAGGTTTTTCTCCGCACCAAAATTATTCGCACTACCAATTAAAAGTTTCATTATGTGGTAATGAAAACCAATTGTCATGCATAAACGTTTGTAGGTTTCTGGTCGGTAAGAATCGAGCAAATGCAAATCAAACATGACTGTGCCATATCATCATCTCAGGAACGCCGTCCTCTCCCAATTATTGATCAACTGATTTCGAAATTAGGATATTATAACCACATATTATATATTTTAATATAATTTATATTAATACAACTCCCATGTAAATTTCCGCACAGTGTCTTTTAATAACGTATTTTAATATTAAATTTGTAAAGCAGAAAATAAAAATTATTATTTATGTTAATATATGAGGACCGAATCAAGAATATAAATAGGCATTTTAAATGAACTCACCAGCTACCACCATTCCAATTTCTTCCTCACCTTTACTGCTCGTATGGCTGCTATAACTCCTAATCGAGCAGTTCTCCAGGCATTGGGACCAAGGCTCTGCTATACCTCTTACAAATACTTAAAGAGTATCCCCGTTTAAATTTTTAATATTTTCCGATTTCAAAATATAGAATTTTTTCTTAGTTAAAGAAAGGTTTTTCTCTAGCATCGTCACAATAGTATACAGCATAGGTGGTTTGTGAGGCCGAAATTTGTAAATCGGCCCACCTAGAAAAAATCAATGCAGACCAAACCATGAAGATAAGAGTTATAGATTGTAGCAGAAAACAAGTAAGAATAAATTTGGGTAGAAGAGGAAAAGAAAAGATGGATTCAGTACAAATAGTTATGTGAAAGGAATAAGTTAGATACCATCTGCAGCAGTTCGAATACATGTGTGACAAAACCACTATTTCCGCATCACAACTTTGGCATGGATAAGCATTGAACACAGGCGCCCAAAAATCTCTCATGTAATAGTGCACAAGCTATATCGGCAAAGTAAAAAAAGAAAATAGCAGTCCCGCCACTGATTATACGACAAGGTTTTTTACATACATTTTCCCATTATTGAAAACAATGCTAGCCAAATCAATAATGCCTTGCCTTCACCATTACAACATATGAGAGAGAGAGAGAGAGAGAGAGAGAGAGAGAGAGAGAGAGAGAGTGAAATGGTTTGGTAACCAATTTTTTCAGAAGCGATTAAACAACATAAGAAGAGATTCTTGAACCTCCAGATCACTTAAATAAATTAGCGAATTTTGGTCCGTATTTCAGTTCTGAAGATTAAGCAAAATTCCAGACTTATTTACATGTTGTATACATGCAGTATACTGTGTATGCCATCGTCCAATATTATACGTCTATCATCTTGCCAGACACATGAGCACTAGTTTATTTGTGTTGTCAGTATATATATATATATATATATATATATATATATATATATATATATATATATATATATATATATATATATATAATCTTGGTGTGACAAAATATTATTTGCTGCTATAAATTGATGTTTTCGCTGTATTCTTTATTCATTATATCGTAATGGAGGTGGTACATATATGTTTTCGACAAGTCTAGTACGGAGAATCCAGCATTAATAGGTTTTGCAAATAAGATTACTTTTTTCCATCTTCACCAGAGATCAATTTTCTTTATACAGAATGAAATATCTATAACTTGCACCGAAAATATTTCTGTAATGAAAGGTGCTATTGGCCTGCTGGTTTCACAGAATTGAAATTTAGACGAGGGCTCATAATTGAAGATCAGAAAATTTTTTAAATAAATATTAGAATGTTTATTTCTTGGGAAAAAAAAACGTTTATTTAAATGGAAAAATGCCTATTCACGCAAGAAAATAAATTTAGAGGAAATGAGAATGCCAATGGTATTTTTTGCAGGCTTATAGTGCTAATAGTTTACATGCTATAGTAATATGACAATTTAAAATACCGACAGTCGTCTCTAGGATTATAAACAGTGGATGTTGTGGAGCAGTAGCAGCACTCGTCGGCAGTCAAATGAAAAGGTAGTTTCAAGATCGTTAGTGGTTCCATCAGCTCCCTTGTTGCATATATAAAATGTTCGGAAATGGAACAGCCAACCTACTGGAGGTAATTTCCTATGAAAAATAAAGTCGAAAATTTGCAGGACATCTTATACCTAAGCAGAATATGAAAGGAGATATGAACCTATGGATATTAGGTTTTGAAAAGGTATTTTCGCCGAATGCTTTGTACAACACCTGCAAAGTCCGCAGTAGAAAGTTGACTAATGGTTTCCATGTAGCAGAGACACGACCTTATGTTGGCCGTGGCAGGTCCGTGCGCACTGTTTGGCTTGAGGAAGCGTTGGGTCAGCACATCGACGACGTTTCCTCAACTAGTACTCGTTCCATAGAGTGCCAAATGGGCGTGTCCCATTCAACCATGTGGGACGTATTGTTGGTGAATCGCCACCATCCCTACCGGTGGCAGAAAACTTAAGGTATTCGGCTAAAATACGTTTTCAAAACCCAATTTTAACAGGCTCGTATTTCCTCTAATATTCAGTTTAGGTATATAGTGTCCTATATACTTTTGACTTTATTTTCCATAAGTTATCACATCCCATAATTTAGGCGACTTATTTCAAAACACTCTGTATATCATTCACATTATGTTCCATTTTATCTATCGTCGCGATTAATACTTCCTCCGTATCTTTCCCAGTGAATAACATTCATTGAATGGGCAGACTTGATATTTTGATAAAGGGAATACTACCTTTGCCCAAGTAGGCCTTTACAAAAATTACAAAACCGCGAGCCTCTTAATTTTGGTAGCTGTAAGTAAAGGAGACATTAGGGCTATGCTGACAGGCATTGAATGGAATAAGCATGGCTTCAAAGACAACAATAGGTCACTAGACTCCTTCTAATGATTTTGAAACTTGAAAGTGGGAGTACTTATTATATGCAGACGTCTCAATATTTGCAGGATTGTGTGGCCACAATATTTCATGTTCTCCACTAGCATTTCTTCCCCTGTTTTACCATTCACTCGCTGGTCATCATATGTCTTGAAGCAGCACTTTCTGATATTATTTGTTGTCATTAGCTGTCATTTGATGGCGAACAATTTGCTAGAAATGGTTTTAATAGGTATAGTGGAAAATATATCAGTAGGGGCAGGTGAAAACTTTTCTCTGCCTCTTCGGGCATTACGTTTACAGGTACCACCTTACGCTCATAATTCAGTAAATAAACATTAATGCTTACCGCTGGTTTGTTTTATATTTAAACACCTTTACCTGATCTACTGGCATAGGGAATATGATGCTGCTAAAATTGTATTTATTATTAAAATCCCGGTAGTAATTGTTCACATGTTCAGTGTTTCATCTTTTTACTGATCTTACTATTACTGTCCACTTAAAAAATTCATTAAATTCCTTTGTGGAGTTAATAACAGTTTTCTTGATCTTAATGGTGACGAGTAATCCAATCTAAGATGAAGCTCTCAAAGGATCCACTTTATTGATGTGCAACTTTAGTCACCTAACTGTGGTGAGCGTCCACCCAATACCTTTGCCTTGCCAATACACTAATTTCTTCCAGACCGATCTTTGCTATACTGGCCGCCACAGCATCAGGAATTTTGTGAAAGTTATAAAGTGGCATATTCTTACTATTGAAGGTGCATTGGTCCAACTCTTCCTCAAGTGGCTTTGGCTTACCATAGTCACACTCTAATAAAATATAAAAATTTTTGGTTCAATTTGCTTCAGCTAGGTCTTTTAATTTCTCAGTGAGATTGATGTGCATACCAGCCAAACACGCGAATATATCCTGCGTTTAGGGGCAGTGTTCTTTTCTGTGTATGAATTTTGGTTGCCCCTTAACACCGTAATCGCTACTACAAAGCCATGGATATTTACCTATCCGACCCCCTCCCCCATAGCGCAGATATTCGCGGATGCGATGTTATTGGTCGCTGCAGTGGTAGTTGTGGGGCTCCGTTTGACGAACCTGGTTGTGCATTCATGAGCGGTATTTTCGCCGGTTGGGGGACAAGGCTGGGGCACTTAATGGCATAATCTCTTAAATTGTTTGTCACATATACTCTCTACCGCACTTGCTACTTGCGAATTAAACTTTGTTAGGGTTCAGTCTACACGTTGCATTGCTGCATTTTGCACTAGTCGTAGTGGTAAATGCCACATTGCAAAATGCACAGTTTAATGTAGCTGTACACATTAAAATTCCTTTGAAGCTTTGTTGGTGCTTTGCAATATTGTCCTTCCTTGATACCCTCTTTACACATAGCTCGCAGACCTGTACTGTTTTCCTGAAGGGGTTGTGCTGTCATTGTCTTTTATAGTGCAAGTCATACATACGAACAAAAAAAAAATTCACAGAATCCGCTCACCAACCCTGGAGGCAGCGCCTGGCATACCCCATATTTAAGCGACATAAGGGTAAAAAAGTTATTCCACATTGTTAGCCTTTGCCCAGAACTTTAAAACGAATAGGGAAATCACCACATTTTTGTCGTCTCAATATGATATTTCAATGGAACATATAAATGTGGCTTTACATTGGATTATGGAACCTACAATACAAACGAGATGATCAGGAAAATTGCAAGTGTTGTCGGTTCATTATCAAGTACTATATGAATCATGCTTAATGACTACAGAACAGTAAACACTGGTTACCATATACTATTGTGGTGCTCAAACCACAAATTCGAACCTGGACTGCATGCATACCGATGCGAGAATATTGTTAGCATGTCTCAATCTAAACAATTTCAGTGACTCGAACCAAAAATCTGGCATACCGCATGGGCAGGCACGCAGTCTTTCTGCCGGCAACTCATCAGAGTGTCAATTTATGAACTGCTTATAAACATCAAATGCCACGGATGTGAAACTAAGTTTAGTGGCATAAATAGTTTCGTAAATCTCGTATGTGGGATTCTGACGGATGTTGAACCACAGGTTATCTCAAGGTATGTCCATTTATTCCACCTATTTTTTATGACGCTGTTCCGAACTGACCTCACTCCACCCTCATCATATTTAAAGTCTTTCGCTGTTAAACATCCAAATATCACTCAGTTTCCTTAAACCTTGGGGATCTACGTGCGTACAATCACATCACACTTCCTATGCAAGTGTGATTTTCATTAACTCGAAGTAATTGTATGTGAATGCGTGACCATCCGATGCAGTAATATTCTGCGACGTAAATGCGGAAATATTTGGATTTAATTAATGTGTGCATATATGAGGTCAATTACTACGCAAATATATCTGAACATACTATAATTGTAGATGAGAATTGTGAGCATGCGCGCATGTGTATGTGCGTGCACGTGTATGCCCAGTCCAAGCCGCAGGAGGTGCGATTCCCCCACCCTCGCTAGCTAGTCGACATGCCCCTTACAAGCATGGCTGCCACGCTGACTCCCGCTCGCAAGACAGCCATTCTCCAAATCCTTGGTCTATTGTGCGCAAGCAATATTTTTTTAGGCACACGTACAAACATATTGTATACGTTTATAACTCCATTCGTACAAACATATTGTATACGTTTATAACTCCATTCGTACAAACATATTGTATACGTTTATAACTCCATTCGATCGTACAGGGACACCGTGTGATGTCTGAGGTAATATTTCGAAGATGTGACATAAAATGTAATTGTAAAAATTAAATATTTAGAGTATTTAATCAGACACATTTGTTTAATATCAACTGCGTTTGTTTTCGGCACCGTAAATATTAATTTAAGAATTACGAACTTCGTGTTAACCTACCTGTGTGCTCGTGCTGCAAGCAAAAAAATATGTATGATACATTTTAGGGTTTTTATACATATACACAATATTTATTGTGTTGCATTCATTACAGCGTATATCACAAGGTAATAACTTAATATAAAGTAAGTTATTGCACAAATACCTCAAACATAGCTGTAACACGTAGTGCAATAACTAAATAATTTGCATAGGTTTTGTAGAACGAATATTTACAAAATGATTCAAGCACTGGTCAATATGAAATAAAGTTTATTTTCAAGTCCCTTAGTATTGGAACAGCGGCGCGCATGATCGATTCTAGAGGACTTGTGGTGGAGTTTTCAGTCATATGCGAGTAGCTAGTCGAGTGGTGTTTTGCCGAACGGGACACTGTTTTGGTATGCTGGAACCATTCGGGTCTGCTCCCGTGCGACCTGAGCGCTTGGAATTCCATTCCGAGTGTTTGGCACCGAGTGACTTGGCTATCCCGCATGCGACTGCACGATGGAAATCGTACTGCATGGTTGTTAGGCAACTCATGCAGCTTCAAATACAATTACAATCTGTCAGACTGCAACGAACAATCACTAAACATGTTTTTATTAATACGAGAGCATCTTTATTTATCATGCGCATATTGGATTTCTTTGTAGTTAATTTAATTACACCTATTAATTGTAAAATGTAAGTAAATAAAGTTAAAGAATGAAGATAATTTAAACATTTATTATTTGATTAATTGATACTATGCTAAATATAAGTAACTTGCCATATTTAGTCCAGAATATTGAAAATGTTATCTCATTCTCTCTTTTTAATTATAGTGTTTTGATTATATCAGTTAGCTTATGCACCATGTATACAATCTAAATGTGGTGTACTTTATTTTACTTCGATTTTGTCAATTAAATTTAATTGTTCACGCCATTTTTTTCACTTAGACACATTTATTGCCACTTTTAATTAAGTTCTTGGTATTTTTGTCATTTAAAAATTTCATTGTATGATATGCTACGCTACTGCAGTCTTAATATCTTTCCCTCAAAATTTTTCCCAGTGTTCCTGACATACATATTGATTAGACATATATTAATTAATATTGTTTAATAAATTTATATAGTTTCCATTTTTCTTTCCGTTTCATAATTGAAGAAATGATGTTTATTATTCAAACCTGTGTATTGATGTCTTCAATTTTATTCAGCGTAAGTGAAAACATTTTAGCCTTAATTTCGCATTTAATCCAAACAATATTTAAATATTATCACATTCGGACAAGCATTGTGTGTAAATGCGTTTCAACCATTAGTCACAGATCATTCAAACTTGTTAACACATATGCATACGGTACACATACATAAAGTTTTCCACAAAAATTACTTAAGCATAGATACATTATCATGGCTGCACTTAAATTCACTATAAGCATAGTGATTATCACGGTGCTGAATGTCACTGATTTATAAGTTCGCTGTATGTCTTATTGCAGAACTTCTTAGCGAACAATGGGTAATATTTATAAACAGGGATAATTTTCCAAAAAATATTTTTACATGTCGATAATAGCAATTGTATCGTTATCGTTTTGAAACTTAATAACACGTGGAACTATAACTTGCTCTTCAAGTCAGTCATCGCGAGGCAGCATGAATTCGCTTTGGTTCTGTACTAAGTCTACGGATTAGGAAGCAATGTCCTCGCATTTTACACTTATTTATTATTTTACTAAATTACTGTTTAAGAAATGTTGTGTTAGTTACTGGCTGATATGTGTTTAAACAATGACTGATGTTATTTTTAATTAGACGAGCTGGTTTTCACATAGAGTACACTTTTTATAGTAAAATATTTTCAATATTGCCTAATTTGACTCCGGTCGCATATTATCTTATTTCTGATTGAACAGCATTTATCATTTTCCCAGAAAGATTATTATCTATACATTGCATGTGGAAGTATTTGTCGCATTGCAAGGTCTAATATTAAAATATTTTACAAGCAATCAGTTTCAGGCACAATCGAAACTGTTTCACATCATAAGCTGTCATCTAGCATTTGCAAGTGATAAATACAGAATTTTCATCCTCAGAATACTGTACACGTGCGTAACATTGTAATTAACATATTACAATCATCTAATAATAACTCTAAATATAACAAATAACTATAAGAACAAAGATAAACGATATTATACGACGCTTATTACGAATAACCTTCAGCTGTCACTATAAGGAGAGTTTTCTTTCCTATTTCATCTCTCGTTTATGATTACATATTGAGCGTAAACATCACAAAATAAAATTTTTCGTCGTTTAACGGACCTACATACACACACACGTAACCTCTTGTTATACCATATTCTTACTAGTAACATTGTAGAGTAATTAAAGTGCATATTAACATACTTTATTACCAAAGCATGATTTTGGTATAAAAGTTCTGTTGTACGACGTACATTTTGTCCCGATTCTCACCTTAAAATCGGTAGAATCGTACATTTAAACAGCCAGCTGGAGCGTGCACAACACGGACGCTTGTCATGGCGGAACTCGCATGCGACAACCGCTAGCCCGAATCGAATGGTCAAAACGTATGCGAGAGGTTTTCGCTCCAGCATAGCACATCTCGCACAAGTTGAGGCCGTATGCGGGTTCAGCACTCAACTCGGCTCGAATGGTATAAGGATGCCGAACGATTTCGAGCATAAGGCCCCAGCGAAGCGAAGCTCATGACTCCAAAGGAACATTATAGTTCTATCAGCATTGCTGGTTATTTATTGGGAATAGGGATTTGGTGGAGTGTTATAGAAAAATCAGTGTATACTTGCATGGGGAAACTGTCAATAACTTTGCGCGTGACGAGAAAAATATTGCCCGGCTTTTGTAGGTCGCGACTCCATGGTTGCATCTACGAGAAAACAAGATGGTTAGAAGGGGCGGACAGCTATCAGTCACTAGCCCCCTAGCAACCCCACACATCTCATCCAAACGACAGAAGCTTAGGCTCTTATCTTCAGTCACCCCCTTCCACAAGTAATTAAATGTTTGCCTGTCACCTTCATCGTTAGTATACTTCCGCCCGTTGACAGCAGAGATTGCCATTTACTTGATTTGTAGCGAGTGGCCTTTTGTGCACTATGAGGTTAGATCACATCTGATCCGCCTGGGGAACATGACATTGGTTCACTCCCTCTTCTTCAGGATGTGACATCCCTCATCTATTTCTCATAAAACTTATGTACATTCCTAAACCACCCAGAGATTATAAAATATAACTCATTCACGCTTTTAAATGAATGCCGTATATGCCATCATTGCGACAATAATTATCAGATTCCTATAGATAAGCATATTTACAACAATTAACAACACATTTGAATAAACTCTCGTATAAATTATTTACTTGGTGTTTTCACACATGGATGGGCATTTTGTACACAACCACACCATGCTTTTTTTACATGACGATATTATTTGTTAGATTCATTTATATATTTGAGCATGCAGGTATTTTTGTGGCAATTATAACTACTCCATTTAAGTAACCATTGATTTTAATGTTATGTATTTCTCGGTTATTTATCTGAGTCAGTGATTATTTAAAGTGAATTATCTTTGCCTAAATACTCATGCGTTTTGCACGCATGTACCAAGTTTTATACACTATTTCATTAACCATAAATTTATATACATATAACAACACACACCCAGCCAAAACGAATTATTTACAACTTGTTATTATTATTTCATATTTGTGAGACAGTGATAAAAGTCCAAAATGCAATGCCAAGTCGAATGGGAAATATTCGAGTGTATATGTAAAAATCTTTACACAAGAGAATTGACATTTAGAACAACGATACCTTGCACATTTCATGCATATGTTACGTTTGTACAGCGGCACAGAAGCTAATATTTACATGTGCCACATATATATGGCCTTCACGGGCATTGATTAACTAATTGAAGATACATTTAAAAACCACTGTTGTTCAGCCTTGGAAACGGAATCACTTACGCCCGGTAGCAAGTCGGTTACCTCTGTAAATGGCAAATTGGCAGCCTCGTCGACGCTGAGCTGTCTCAGAAGTCCGGCTCTGTTAACCCCTCTGGGATTTACCGGGTTCGGATGCAGTCTTGCATTTGGAGCGTGATCTCTGAGCAGCCACTCCTCGATGTGAGGCGTCAGGTTGCTGTACTGAGGTGCCAAAGTCTGCCAAACCCGACGTAGATGGATCTGCGTTGGCAGCCTTCGAGGCAAGCAGAGTAGATGATGATGACGTGCAGTCTGGTGCAAACAGAGGCAGTTTGTCTTAGCATTTTGCAGTGGCTACCACATCGTTAGACGGGCCTGGAAATGTTGTGTCTTCACGCATGTAAAAAACGCAGCACTCTCCACAGGCTGTGGTAAATTATATCATCTGCTGGCATTGTTCAAATGAGTCGGAATGCCCAGTGCCGATCCGGTGCAAATTGTCACTGCACGCCTCTATATACACTTTGAGCTCGATACCGGACCAGTAACTAATTCCGACATGACTTAGTACAGGTTATATGCAATGATACTGTCTTGCTAGATGGAAGCCTGTCATGTTGTGTGTCTGCTGTGAACTGGAAGCTCGTCGACGTAGAAGGCCTGTTTTATTTAAGACCGGTTACAAAATTGTATCATTGCTTCCATCCTGGAAATTGACCATGACATAATTTTAAGTTCTCGACAAACAGCAACAGGAACCATGAGACATCGAAATATTTACACTTAATCCTACAGGTAATTTCATCTTCTACGACTACATTGTCTACATCGCAGTTGAACGTCGCATACCCGTGCTCTGCATCCATGACAGTGATCTGACATTTACAAACACTTTTAAAAATGCGTACCCACTTCATTTATATACTGCACTGGAGAGAAATTATATTTGAAGGCATGCATTTAGTGCTACGAAACAATTTGTCTCTGTAAAGAGAACACAAATGTAATGCATAGGATGTGTCTATAATGACATAATCTACACATATCTGCCCTTGCTACCATGCCTTCCGTGTCATATACTGCTTATGCTTTCGGTAATGTCGTCCGGCCAGAGTGATCTGCAAAGGTGAACGTAGCACCCACCATCTTCGCATAGGAAGCTTACTAAAAGCTGGGAAGTGTCTTGCGGTGAAAATATATTCTACCTGAAGCTGAAATGAATATTCCCATTACCTACTTCAAAAAAGTCAAGCTGCAAAAATCACAATACTAAGCTTTTAAACAGATACTGTATTGTCCACAGTGTTGGCTTTCATAAACGCAATCATACCATGAATTAGGATCGAACGTGGAGAGGTTGACATCTTTCACTTGTGATGTTCTGGAAGCAGGTCAGTTTTTTCTCCTTCACATCACATATCCAGACTATAATGCCCGGTTGCACCAACATCTTCCCCGATCTGAGATCGAATGATACTAGTACCGAACCAGGATCAGTTTAGTCTTGGTTCCATTGTAAAAGTGTTGCACCAAAGAAATTGCACGCTTCTGGGTCTCCGATTCGTCGATCTTGGTTCCAAAGTGAGAGATTGAGATTTAGTATGAGACTGAAAAACACTTTTAAGTTGATGCTGCTATGAGGGCGCAGTATCCGATGAGCTCTGGAGAGTTAATACAATAAAGCACGTCTAATTATGGTATGACTGTTTTATTACCGCAACGGTACAATGAAATGTTGCTGCACATGAAAATGCGTACCCTTTGTTAAGCGGACCCAGCACTCTGGACCTGCCAGCGGTCACTACTGTGGAAAGTAAGGTATAGGCCTTAAGTTAGTATTACGTAAAAATGCGTCCCGCATGTGAAGTCCTTGTATGCTCCTTCAGGATGCAGGGAGACCTCCCCTCGGCTAACTAAAAGTCCTTAAATGTTCTTAAGTTATGTTAACTATTGCGATGAAAGAAAATGCAGCCTAGACTGAATTGCCGAGGGGGGTACGCGGATCTTACCTTCTGCCCCGCTGGTTGTCTCGAGTGATGAAGTCTGACTAACGACATGGCGTCGGCTTCGCCGCATGTCCGGCGAATCCGGCGCCAAAAATGAAAACATGAAAAAATGGAACTTAATAATTAACATGATAAATGAAACTTACATTCTACATAATTGTGATTACTAAAATGAAACACATTGGTGACATACCCGTCAGAGCCCCATATATGGCTAAGAATGTGACGTCACGAGTATGTCACCGCACTTGAAGGATGACATGAAATAAAATAATGATTGCTCAGGTGGATGATTCTCGATAGATGATTACATATACACTCTTATAATTAACGTAATAAAATCGGCGTGTGTCGTAATGGTTATAATTACAAGAATGTGTATGGATGTGACGGCACATGGATTTCGTAACTAGGGGCGGAGCTACGCCCTGTCTTCTATGATATGTTATCGACTCTCTATGCTGGAGCGGCGGTTTCCCTAGTTAACCATGGCGCAATCACCGCTTGAAAAATCCTAAAATTCTCCTATTAATTAATAAGGCTAGGCAGCCGATCGCCATTTTACACTTCCTACGGGAATGTGAATCCCCGTCTTTTGACACTACTTGGAGCAACGTCGCACTCTGGATTCGGCCACGGAGGCCATCGACATCGCACCCATAGGAAAGTTGTGGGAATAAGCGGCGCAGCTTACCCCAGTGTTCCCTCCAATGGCTGTTGCGTCTAACGGTCGAGACTTCGTGGGACACGCTCGTTTAGGCCACATAATCATTCATCACGGGAGTTACCTTTTGTGATGAATGTTAAATATTATGACCCGCGGCCACGAGTTACAGGTTGGCCAGACAAGTGTAAATACCATTCTCGTCGACCTGCACTGACCGAGACCGCGACCTACTGTCGATCGGTAGAGTGTCGCTGCATGGTTAATGAGTCTGCGATGGAACAAACAGGCACAAGTGATACGCGGACGTCAGGAACACGTCAACACAAAATATTTCATACCAAAAAAACTGTTTTAAAATTCTGGATGTAACTTTGTAGTCGTAGAGATTAAAGTATGTAGAATTCATTTCTGTATTCTCCCCGAAAAGAGCCCATGGGCGCAACCTCAATTGCTTTGACAATATATTGGATGTTTTAGATGGTATATGGTTGAAGTTGAAGTATAATTCTGCATGATGATGATATGATGTGATGATATAATGATGATGATGTGATGATGATATGGTGATATTATATGATGATATGGTGATATTATGATTTTATGATAATGTATGTTACGACAATAATATTATGATATATTGATGATATGATATTATGATGTGATGATTATATAATGATTTGATGATGTTAGGATGAAGATGTGATGATGTTATGGTGATGATATGATGATGTGATGATGACATGATTATGATGATATATTATGATGTGATGATGATGATTTGATCATATTATGATGTATTGAGGATGTGCTGATTATATTATTATATGATACGATGTGATGATATTATGGAAATGTGATGATATGATGGAGATATTAAATGATGACATGATATGATGATATAACGATGTAATGATGATATGATGATATATGATTATTTCTTGTATGTGAACTACATATAGAAATAATTTTTTTAAGAATTTTGCAAAAATATTATTTTGAAGTAATGTATTATGAGTCTTATGATACGTTCAATTACCCTGGGATGGTTTTAAAATATGATATTTCCTTCACTGTATGTTAATATGTTCACGAAAAGTGAAAATTGTTGGTGTGTTATGTAGACCAGAGTGATACCAAATGTTTTATGTTTAGGTATTAACTTCATTCTGTGTTATTAAGCAATGGATGTTTAGGCATGTGTGTGTGAGCATGTGTGTTTGTGAGTGTGTGTATTTTTGGTGGAATGAATCCATGTCTGTTTTGTTGTATTGCGATAGCTTATTAGATATGTTCTGTAATGCAAACGGCAACATTGACATTTGCATGCGCTATATGTTTAGCCTTGTAGGGTGTTGTTTTAGGTGATTGTAAACTGTTCGGGCGGAGGGAACAAATATCTTGTCGTCGATACGTACCCCCTAGCAGCAATGGAAGAAGTAGTCTCGCTCGCATATCCTTGGATTCGATATTATTTTATTTTGTAATTATGTAAGAACTTAATTAATTCAATTTTAATCAAATGTTTTTAAAATGATATAGCATCATTAAATATATGTGTAAGGCTGTTATATTCTAAATTCGAAAATGAGTGTTTGTGTAACAGTTACCTGTATCTTTTTGGAGTCTTGGACAGATTTTTTCCTCTAATCAGAGATGGTGATAGACTGATGGATAACTGGTTATGTAGTTATTTTTTGGTCAAAGCCCTGTGATAGCTTGTCAGAGAGATGATGAATGCAGCACAGGTGTTGTAGTCAGAATGCATTGGGTTTGAAATTATCTATTGTTAAGTGTTTGTTGTAAAGTGAGTTCCAACATATTATGTCTATAAGTTATGCATAATATCAAACATGTGCTTGTCGGAAGTTACCTTTCGTTGTGGTAAGATGTGTACTTAGAGTGAAATTAATCCTGTTAGTTAATCTATACATAAATAGTACTTATGAAGGTTTTTGATGTGATATAAAGCAGAGCATAAGTTCTCAAGCCTATAGTTGTATTCCATTCTCGATCGTTGTGACATATCAGTTTATGGGTAGTTCTTTTCCCCTCGTTGCATTTGGATATGCATCATGCCAATATTTTGGTTAATATACTTGACATGCGATTAAATTAAATAACTAAGTACCCCGTATGGTTCTTGAATCACCACGTATATACAACTTGAGTGCAAATAGTCTTGCTAAATATTCATTATATGATACATATATTTTACTCTTGATGGGTGCATGTCCAAGTCTCCCGATGTACATCTATAGTGTAACCCATAGCCTGACATCCTAGAAAAAAAAAGTGTTTTTTTTTTAAGTTTTTGAAACTACAGTATAGGTGCTTTATCCATCAAAATTTAACATGTAGAAAGAAATTAAACATGTCATTCTTCGCAAGCTTGCGAGAACTTGTCAGCCAATCACAAAACAGTCTAAATAGAATAATTATAAGGATTAACATGTATTTGGATATGTTATGATATATTAGGACATGCATCGACTTGCATGACGTAATGTTGTTTATCTGACTGGAATCCATTATATCGCTTCGGCGTAAAAAATAATGATGTAAGCATACTCTGATAAATCGTGAGCTAGTTGTCTTGATGAAAGGACATGAATAGTCCAATGTAAAAATGACGGATGTCACTGTTTCCCCTAAAATTGTTAAAAGTAGCAATACAAAGTACCGAGTGTGTAGAATATAACACCAGAATTTCATAGCAAACCCGCTAATAGACATACGTATAACAGCGATTTACAATATGTTGGTACACAAAAATAATGCTAGATGTCAGTGCCTTATAGGCGAAAAGCACTGGTTATCTATCTTACAGGATAAATGTACTGGTTGTCAATACCAAGATTTATCTTGAATGTTTTCATAATGTCTATGGCGATTTCTGTTGTCTTTGTTTGCGTTGTTTAACTGCCAAATGTTAACTAACCGGTTTTCATATCTATGGCCACATTTGGTATTTTTGTTTGTGTTTCATCGTTGCCAAGTGCTAATTAACATTTTGTCATATCTATGGCCATTTATGTTATGTTTGATTATGTTGTTTAGTTATCAAATATTACCTAACCTGTTTTAATATGTATGGCCACTTCTGGTGTCTTTGTTTATGTTGTAACAACAGACTACATATCAGTTGTTAGTCAAAGTGTGTAAATAAAGTGTTGCTGTGACTTGATGAGAAATGTGTAACCATGGAAGGTGAAGAAAGTGAAACAGAAGATGTTCCAAACGTTGTACTCATGGGTAATTCTTCAAAACGGAAAGTATATGGCCGCATGACTTATGTTATGAAGAAAATACATCTATCATCTCATGATACTTGCCCGGGCTGCAAATGTAAGAGGTTACAGTGCTTTGACAATAATTCTCCCGAACAGAGACTGCTAAAATCAAAGAGTTTAATGAAATGAAGACATGCGATGAACAGAATTTGTACTTATTTTGACTGACATCTATTAATCAGTTAAAACAACGTAGACCTAGACAAAATGTGAATCACGCAAAATTCCATGACAATACTTATACCTACAAAGTGCGTGTCACAGATGGTCAAAAGATAATAGAGGTACCTGTTTGTGATAAAGCATTTGTTTCCATTCATTGCATCACAACACAAAGAGTACAAACCTTACAGAAGTCAGGAAAGGCTTTGGATGTGGCAAGAAAATGAGTTTTTATGAAAAGTATAATGCTTATTTGGCCATGTGGTTATGTTTGTTGTTGGGCTTGAAATGTATGTAATAAATTTGATGACTATAGCTTTGGTATATGGTTAATTATGACTAACAATTCTTATAAAAGGGCTTAACTTCTGTTTGACCCTGTGGTGTGGTTTATTGTTGGGGTTGAATGTGTATGTTATGAATTTGATGACTTTAGCATCTTTAGATGGGAAATTATGAGTAACTTTTTTTATAAAAGGTCTTAACTTGTGTTTGACCCTGTGATCCTGTTTGTTGTTAGGGTTGATGTGTATGTTATGAATTTGATGTCTATAGCATCTTTAGATGGGAAATTATGAGTAACTATGGTTACAAAAGGGCTTAACTTGTGTTTCACCCTATGGCTCTGATTGTTTTTGGGGTTATGTGTATTTTATATCCCATATCCCATGGCAAGCATGGGAAGTACAACCATGTACATAGTAAAATCCACCACATATAGAGAAAGCTGTGAAAGAGGACATTGCTTCTTTCAAAGATAACACAAGCCATTACAGTAGAGGAGTAAGTAAGAAACTGTACTTGCCACCTGAGCTTAATATTAACAAAATGCATCAGATGTATAGAGATAAAGGCCTCCCTGCTGTGTCCTAAGAATATTACAGAAAGATATTCAACTTACATTTCAATATCAAATTTGGGGATCCAAGATCCGATACATGGAACGCTTGTGACAAATTTCGAACAGAAATCCATGTTTTGGATGAGAGAATTATAAGTGCTTCAAACGAAGAAGAGAAGAATATTATCTTAAAAGAAGAGAGGAAACTGAGAGTAGAAAATGAAGTTCACAAGGCTAAAGCAGAAAGATTCTACACCAGAAAAAGAACTGCAAAAACCAGGAGTAGAACACAAATACATTACGAAGAAATTGTTATGGATTTCCAAAAAAATCTCAGTACGCCCAACCCTTCCATAAATGATGTCTATTACAAACGAAAGCTCTCTCTGTTCACGTTCAACATTCATGTATTGTCTAACAGCGACTCCTTTTACTACCTTGATGAGACTACTGGAGGGAAAGGAGCAGATCAATTTGTATCTATGGTGCACCACAAACATCTTGAAATCTTCTGCGACAATTGTGGTGGGCAGAATAGGAACTACACTATTGTCAGATACTTACACTATGTTGTTCATAACACAAGAAGACTAAGCTCAATTAAAGTAACTTTCCCCATTAGAGGACACTCGTACTTGGAGTGTGATCGCAAGATGATCCTGATGCAAATCAAGACTCCTGCTGAACTTCCTGAACATTAGTGGAACCATTATTCTGTAGCAAGAGTGATATCTTCAGCATTTTTTCGTCATTGAAGTCGACCAGGTGCTTCTCAGGGCATGGGCAAACATTATATCGACAGAGAACAAAAAGAAGTGTCATTTTGCCATTAGAGCAGTGGAGGAGGTGTTGTTTCAACGCGTTGGGACCCCTTGTTCACCACAGAAGTATCTACAATGGTGAATGGGAGAGTCCATCACTAAAAGAGCCTCTTCTTCACTCTCACCCACAGGACAACTAGGATACAGCTGCACAAGATGGGGAATTTTGTCTTCTAGATTATTTGTATGATGGTGTGCTGGCTGATTTCTTTACTCTATAATGCTAACTTTTACTCTTTACTCATTTCAGAAATTAATAGGGTTTTGTTTTCATTAGATAGATTATCAGCTAATACTATTACATTGGTTTCCCATACTGTCTTTGTTCGAAATACCACCAACCTTTTCTAACCTCTGTTGCAGGTATGATCCCACTCTCTTACAAAAAAAATTCAAGGATTTACAACACCTTTTGCAATTCTGTGATCTACAAGCTAGAGAATCTATGCTAAACTCCCATACTGCCAGGCAAAGAAGCAAGCAGCATCTGCCAGACGAAGAGTGTGTCCTAGACTTGAATAACCATAATTATGTACTCTGACATCCAGCATTCTTTTCAATAAATGTGGTACATTGCACTTTAAATTGTTGAATAAATAGTGTTATTAATAAAATTATTATCTTCAAATTTATGACTAAGGCCTATTGAAGAATATATCAACTCTTGTGATAGTGCACATATGTATTCATTAAATAACAAGCTTTTCAGTAAAGGGGTTTCTAACATTTAAACCACTCTCCTGAAAAATTAATTCCCAGAGACATCCAAAATTTTTGCAGTGGACTCATCACATGTCTTGAGCTGGTAAATTAATAATGCATAATTATGTAAGTGTGTAGGATTTTGGTGCGTAATGGGTACTTAGCAGATGTGTTATTACACTTTATTAAATTAGCATGTCTTTAACTTAACAATAAATAAGAGAACTTTAATTTCAACAAATATTTGATCTGTAAGATGACTTGGTTTAAACAAACATTGCAAACAGTAATTCAGACATGCATTATTACCTTGTTGGGGTTTTAAAAAAAGAATATGTTAGTATCATTGTAATTAGCTTCATTTAGGTTCGAGTAGTCACTAAATCAGTATGTATGCTCCAGTATTCTAGAAGAATCGAACCAACATTTAAAAAAAGCAGATTTTAGATCTTAACGAACATTCTTTGATTATAGATTTAAAAAAATTAACAAGTGAGGTCTTAAAAGCAAAAAATTAACAAGTTTTTATTGCTATATGTAGTATCGGAAAAACATGATATGAGTGAGTTGAGTATTTCTTTTGCATCTTAATTTTGTTTTAAATGATATTATATGGTAAATTTGTAAATAAGAATTTTTCAAAGGTTTGTCCTTTTTTTGTATATCATTATACTTTAAATTAAATATGTGTCATAATGATTATGGGAAGACTGTTAATAAAGATTTGCTCATTTGAGTTGTAAAATATGTTGATATAGTTTTCAAGTATTTAGTTTTGCTTGTAAGGTTTGATGATAGGGGTTTTGCAAGTGGCTGGTATTGTATGTGCAAATGAGTTGTGTGTGAGAGTGTATATGTGTATGTGTGCTATAGTGTGTGTAACTGTGAGTGTGTGTAGGTGCGAGTGTGTATAGGTGTGTTGTACTGTGTGCGAGTATGTGTATATGTGTTATACTGTGTGTATATATGTGTTATACTGTGTGCGAGTGTGTGTTTGATATACTGTTAGCATGTGAGTGTGTGTATGTGCTATATTGTGTGTGAGTGTATGTGTTATAATGTGTGTGGTTGTGTACATGTCTTATACTATGTGTGCATGTGTATGTGTATTACACTGTGTGTTTATGAATTATAGTGTGTGTGTTTGTGTGTGAGTGTATATGTTAAACAGTGTGTTTGAGTGTGTTATGCTGTACGAGTGGGAGTGTTATACTCTGTGTGTTTGTATAGGAATGAAACATTTTGTATCAGAATGAAAAGTATGAGTGTCGGACCAATATGTAAATACAACTTTGTGTATTTATCCATTGCTTATTATACCGAACTATTTACTTTGATAGGTCTTGCTCGTCGTTCACTGTTTGAATAACAAACTAATATAAACTGAATAAAAATTAAGTATCCTGAATTGTAATTGAGTTCGGTACCAATTTGCTAACCATTTGTCAGAGTGTAAGAGCTAGGAAAAAATAAAAATAATTTTAATGTGTTGTTTAGGAATCGAACTCAGTATCATTCCACTCACCAAAAGTCACGGCCCGAGTTCGATGACTACAGCTTTGGTAGACGGGAAGTTATGAGTAGAATACTTGTAAACGGGTTTAACATGTGTTTGACACTGCGGTATTGTTTGGTGTCGAGTATGAATGGCATGTTATGAATTTGAGGAATATAGCTTTGGTAGATGGCAAAGTATGAATAACTATGCTTATAAAAGGACTTAACTTGTGTTTGAATTTGCAAGCTTCTTTGAAGTTGGGGGTGATGGGTATATTATGAATTCGATGAATATAGCTTCAATGATTTGGAAATTATGAGTAACTGTTTTTATGAAAAGTATAATGCTTATTTGGCCATGTGGTTATGTTTGTTGTTGGGCTTGAAATGTATGTAATAAATTTGATGACTATAGCTTTGGTATATGGTTAATTATGACTAACAATTCTTATAAAAGGGCTTAACTTGTGTTTGACCCTGTGGTGTGGTTTATTGTTGGGGTTGAATGTGTATGTTATGAATTTGATGACTTTAGCATCTTTAGATGGGAAATTATGAGTAACTTTTTTTATAAAAGGTCTTAACTTGTGTTTGACCCTGTGATCCTGTTTGTTGTTAGGGTTGATGTGTATGTTATGAATTTGATGTCTATAGCATCTTTAGATGGGAAATTATGAGTAACTATGGTTACAAAAGGGCTTAACTTGTGTTTCACCCTATGGCTCTGATTGTTTTTGGGGTTATGTGTATTTTATTAATTTGTTGACTATAGCTTCAATGGTATGGAAATTATGAGAAACTATGTTTATAAATAGACTTAATTCATAATTGACCCTGTGGTCGTGTTTGCTCTTGGGGTTTATGAGTATGTTATGAATTGGATGACTACAGCTTTGGTAGATAGGAAATTATAAGAGACTATACTGATAAAAGGTCTTAATTCATATTTGATTACGTGGTCCTGTTTGCTGTTGGGGTTTATGTGTATGTTATGAATTTTATGACATCTTCTATGGTTCGGAAATTATGAGTAACTATGCTCATAAAAGGACTTAATGCATAATTGACCATATCAGAAAGGGTTTAGGAAAAATTGACTTTACCACCATGTTGGATATAAAGTACAATACTTATGTTACGATTTTGATGACTACAACTTCAGTGGTTCGGAAATTATGAGTAGCTATGTTTATAAAAGGAATCAAAGTAAAATTGACCTTAGCAATTAACTTTAGAACCAAGCTGCTGGTTGGAAAAAAAAAATTTTAAAACAAATATGAGAGACAGGAGAGATAAAAAGAGGAAGTGAAGAATGAGAGAGGAGGAAAGGAGAGAGAAAGGACAGAAAGATAGAGAAAATAATGGGAGCACTCGAAGAAAACTCTCGGAATAAAATAAAAGTAACACAGAATTATAGAGCATAACAAAACAAGATGGAATGACAGAGCATGATTAATCAATATTGAATGAGAGAGAACGAAAAAACAAGATGAAATGATAGAGCATGATAAACAAAATGGAATGACGGAGCAGGAGATATCCATATGGAATGATGGAACATGAAAAAACAAGATGGAATAATAGAGCATGAAAAAACTAGTTTGAATGAAAGAGAGGTAACTTGGTATGATGGAGAGGCAACATGGACTGATAGTAAGAGGGGTAACATGGAATGATAGAAAGGTTACATGGAATGGTAGAGCATGAAATACCAAATGGAATGATGGATCATAACAAATTAAATACTGGCCACAAAAATGATGTAATCAAAGATGTCGGAATCCAAAAGATCGCTGTACTGGCTACCAAGATGGCCACCAGGAGCAGAGGGAAATAAAAACAATGTTGGGGAGAAGGGAAAAAGCGAAATTTTGAGGGGAAAGAGGAAAATCCGAAACATTGGAATCCAAGATGGCGGTCGTCCTTCGTCCCTACCCATGACCTGGTGTTTTAGAACCCCCATTATATATCGACTTATATATAAAGATTACTTTTCTGTGCCATTTGTTTATGATATGTCATACACATGCCATAACAGCCCATATGTCTTTCAGTTTTTTATCGCTCAAATTCTCCAAACAAACACTATAAAGTGACCATATAATTATAAGCAGGTTCATCAAACGCCTACCCGAAATGACTT
This sequence comes from Dryococelus australis, assembly GCA_029891345.1. Lineage (NCBI taxonomy): Eukaryota > Metazoa > Arthropoda > Insecta > Phasmatodea > Phasmatidae > Dryococelus > Dryococelus australis. Next base: position 29,970,152 of record CM057009.1, read on the forward strand.
CTGAGGGGCGTATGTGTGAGCATTATGTATAACTGTATTAAAATGCCAAAAAAGTAAAGAATAACAAGTCCTCCTAATGGTGTTGAATATCGGACTGGAAACCGCATAAGACAATTTAAATGTTTTTGTTCACCCGCTCAAATAAATTCGCATGAGAGTTGTTTGGGGTAGTCTGCGCTATTTAACCCCCTCCCCCCATATTAAATTTTAAATCTGTGAAGTCGTGAGAAAGAAAATACTTAGCATTGTCTGTCACTACGAAAACAGGTGACCCGAAAACCCAATACAATCACTGCATAACTACCATACATATTTCTCCGGATTTTATGACACGTAATGGGAAAAAATAAACAAAACTTACTAAAACTGTCTATAGCAAACATTACATGCAAATATCCAGAGGTACTCCTAGGAACTTGACCCATACCTTCCAAATAAATACGCTCCCAAAGATACTATGCCACCGTGCCAGCATATTGTCCTTCGGGTTTTTTATATTTCGGTTTCGCTTGTTGGCAAGCACCGCAACACTTAAACCAATTTTCAAGATCATTGCACAATTGCGTGAAAAGTTCTAGCACACAGGCAATTGTTTTGTCCCGTCCTATGTGTCCACCATAAAAATATTCATAATGGAATATTCATGATAGAATTTTCCGGTGCGAAAACACTAGATATATCCTTTTTCGTCCGTTCTCCCAGAAATCCTTCATCTAATACGTAATAAGTTTTCCTACTTTTAATCTCATACAATTTTTGTTAACATTTAGTATCAGAATTTTGATTTTCTTTCAATATATATATATATATGAATGCACTTGGAAACTTTCGCAACATATTTGATTCTATAATACTTATACTGCCGGGAACACTTTCAGTCAGCTGTCTACCAGAGCCCTAGTTTCTACAACGACCTCAAACTAATCCTCCAATACATACGCGACAACGCGTCGGCAAAAATGTTATCCATCCGCTTTATGTGTTGTACGTAAAACTTAAACCGTGAAAGGCGAACTAGCCACCATGCTAAACCACAAGTTGATTTTTGCGACTTAACAACCAGTTCAGGGCTTGATTGTCTATAAATAATTTTAACGGATCATGATGTAAGTAGTCCGAAAACATTTCCGTAGCTCATATACAACTTGAACACTCCTTTTCATAAATAGTAAATTTCCATTCCGCCTGAGTTAACCATTTACTGACGTATGCAATCGGAACAAAATTGCCATCTTTCTTTTGACTCAACCACACCCCAGCAGCGATGGAACTCGCATCACAATGTAAAAAAAACATTCTTTGTTGAAATTAGGCAAATGTAAAACGGGAGGGTTAGCTAATCTTTCTTTCGGTTTTTGAAAAATATTGTTCTGAATACCATAGAAAATCGACTTTTTCCGTATTAACAAATTTAAAGGTTATGTATGTTCTGAAATATTTGTAATAATTTTACTGTAGAATGCAACCATTCTTATAAATATTTTTTACGACTGGCAGTTTTTTTTCACTGAGGAAATCTTATAACCATTTAAATGTTTTCGGGGTCAATATTTAAATCCCCATCTCAAATAATAAAACCTAGATACCATACATGCTGTTCTGCTCAACTGATTTTCTCTGGATTTACTATTACACCAGCCTTCCTTAAGGCGTCTAACATTATCCATGGGTGTTTAAGGTGGTCTACCAACATGCTACTATAAATTCATATGTCATCAGTATACATAAAGACAAACCCAAATATATGCCTCTCTAACACGTTATTTAATACTCTTGACATAGCTTGCGGGCCAGAATTTACGCCTATGGTCAAACATGTCCACTGGTACAAATCCCATGGCGTACATAATGCCAACGGCTTCCGTTGGCATTATTTCCACATTTAGGATCTAATTCGCCTTGTAAGAAAGCAGTATTCAAGTCCGATATTGTGAAATTGTGAGCTTTCTGCAGATGTTGAAAAACAGTTCCCATAATAGGATTCCACGTAGAATTTTTGATTAAGCTTTCTATAGTTGCATATCAAGCGATATTGACCCGTTGTTTTTCGGCATTAAAAAGGAGAGACTAACATACAGCCTAGAGAAATTTTTAAAATTCCCTTTTTTTCCATCTCATTTACAATCTGTTTAAAAATATGCATTCTCAGCGCAGACACATGGTATGAAACGGACACTTAAAGCTCTCCAGCTTTTAATTTTAACACTATACCAATGTAATAAATCACATATGGCCCCTTGAAGGTTTACAGTCGGATGCCAAGCAGGCAAAGATTTGGCTTACAGCTGGCATGTACCTGGCACCGTTGCTGGTCCTAAAGTGGCACTACTAACTAGCTATACTCTGCCCATAACTGGCCCAGGTGTGGTAAAAACAAACACAGCAATGGCCCATCGATGCACCATTTCAGAGCCATCAGATGACCTACTCATGGCTAGCCATACTTTCACCATATATCTAACACTATATCTTAAAAAATAATTGTTTTTGCCATCAATGTCAATGTTTCTTTGTTTTTAATTTCCTTTAATTCACTAATATACACATTGTACCAAATTAAAATCATATGCTTACCAGAAGAGGAGAGGGTAGGCAAACCTACACCCCTTGCATTGACAGCGCAGCATGCTATCCATTACTCCACTGCATATTATAATGTTTAGATGAAATTATTCAGAATATATTCTGATTTGAAATATTAACAAACACTAATATAATATTCCATAGCCTTAAAATTTATCATGCGAACAAAACCATTTTTAGAAAGATACTGATAATCAAAAGAATATACACTCATTGAGAGAAATCTTCCTACATGAATCGCGATATTAACCAAAAATTTGCTTTTAATGTAATTGATCGCAGTATGTGTCATCTGGAAGCTAGTCATCTGTAATGAAATGCAGTTGCCAGTTATGAATATTTTAGATATGTGAAACAACAAAAGACCTTCAATGCTAATTTTCTAAATGTGGTTATATATTGACTCATATATGTTAGAAATATAATACATAAATTTTTCAATACCGATCATGAAGTCATACCTAATACTATTTACAGCATTCTGCCATAGATATTTCCATCACTACATATTTACAAATAATTTATTCATTGTATGATATTAACTATATTTATATTATACACACATATAAACAGATAAGTGTGTGTGTGGTTTGATGAACCTAACTGCAAAGAGTGGGAGCCATGAAAACTCTTAAAATAAGCCAAATTGCAAAAGCAATGGTCCATCGATGTACCACTTCACATTCATCAAATGGCCAATAGATGGCTACCCATATTTTACCAGCAATACGTATATGTTATGTGCGGCCATTGCTGGAATACAGTTGGTAAGCCATGTATGTGCCATTAAAAGTCACCTACTCCCAACCATCAGTTTCATTTCCATCAACATTCCATCAGTGGGCCATAAATGGCATGCCAAGTGTCTTGGTGCCAGCAGTTAACCATAGCAGGGCCAGTTGTGTAGACCCATAAGATTTCTGGGCCAGCAGTAATCCACCAATTCTATCAGTAAAACCACAGTCGGCCGACTATCTCTGAAGTACGTGAAACATTATAGTGAAGTGACATCAATTCCCAACAATGGATAAGTTAAGTGCTGCCAGTGCTGGAATACAGTATTTGTGGATCATTAGCAGTATACCCACTCCCAGCCATCAGTTTTATTTCCACCAAAATCCCATTAACGTGCCATTGATGGCATGTCAAGTGTCTAGGTTCTAGTAGTTAACCATATCTGGGCCAGCTGTGTAAACCAAAAGTATTCAGTCCCAGCAGTCATCCAGTAGTGCCAGCAGTAAAACCATAGTTGGCCGACTGTGGCGTGCTACATGGGCAGGAACCTTTTTGCAATGCCCTAATTTAGATGTAAACATGTCGCTAAACTAGGTTTATAGAAAAATAGCAAAAAACTTACTGTGCTCGGGAAATAGATTAAAAATCATGATTTAGACCAAAATACACGCATCGCATGGAAAAACCCAATACTTTTACCATCTAATTGTCTTAATTACAAAATTTTGCATATATTCGCCAGACCCTTCAGATTATCTAATGTTTTCATTCGGTAATGTGCATTAGCTAACAGGGTACCTGCCTGTCTCAACAAAGACTGACTAAATACACTAAATGGTAACCACTCCTGAATAGCTTGCACTACGACATATTTCAGAGATTCCTGAACTTCGAACAACACCGTCGCGTAACAAATATACACATCGCCAATATTAAGTGAAATGACTTAGCCATCTGAACGAGTAGAGTCACTAACCCACATAAGTTAAAATTTCGTACTCCAGTGTGACCATCAGCAATGGAGTTAGGAAGATATTACAAGGGCTTGAAAACCATCATGGACTCGCCCTCAATGGCACCAGCAGATCTACCTTTTCGCATCAACTCTCACATTAGCTACCTCAGTGGGTCAAAGTTATCCTCAGCTTTGAATGCTACTCCGGCATATTTTAACGCAGATTGGAGATATTCTTTTCCTAACTGTTGTGTCCAGGCTGTACGAACTGCTCCTGCAGAAGTCATGTTGGAATGAGATTGAGCACCGAAATTTTCGATTACTTCAGCACTGTGACAAACCCACGATGTTAACAGCAAAATTAAGATGTTAAGGTGTCATATCCCTATTAACTTTTCAAACTGACGGAGTCGGAAGGGCGCAGCTTCCTGTCTACACGAGGTGGTACTTTGCTGACACAAGCATACAATAACACTATATCTACATACCATCAGTTGGAATACCTTTTCCAACACAAAATAGGGAGCCCCTGTAGTGTGGTTAAAAGAGTATGTTGATTTGGGTTTATCAAGTTAGAAAGAGGAATACCTTTATTTTCTTACAAATTATATTTTGAAAAATTCCCGAAAACCATTGTACCAATCAGACCACCTACAGTCTTGAAGTAAATACAAAATTTACTTTAAAATCCCCAAATATAGTATATGATAAAACCCCTCGAATTACAGAAATTGCATTAAAAATTCGTCTCAGAAATAGCATATTTAAAAGTGATTACAAAACGCCATAGGGCATACTAAATTTTATGATCCCATATTAGTAGTCGTCCCCCCTCCGCCCTCTTAAGGAACAGAGGTCTGTTCTAATCAAGTCCCGATGTAATTTTCCTCCTCGAAGTCCTTCAAAAGGCGAACACTGGCCTTTCATTTCTCGTGCGTCTCGTTCTGGAAGGTGTCTTTATGTTCATGTTCCATAGAGCGCCCCATGGTGTCACAAGCCGCTCGCGCCGTCAGTAGTCTTACAGACACCCAGTGGCGTTGGGGAGAGGGGGCCGAATCGATGAACAAACCCGGCAGCGGGCCAGCGCACCAGTGTGGCTATAGCCATTGGGTGAAGATATACCTAGAGTGTACTTCCCAAGGTTAAATGTTGTGAACACTCTAGCAGGCAAGAATCTGTAGTTCAAGGGATGAACACCATGTCGCGCTATCCATTTTCGTGGCGTGTGCATGGGGAATTTCGGTGGCGCTGCCAGATTGTCATCTACCGTCTTGCTCACTTATACTCCATCTCTGTCACCCCCCAGTCCCAACTCCGCAACAGTGGAACGTGTTCTGAATGTCTGCTATACCCACAAGCTGTGACAGACAAGATTGCAGACGCCCGAGTTCGTATCTCAATTCGCATATATTCGTTCACGAAAATATTACAAGTTAAGTAAAACATTTATGAACAAAATGAAACGTAATTTACGCATAAGTAAAGGAAACGTGCCATATTACTCACACGATCGTAATAAACGAATAAACACCACTTTATAAAATACGGATAACTGGCGATTTATGTTCTATATATACCATATCACAAGTCTATACAGTAAAGGGTTTGTGTAGCCCAGAGAGTGAGTGTGCAGGTCTGCGCCACTTAATACGTAGGTAATAAAGGTCGAATCTTCAAGAGGTAACGAATTTTTATGTGAGACATAATGGCTGTTTATAACTTATTTTATTGTAAGGAAATGTTTATTTCCATAATATCTTTGTCTAAAAGTATAATCGACGAGCAGTGGTTGTTTACTAATCACATCGATTCGTTTCTAAAGCAGATAATTTGAGCTGTATAGCATGAGTAATGTTAACAGGCAATCACGAAAGCCGTAACTTTGATATTGTAAGAGTTTGGTCTTCTTTTGGCTGTAAAAAAGTAAAAGCGTGTTTAATTACAGAGAGCACAATGTTGATTATTATGCTAATTAAAGACATGCATTTAAAAACATGGGCGTAGCCGTTGATGGGGGGGGGGGGGGTGATATATATTGGGACATATCCCCCCAACCGGAATGAAAATAAAATTTGAAACCAAAATTACTAGTTTTATTTTATTTTAATTCAAGGTATATGTGATCTTCCTTGAACATGAAGAATGTTTATAGCATTTTGTGGTTCTATATCTGTACACGAACCCATTGATTATAAATAATTATGTAACTATAAATTTGTAATAATACATGTTTTGTATTGTGTTCAAAAATATTAATACAAAACCTCCCCCCCCCCCTTGCCAATCACCGAAATCCGCCATTCCCGAATACATTCATAGCTACACCCTTGTAATATGCCATTGTTTTAATCAGTGGCGTAAATGTCCGTCGTACATACATGTGAATACAGTACCTTGTTTTCCATACATAAGCAGTGCCGTTAATAATGTCATTTTCTATACATTAATAGTACTCGTACGTTAAAACCTTAACCAATGCAGTCTTTAGGGGGAAAAGAATCAACCGTCGTACAATGTAGATGCTCTAGAAAGCGCCTACACATAACATTTTGGTTGCATTTGTAATTATATCCGACAGATATAATAAAAACTAACAGCAACGTTTTGTTTGCAAGCCTTAGAATAACGAAGAAACTGTTTTTAAATAATAAGTATTTTAAAATTATTTGTTTTATTACCGTGGAATTTATGCATTCACCTATGATAATTTGTGTCATGATACATTTTAAATTACTGGAGAGTATCAGTAACATACCCCGTGGTGTACAGGTTAGCATGCTGGGCAGTCAACTCAAGGGTCACAGGTTCGAAGCAAATGATTTTCGTATTTTATATTGTGTTAAGAAGTAAATGAAATGAATATATGTAAAGAGGAAATAACACTTACTAAATTTTTTATCAAAAAGTAAGGTTTTTTCATGGTTATTCTGCTTTTTTCTGGATATCATGCAGCTCCAGGCCCGGCATCGTAATGACAGCCAGCCGTTGACCCGGCATCTTGTCGCCATCCAGCCTTCGCAGGCCCATGTCTGGCCACCATCCCGCTGCTGTAGGCTTCGCATCTTGACGCCATAGGCTTCGCATCTTGCTGCCATACAGCCACCACAGGCTCGGCGTCATGTTGCCATCAATCGAGCCGCTTCCGTCATAAGCCAGCGGGCCGGCATCTTCTGGCCGGAGTTTGTCGGCTATCTTTTATCGGGCCGATTCTGGCCCGTACATTTTGAGTATGTCGGGCCGGAATACATTTTGTATCTTGCCTCTAGCGGTACGGTGTATTTTTAACACTGTCGGAAAACAGTTAGCCGCCAGTCCATATTGCCATCTGGCCACTTCAGGCGTAAGACAGCGGGCCGACATCAACTGGCCGGAGTTTGTGGGCTATCCTTTTCCGGCCAGATTTCGGCTCGTACTTTTCGTGTTTGTTGGTAGTGTATATCTTTACTCAATGCTATAGCTCGCATACTCATCACCTCAACCGAGGAAACCATGCAGTTCCACGGGGCGCTCGTACCAAGGTAAGCCATGTCCAAATCAGCGATGAACATCCACGTAGTTACTGTAATACCAACAGCATATGGTGCGGGAATTCTTAAGTTTTTGTGCTCGATGATAGATGGAACGCCATCATAATAAACATTCACACAAAGCAGTGTAGCGACAGCATTCCGGCTCCACTACAACATTGTGTCATTTCAATTTAAGTTTGTGCGAAAACCAACATTTTGTAGCGGCATCCAGGTGCCGCACACCTAACACCTAAGGTGCTACACACTATAGACTGTGGCCGAGCGAAATGTTTGTATAACATGCCCCAGTTCGCCAGAGTATTCAAACGCCATCCACGGCGTCACCCCCCCCCCCCCTTTTCCAGTTATCACAGACGGCAACGAGATGTAAGAAAAGAGTCAGAGTGTGTAAAGGTGTCGGAGGCGATATGCAGCAGAAGGCAACTTACCAAACCAGGCCTAGAGGAGCTCTAGGTGCTTGCTGCAGTGAGTTAAATGGTGAGCATAACCTGCGTTGCAATAGGATGTAACGTTTAGTCACGAATCCCCGTTCGGAATACCTGAACGTAAGAAAGCTGGCAAGGATAGCGTTAAAGTCTATCTGTGGTAATAGTGTTTAATGTTTATTAGTCCGATGGTTACGACCCCAGTAGCAACCTTCCTTCAACAGTATTTCTATTATGTTTGAGTAGGCTAAGAGAGAGTAATAATATGAGAGTCTAAGAGTTCTAAGTTAGGAGAAGGAAGGCACTTTGTTACACTGGTGGAGTACCTCACAATCCACCCCATGCTTAGGCGAGTTAGCTCTATTTCTTCAGAATTCAACCGCACTTCGCGTAGAGTTAGTATGCAGCGAAACAGCTATGTAGATGCGTTTCCCGCTATCCACACCATGCGTTGGCATAATTATTTGCTGTTCTGTTAAGTATATTTCAATCTCCATGGTATTCTGCTTACTTATATGAAACCAGGAATGTAATCACAATGGGTAACAATATTACTTTGCTATAATAATTACTTGCCAATTGTTTCTATTCATGCCAGTAATCATAAAAGCTGTTAATCACTTCGAGCCCACGGCATGCGCAGTAAGCGACTGTGTGGCAGGCTAGTCTGCCAAATGCGTGTCAGCATTACGAATAGGCAGCCTTGCCAGGCTAGCAGTAACGTCATGTCGTGCTCCCATCCCACCCATTAGAGCTGCTTGTATTTTATGTAGACTAGTATAGTGCGTGTCTATTGCTTCTAATGCATATGGGACACTGTTCCAATATAAGCAAGGAAATATCCACCTGTGGTGTGTGTGTAGTTCAGAGCTATTCCAATTTTCTTATCGTTTGTATTTAGTATTCATTATAAGTTACTCAAAGTGCGCGGCACCAAATACACTCCTCTCTTTTATTCTAGCATCTCGAAATGATCACGCCACACAAATCTACCACGAACAACAACATAAGAAAACTAGTTAAATCCCTCTTGATTGATTTAGGCACATTCAGTTAAGATACACGAAGACTTGAGAACCCAGTTAACAAGTGATAACACAGAGCACATAACACCTATTGAGGACATTTCCCCACACAGCATTAGACTACTCATTTCACGACACACATGCACCTAGCACAAGCGGCTATTATCTCCAACCCCGCCCACTTTCAACACTACAAACAACAAACCCATTTGTAATTTCAATTCCCAGCACAAATACTGACATTCCACGACATGGGTATGCAACCATGCAATACACAACATACACCAGTCTCCCAATGCCACTGACAACAATGTAAATCCACCCAACATTTCACACCCTACTCAAGTCATTTTACAACAGCCACAATATATCCCCACTTTCGCAGGGGAAAGTAACGAAAATGCAGAGGAATTTTTAGACACATTCAATGCCGCAAGCGAAGTTAATGGGTGGTCAGAACTTGACAAACAACGCCGTCTAAAGTTTTCTACAGTAGGGGTTGCAAAGAGAACTTACGAGAACCTATGCTATGGCAGTGCGGCTGAACTCACTTGGCAACCAATCGAGGACAAACTTTTCCACATATTAACAAACCTCGACACACAAGATAAATACAAACAGCTTTTACACTCCACACGACAAAAACTAGGTGAAAGTGCTCAGGTTCGCATTGAAAACTTAGTGTCTTACAAAAATAAGCGTGTACCACAATTGCCTGAACCAAAATTTCTATATATAATTTGGGACTCACTCTTGCCACCGTTTACCGAAAAAACTTGTGCCGCTAGAGAACAAAACACTGCACCAGCTACTACACAACATACGAAACATTGAGCGTGTTATGTACAGATACACACAAAACATTGAACAGAACTCTCCCACCCCTCAACACGCTTAACTATACAAGGAGATCGCTATTTTAAAACAACAATTGGACACTATCAAGAACACTTACAAACACACTCAAAAACATGTCCAAACACATACATTTCCACCCTCACCTACCACCCTCACAGACACACGAATTCAGCCCAGGTACCACCCACCACCCAATGGTAAGGGAGTGGCCACAGAATAGGGAAAAATACAGACACCCACCACACGGCCCCTATAAACCCGGAGCACAATATCAGACAGACCCCTTCAGGGCACAACCAAGAAATTACAGTCAGGTACAGGAGCACGTATATGGGGATAATTACAAGGAAAAACGTCTCTCCCCACCCAGGAAAACAACAACCGTAGGGCAATATTCAGTAAAGTTGTACTGCAGCATTCGTACACAGATATCACGAAATTAAACTCCCATAGTAACCTGCCTGCTGCTCAGAAACATCACCCAGTTCAAAGAAATGTCTCTGCGCCTACAGAAAATTAAGTTCAAAATTACATATCAAGAACAGAATTTACGCCGCCGGCCAAGCCAGTTTCTGCGGCTAGGTCAGGTAGGGTTTCGCCATGAACAACACACGCCCACACAGTTAGGTCAGGCACAGTTCCATCTCAGCAGTTTGTAAGTACACCACTGGCGACGCCAGCGATTGCAACTCGGCCACATAAAGTGTCAACACAAGCAACAGCATTTGCGCAGTCGACCCCAAGCCAGATATGTAAGCGAGTCATTTCCCTCTGCCGCGCATCGCAGCCCACTATTGCCACATCGTCACTGCTGCGCGACCTACATGGCGACATTGTCATATGTCATTAAGTTCCTGCAGCTAAGGAAAACGTCATCGGACAACGCAGTCTCGCGCAAGTTACCTGCGCATTGTGTTTCTATGTAGGCCATAATAAGTCGCCATTGCAGCCTTTTTCCCCACCAGAAATTTGAGTTCTCCACCAACATTAATGACTGCCTTCTCAGGTTTAAAAACAAATTCGGGCTGTTGCCACAGACCATTTTTATAAGGCAACCTACACGCAAAAGAGAAGTTGCAGAGTCAGAATATTTTCCCAACATGAGGTGTGAGGCCCACGATGAAGAGCATTTGTTTATAAACAAAAAGCTGAGCAGGGCCACGCCTCAATCTAGTTCTACAAAAAAAAGGATGCGGTGCACCTAATAATGACTGTAAGCATGTGGACTTCGCACAGCGACTCCACGTGTTCGTGTCACAATCAGAGGAAAAGCATATTTTGCATTAGATACTGGATGTTCACACGGCAGTATAGCTACTACAATACTATCTAATCAACACCTTCACCCCTTGAATGAATATATAACTTTGGTAGGTGCACCATCAGTATTATCTCCCCAAAATTTGGAACTACAATTAATTTAAGTATCCATGGTCGCACATACATGCAAAGCTTTTTAGTTATTCACAAGTTTCAACATGATTTAATTTTAGGTGTTGACTTCATTCAACAATATGATGTAAAATCTTTTTTTTAAATATAATATTTTGTTTATGCATTAGCACGATGCTAGCGAATTTATGGAAATCCCCCGCTATATGGGTATCACAGAGGATTATCAAAGTAACTTTATTGTGCGCTATTGTAAGGCTTTAGATGCTTTTGAAACAGATCAACCCCAGGGGCCACACATCAATAAAAATCTCTCTGCTGGCAAACACAGTTCATTGATGAAATTATCAATAAATACAGTGATATGTTTGCTAACACCTATCTTACAGCTAATGGAAGCTAAAGGCTTCCAAATTAAATTGGAATTGACCACTGACAAGCCCATTACCACAAGACCATACAGAATCAGCCAAAAGTCCACGATGAACTTTAGTTCAAATTAATAACATGATTGAGGCCGACTTTATTGAAGAAGCAGACTCTCCGTATTCTCCACTGTGCCTTGTTATTTCCAAAAAAAATGGCAGCCTACAATTTCTTACCAATTTTTGTAAACTCAACAAATATCTGACAAGGGTGCATTACCCTTTACCTCGTACAGAGGACATATTATATGCTCTTCAAAATCCCGATACATCATGAGCTTGGATCTCTTTTCTGGCTTCCACAGTATTCCAGTTAGGGGACAGGATAGGCACAAATTGGCATTTACAATTGACAGCATTGGTTTATTCCAGTAGAAAAGAATGCCAATGGGCCTCAACACCTCCTCCCAGTATTTTCAAATGTTCACAAATGCCTTATTAGGTCCATTTAGATGGACAGCTGCTATTTCATATACATATATTTGACACCTTCATGCTAGGCAATTCTTTTGAAGAACATTTACTAAACATTACCAAAGTTTTCGAGTACTTGCATTTATTTAATGTAAAGGTAAATACAAAGAAATGCACCTTTGCAGAACAGAATGTTAAAGTGCTAGGTCACATAATTACCCCTGACAGTATGTCTACCGACCCTGATAAAGACTCCATTATACACCAAATGTCACCCCCATCGAATCTAAAACAGCTTCTAACTTTTCTCAGCATGACATGGTACCTACACTGGTACATTATGAACTACGCAGCAATAGCGCAGCTGTTAATTGAATTAGCGAAACACAAAGTACCATTTAAGTAGGACGAAGCTCATCAAAAGGTGTTTTCTGAATTCAAACGAGCTATTTAACAAGCTCCTGTTTTGCGGAAATTTAATGACGACAAACAAATTATATTAGCTTGCGATGCCAGTAATGATGTTGTCGTCGGAGCTCTCCTACAGGAAGACCCGCACTCTAAACAACGCCATATCATTGCCTTTGCATCCAAAAAGCTATCTGTTCAAGGATAGCGCTGGAATACTACTGAGAGGGAACTTGGCGCTATTAGGTATTTGTGTAATTATTTCTATCAATATTTGTTTGATAGACAATTCAAAATCGAAACAGACCACGCCAGTTTGCGATACCTGCACTCTTTGGCAGAGTATAATGTTATAATCCAAAAGATGGCAATAGATCTTAGCGAATTCGACTTTGAAGCACACATTGTTAAAGGTAAACTGAACGCCCTCCCCAATGCCTTGAGTAGAATCACCACTGTCCTTCCAGTACACATTAATAGAGTCTCAGTTAATGTGCACTCTTACCAAGTTAAACAACACATGATAACATGTACATCATTCTACAAAGCGCTCGCAGAAGACATCCTACAAGACACTATCAAAGCAGACGAAATTAAAAATATGATTGCTAAATATACAAAAGCCATAGGTAATTATTAATCCAATTTTGTTAATAATTCTATGGCAATGTATTTCACATTGTATTTTAGGTTAAGTCTCACATGTTAAATTATGAAAATGTTCTCTAAATACAAAGACCTATCAGCAGGTTTGTTTATACCATGTGGTGAAACATATAACTATTATCTTATTAAATTTTGAGTTTAATATTTCCATACAGTGTATAGTATTAAGAATCCTGTTTACTTATGAGGCTAGTTAGGAAACGCTATAATTTAGAACTCTAGAACATAAGTGACTTGAAGTGTTATAACACACAGGCCACGTTTTATGTCGTCTACTTCCTCCCTATCACTAGCATACGGCTGACAGTTAAAGGCACGCCTGTCCGGTACAGCCAACTGTTGAGTAAGTGTTTTCTGTCGCACCGGCAGTCGCAGTACCAACACATATTTTGTCTCTCTTCTAAGTGTTATTCAATCTCTCTGTAATTAATATCTAATAATCTACCACCCTAGCAAATTTTTGTTACTATTACGTTTCAGCCAGCAGGCTTGTTGCCCTAGAATACGTAAATTTTTAAGTAATATTTCTCTGGCACGTTGTCGAGCATACACTACAGCATGCACATTCCAGACTCCCTCTCCCCGTGTCCACCACCTAGTCTTTGGGGGTCTTTTATTGTAATTATTAAATGTGGCACTGAATATTTCCTACCCATCCCCTAGTGCCGCTATACAACGTGCGCAGGAGTTCTTCATTAACCCATGTTGTTACAAACATCACTGTATTCTTTCTTTTATAACTAATGTCATTAAATTGTTACTATTATTATGTTCTACCTTGCCACTTGCTCAAAGAAATTTTAACGTCAATTTTCTACAGTTCAACACAGCTATAACTTATTGTAAAATGGCGACTCGTACTTCGGGTTACGTCCTCGATACTGCCCTCTATTATTTTTGCGTATGCCGCCATGCGTCCACATTCGTCGCCGCTTTGAGCTCCTCGGCACCCCTCACCACTTCTACTAATTTTCCACTTCCGAGATAATTGTTTCTCTGATTTTCCTTGAAGATCTTACTGCTCGGACTCTTTCCACTACTGCTACAGCCAGGAAGACAGTTCTTTTCAATTGGGGGGGGGGGGTGGTAATGTAGCGGCGACGAGGCGCCACACACATATCACCTAAGGTGCTACACACTATAGATTGTGACCGAGCGAAATTTTGGGATAACATGCCCCAGTTGACCAGATTAATTAAACACGTTCCACGGCATATCCCCCCCCCCCTCCTCATGTTAAACCACACGGCAACGAGATGCAAGAACAGAGTCAGAGCTTGTAAAGGTGTCGGAGGCGACACGCAGCAGAAGGCAACTTACCAAACCAGGCCTAGAGGAGCTCTAGACCCTTGCGGAAGTGAGTTAAACGGTGAGCATAACCCGCATTGCAGTAGGACGTAATATTTAGTCACGAATCTTCGTTCAGAATACTTTAACGTAAGAAAGCTGGCAAGGATTGTGTTCAACTCTATCTGCGTTAATAGTGTTCAAATATTTTTGCTGCCAAGAGTATAACAATTACATAAAGATATTACATATTTGTCCCTTGTCAAATTAATATATTGTAATTCAAGCATATTTGTGGTTATAATAAATCTGTTATTTATACCAGCATTCTTCCTTATTAGTCTGATGGCTACGTCCCCAGTAGCAACCTTCCTTCAACAGTAGTTATATTGTGTTTTAGTAGATAGAGAGAGAGTAATAATAGGAGAGTGTGAGAGTTCTAGGATAGGAGAAGGAAGGCACATTGTTAAAATTTGAACAGCAATTAATAACGTTCCCTTGAACATAAAGGAATATTGTGTTTTGCACAAAATTGCTAATTCAGTCATTTGGCATTCACACAATACTAGAAATCAGAATGTTTTCCTGTGCCCTCTTACAGTGCGATTTCTGCAAATAAAAAATTATGCCCAGCTACATTATCTAATGTATGCAGTAGAGGTACACATATTATGCCATAAAGGAATATTGTATATTATACAATTGCCGTAGTTCAGTTGCCTTTTTGGAAAGAAAGTAATTTGTAAAAATAATACATATTAGAAGTTGTTAATATTTTCCCATGCAATCGTTTAACGTTGACATTCAGCAATGTAGTGTAGAAGTGCAGTCTTTGTAATGGTGGCTTGAATCATCTTTAGTTGCCTCTCAAATTGAAGTCATACAAATTCAATTAAAAACTTAGGACCAAAAAAAGTCTGAATTTCGGATGTATAAAAACAGCCATTCAAAAACTCTGAATGTGTTATATGCAGGCCACGTGTTTTTCGCGAAAAGATTCCACGACTAATTTTACTACGAAACATGTAATTTGATAAGCAATATTGCAGTTGTATGAATTACTGACAGCCAGTCATGGAAGGCCAATGTCGGAATAACTTTATTCTGATTGGCTTATTCTATTAAAAGTGTATTCTAGCAAAGACACGCAGCCAATAACTAAAGGAAATATGCAAACTTGTACATAAAAAGTTGTATTCTAGCCTGCACACAACACTTTTCACGAAAAAGCAGGTGGCCCTAATTGTACATTTAAGCGAATACAAGTAAACTCTTCATGCTATAAAAGCGCGTTCCTAACTAGTGTTTGTGAAAATCAAGTACTCGTAACTCGATGTATGAATGCTCATGGAAAACTGTCAATTAACGAATGATGGGCGGAGATACGTCAGTCGAAATGCCGTACTGGGTGACGCGATTGTGGCCAGTGTCAAGTTACAAGGCAAGAGGTAAAAAGAGAGCTTGTTAAAACGTCTGATAGTGAGTGGGCTTGACCAGGTTATTTAAGGGTTGGAGGTCATAATGAAATAAAAGAGTTGATAGTAATTTCCTAACTTATTCACAAACAAACTGAAAATAAAACAAAATACTCAATATCTCGACAGTTAATTGCTACAACATGCTAATCACAGCTAATTTTTTTAACCTTATCATTCGACACCTCGCAGAAATAATCACAATCAAATCCATAAGACAAGACCATTTTTAATACCTACTTAATTACTATAAAATTATAAATTGGAAGATTTACAGAAGTAGGGTTAGGCCGATTCTCGGACAATGGCAAACTGCTCACGCAAAAGGCATGTCTGCAATATTGGAATTTCCCTCGTTCCTTCAAAATTTCCCTTTATCATTCAAAGCTCACAATTTAACCCCCGAAATCGTCTATTTTTTCCTTAAAATTTCTCTTTTCCCTTAAAATGTCCGATTTTCACTCAAAAAACACCGATCACCCATTTGTAAAAGAAAAAAAACAGCCACATAAAATGCTCTCCAATCAATCGGTAGGATTTGGGGGGATTGTTTCTTACCCGCAGGACTCCATCCCTTTAAGTACCCCTACACCACCATGTTGCATGCCAGTGACCTTAAACTTGCCCTTTAAACTTAAAGATCATACTCCAGAAATAATTGTCAAATATTAATTCATACAAATACAATAAATTCTAAAAATAGAAAGAATATAACAATACACCTTCCCCCACTCTTGACACTCTCGCCCTTACTAATACCAGCCCCTCCCCCCTCCCATTTCCAACCGATCATAAAAATCTAGAAAAACCGAAAAATTGAGGGAAGAAATTGCATTGATAGCTCCGACCCGCTTGTTGTTTGTTTTTGACTTGTTTGTTTAAACTTGAAAAATCAAAATATTTCAAAAATTTAAGAGAAATCGTATAAACATCAACAAAATATTACATATAATGCGATAAACAATATTGAATGTGTGACTCTGAGGGTTTGATTCTCATAAGTATGGTAGAGGACAGCCTCTCCCTGGTATGAAGATCAGCAGGCGACCAACTCTCCCCAGTTGTAATTGGATGTTTAGTCTGCTAGCCTCTAATTATAAAAGACAACAATACCTGCTTATTATACGAACCGGCCATGCCAGTCAAAATTATCCCCAAACCATATACCGCACAGCCGTTCCAGCCATCCAGTCAAACAAAGATCAAGATAAGCCAACCGTAACAACTGACCCTCACTAGTTGGTCATAAAAAGGACCATACCTACCAACCATAACAAGCCAAAGACTGACTGCAACCAGGACTGACTCCTCCAGTCTGACACATCGTCCTCCTCCTCAACCCACCCTCCACAACTCTCCTCCTCATTCCACCACATTCCTCACCAATCCTCGCTAATCCTCTGCAACCCTCCTCATTCCCCACCAATCCTTCTCCGCAGTCCTCAGTATTCCTCACCAATCCTCGCCAATCAGCACCACATACATTACAGTTAGCACTACATACACCACAAGATTCACCAATCCTTACCAATGAGCACAACATTCACCAATAGCAGCACCACATGCACTACAATCAGCACCACACATGTTGATATCAGCATCACATGCATCAGAGTTGATCCACCTTCTCTGCAATCCGCTCCACACACACACACACCACATTCACCGCAATTGTTCTGCTGCTCCACAATAATAATTACATGCTCTGCAATCGCTCCACCTGCTCTGAAATTTACCGGATGCTCCACAATCGTTCCGCATCGCTGAATGCTCCGCGCGATCTGCAATTGCTACCCAATTGCTCCGCCTTTTCCACAATCAGTACCGCATATTCCGATATTGTTCCGCAATCACCCTGCAATATATTCGCCTCCTCTGCAATCAGCACCACATGCACCGCAGTTAACACCACACACACACACACACACACAATCCTCATCAGTCCTCAGCAATCTTCTTTAATGCTCTCCAATTCTCATCAACCCCCCCTCCCACCAATCCATAATCCACACCAATCCTCGGCAATCCTCCTTTCCAATACTCTGTAATCTTAATCAGTCATTCAATCAGTTCTAATCCCTCGAATGATCTTCAATCACTTCTTCGGTTTGTCGTCTGTCCCTACCCATACAAACAGAAATTACATGTTTTCACAAATTGTCACCATATGTGTAAATGTCGACTGATAATATTTTGTATGTAGTCCACTACCCATGCAGTTTTATATTTAACATTTTCATTTATTAACTGTATGCAGATATTTACCTTAAGTTTAGCTGAAAAATTAAAGACATAAGGCACAAGTAATGTGGTGACAGTCAATAGGGCTCGAAGTGAGGTTCCACATGTAGTCAAAAATGCTTATTTAGGAGTAAATGAAACATTAAAACTAGACCACTTTTGTTGCATAAAGTTGTATAAAGTAAAAGTGAACAAAAGGGTCATCGTACTGAGTACAGTGTATACAGATTTTGAGATAGTAGTTGATAAAAGGAGAATGCCAGAGACAGTAAGTTTATACAACTCTTCTATGTAGGGTAAATGTAGCAAACCTAATGTCCTGACATTATACCACAAAAACAGCATCATACCATTGGCCACTACATGTCATTTACAACCTTCTCGATTTTGGAGGAATAAATACTTGGGTACTGTATAAAAAAAATTACAGATTCCATTAGCAGTCGAAGAAATTTAATTCTCAAGCTAGTAGAGGAACTACGAGACGATAACTTGCGGAAGAAACATGAAGCAACAGTCATTCACGGAAAACCTGTTTTTGAAAGAGTTGAAAACAAAAAAATTAACGTCGGAAAATCTTAAGCACCAGCAGTGCCAAGTTTCAAGTGCAACAGAACAAAATACTTGAAGTCTGTGCTGTCTGCAAGAAGTATGTGAGTGGTGATTGGGCAAAAAAATATAAAAAATCAGTTTGTGCAAATTGTAAATGAAGGCAAATAAAACTATGCAGTTCATTCTCTTTGAAACAGTCACCTGGGGAAAACTAGGACAGGTATTAAAAAATTTACTATTTAATTTTGCTATGAATCTGAATTATTTTATGTGGTTTTTAGAAAAAAAAAATTAACATGCTGCTTACAAAGTTGGAGAATATCTCAACAAGGATTAATCTATGAAAATAAATCATTTTAAATGTAAAATATCAGGAAATAGAAGGTGTATTATAACATTTTTGTTATGTTTTGGATTCTACATGTAATAATGATATTTAGACTTTAACAACAAATATTTTCATCACCTAGCAAAATTCACAAAATATATAACTAAAACATAAAAGTAAAATTTAGTAACAAAAAAACACACACAAGCCTTCTGAGTGAATATGAGTAAGTGAAGAGATTTGGATGGGTCATAAAATCAAGGTCTTTTGAGAGCCGATGAGGGTGAAGTAAGGTGAATATGGGGTAACGCAAGACTTCAAGGGCGGGGGAAACGGGAGGTCACCGAGAAAGGAAGGAAATGAGCAAACTAAATTGAATGCCATAAGTATAGGAATTATGACTTTTGGACACTGACATATGGCACTTAGGAGCTAAGAGGCACCATCCATGATGTCACAGGTGCTACCAGTGGTCATGTTGGTCAGTGTAGTCCACAATATTGGTGGGCGTCACAGTCAGAGCAGCTATGTTTGTCGGTGCATTCCGCCATCTTGGAAGGCATCACAGCCAGGATGGCCAAGTTGGTTGGTGCAATCCGCCATCTTGGGTAGTGTCAATCAGGGCTCACAGCTGTGTGGGATGTTCGCCCCCCTCAACACCTCGCCAACCCTTAACAATATAAATTAGTTCAATGAAAATGTCTAATAAAAATTATTCTAATAAAAAGTGCTTTAACAAATAATATTTTAATTAAAAATTATCCCAGAAAAAATTATTAAATATTAAAAAGTATCAGCCTACCGCCTTGGATTTATAATAATTATATCAGTTTAGAGTGTTGCAGTGGATCATAATTACATTTTTCTACTTTGTTCATTAACTTCATAAATTTCAGTTTGCAACCGCCCTCCTCCAAACGATATTTTAAGCTTCGAAATAAAAAAATCAGCGCCCCTATCAGCCAACTCTATAACCAACATGGCTGTCGAGCGAGAGCGACACCAGCGCCCCTATCAGACTATGAAGGAACTACTGCAAACAAGAAGGCGGGCGGCGGCTGTGATGCCTACAAATATTGTTGACTGCACCGACAAACATGGCTGCCGGCCGCACCTACCAAGATAGCGGACAGTGGCTGTGATGACTACCTAGATGGCGGATTGTGGTTATGATGCCTACCAATATGGCGGCGTATTGGCCGATAAACCTCAAGGTCGAGGAAACAAGATGGCAGAATACAAAAATGGCAGAATGTGTCTCGGCTATCCACCCTTGCGCCCAGACGAAGATAACCCTACTACTACTGGGAGAAGCAGTCATTACAATGTCGAGATTAAAGATGAAAACAACCGAAACCGGCCAGTCTGAACCAGCCTGAACGAGAGTCAGGTTCCAATCCACCCTTTCAAGAGTATGGCCAGCCCATGAAAAACCCACCATCCGCGCCGGTGATGCAGCTCGAGGTGAAATCGCGGCTCATGGGAGTCGTAAAACCCACCACATGATTGTATCCAGTACCCCCTCCGACATCTCAGGACACTGGTGGTGAAGGTACACTGAAATGTTTTTTTTTTTTTTTCGTGCCAGACTAATGTGACGAATCGTAATATCGCGCTTCATGAAGGAACTACAACTCATTCACTACCAACTTCAATAAATTAGGATCAAAAAAAGATCGTGTGAACTTGTAGCGAAAAGGAAAAGAATGTATAGGGATTTTAATATAATATAATCTTTAGAGCTTAATCTGTTAATTGTGCAGGGGGCCATTGCCATCAAGGGTGATACTTAAAATTCATATTACTATATAAAAAGTGAATATTTATAGTGTATTGTGGGGACACTTTAAAGATATTGACTATTATCTAAACGAAATGTGTTTTATTTTAGGGTCAATGATTATTTATTAAAGAATTGGATTTTAAAGGACTTGTGAGTTTTTTAAATTTAATTAAATGTATTTGAAGAAATAAAACCATACACATTGTAAAATTACAGTTTTCACAGGTTTAGCTGTAAATAAATGTCGATGAACTTTTGAAGAATTTATGTTTAATGTGAAAAAATTAATCTTCTGTACTGAAAAATTATCTAACTAACCTAAATAGAGGAACATTATATCATGAATTATTTTTAACGTTATATGAAATTTGATTTTTGTCACTTGTTTGCTAAGAGAGTGATTGTTTTGTATTAAATTTGCCAGGGAGTAATATTTTACGATTGGGAGCACAGCACTAATATATATTTGAATTTTTTGATATCAGTATTATATGGAGGTACATTGACTTTACATATTAGAACTTTTAATGTTGTATGATATATTAATATTCATGTGTATTATGACTTCGTGCAACAAAAAGGAGTTGGTAAGCTAATATAGTATTATAATTGAGTTCATTGACATGATGACTTTAAATGTATGTGCAGTATAATGATTAAATGGTGACTTGACAAGGTTGCAATTTATTTAAGATAGGAGACATCATGTATATTTAAGATGAATGAATTGGTGCAAGTTCAGTAATTGTTATGTGTTTTTCTATGTAAAGTGACAAGTAATTGAAGGCAAGCAGACCTTTTGAAATTTAACACATTTTTCTGAAGGAATAAAATTAGAAGCTGTAAGCATTATGCTAATTGTATAGTATATTTGGGAGACGCAGATTAAGGTTTGTCTGACCTGATGGAAAGAAATAGGGAAGACTGACGGCATTGCAGTAATTACGGTGTGGCAGATTGGATCAGTCAGCTGTAGGGTTTAGGACGCTGTCGATAACAGGAGATGTGACTGTTGTATTGAATCGACAGTAAAAATGTTATTTATTCTTACACCTTTTTGATTGGCTATTAAGAGCCAGGCTCTCTGAGTGATAAAACATTGTATTGTCGGGTGCACCACTCAATGAACAGCAGGGGATTGATATTTCCCCTCTCACATAAACACACAACGCTAAAGAAGAGTGTTAAGTCAGGTAGCCATCACCACAGATGAAACTGTAATCAAGGTGGAAAGCGAATATATGGGAACACAATTCTTGTGATTGAATACCCTCAGGCTACGTAATCACAGTGCTCTAGGACAAGTTAGAATGTAGGGATTTAATTCATTATGGTTCAGACTTTTACCCACAGTTGATTTAGGATATTTCTTTGACATTTTACAAACCGCAGGAACCTGTGTGAATATTGAGATTCTGTAAGAATAAATCATGTCGCCTGATTTACATAATGTGGATAGAAATTCAGAAATATGAATGATTGCTGTAATTAATAAAACTTGGTGTCTGAAATGCCAGAAAAATTTCAGGAACCATAAGTAGTCATGTAAAAAATTTTCAATGGCCAATTTTCGTTGATTTTGGCTGGGGCATATTGAGGAAATGGCCTCTCTCCTATATGCGAATATAAATCCATAACTCTCGATGTCTAACCACACTTAAATTGTGTAGAGAATGAAATCGTGTTAGGTAGTTGTATATTTTTAATCTCAAGAATAATTCTCTTTATTAAATGAAGGTAGTCATTCATAATAATTTGTTAGCTTAAAGTGAATTGAGAATATAGATGTTTTGTAATTAAAAGTGATGATTTCTTAACATAAAGTGAATTGATAATGATTTTATTCACACTTTATGTTGCTAGACTAAATAGTAATGAGATATTTCCTTGGGTTATAATGAATTGTCGTGCTATTGTCTCTTACGGTTACATAAAACTGTAAATGTGCCTAATTGATGTTAGGTTTAAAAAAATATATTTACACTACTATTTCAAACTGTAATAGAAATCTCAGGAGCTTTCCATTATTTCAAACTGTAATAGTAGAAATCTCCGGAACTTTCTGTGAAGACAATATGAGAGCTCTTACACGAAGAGGCAGAGCATTAATTTTGAATTACGAGACATGAGGAGGTATGCCCGCTGCATGATTCGGACCTCTTGCCCAGGAAAGCGCCAAGGCATCACCTGAAGGGCGAGGCCAGGGTGAGGGTAGAGTTCTGTAAGCTAGATACTGGCAGTGCGCATGTGCAGATCTTGGTCAGTGCAATCCCAGCAGTCAACAAGGTGAAATCGAGGGTCTTCACCTAAGGAGGAACTCATGGGAGATCGACAGATTAAGTCTAGGCCATCCTTTGCTGAACTGGGCATGGACTAGAAGTGTATTTTAATTAGAATTGGTTTATATTCTCCGCATCATTTTGTATTTTAGAGAGTTCTACGTGTCTGCAAAGTTATTAGGCTCTTTCCGAAGGAAAGAAAAGGTAATGAGATCACTCTCCTGTCTGCTTGTGAACTATATGTGCGTGTCTGTGCTTGTTTTCCCCTCGTTCGTTTTTTGAATGCATCAACCGAATTTCACCAAACTCAGCGCATATATAGTGTTTAGTAAGGACACATGACTTTTAATTTTTCGATCATACTGGGTGCTTACTTTAAAAATAGTGCTATTTCAATATTTAGGGTTACATGTCATATCTCGGGAACCATTCAACCTGTTTAAACTAAATTCTGTATGCTGGCAGATCATCATGTAATCATTGAATTTCAATACATATATTGTTGTTAGTACGCCATTTTGGAAAATAGCACCAAGTGAAAAATATTAAATGTTAATGATAACTCGAAAACTATAAAACCAATCCTCACCAAATTTGGCATGAAATAACACTATGACAGGTCAGAGAAAAGTAAATAATTGAACTTTAAAAAGCACTTATTTTCAAAATGGCGATCGTTAAATTATTTTAGATTTGGTGCATCTACTATAAACATTTAACTAATTTTGACCAAGTTTTGAAGCCTGAAGGTATATATTACCAGAATAATGAATACCAACACCCAATTTTTTTTCAGCTATCAATAAACAAAGTTTTTATTTCATATCTCGGTAAACAATAAACCGATTGCTACCAAATTTGGCAAAAAAAAAAGTAGTACTAAGGCAAATAATGTTTAATGATATGTTGGAATATGTCAAGCACTATTTTCAAAATGGCGGCTATATTGTCGTTTTATATTAGAATGTTTTATTGTCGAAACCATTTACTCAACTCCAAGTTAACTTTATATGCTGGCAGTAGATATTACAACTGTCAAATGTAACTTCACGGAAAATCTTTCATCCGCCATTTTGTAAAATAACGGAACATTAATAAATTACGTTTTATTTCATACCTCGGAAACAATGGACCGATTACTACCAAATCTGGAAAATTAATAGTACTGGGGCAGATGATGTAAAATTGTATGTTTAAGTATGTCCGACACATATTTTCAAAATAGTGGTTATAAAGTTATTTTAGCTTAGAGTCCTATAGCGTCATAAACCTGTAATAAATTTTAATTTAACTTAGTATACTTTGTATTTATATATTAAAACCATTAAATGCACCTAAACAGAGCATCTTTGTCAGCCATTTTGTAAGACATGCCATATAAATGAAATTTTGTGTAATATCTCGAGAAACAATTAACAGATTTCAGCCAAATTTGACAAACCTTTTGCACTGCAACTTGAGGTTTAAAATGCTGTCTTTTAAGTATGCCAGGTGCTTATGTTAAAATGGTGGCTATATAATTGCTGATGGTCAATTTTTTTATGAAATGAAACAAATACCAACATAACTTTGTATGCTGCCAGTATCAACTAATTTCACAAATTTGTCTATCCAAAGCATCATTTCTCTGCCATTGTGTAAGTTAGCCCCACAGTCAAAGTTAAATTTTTGTCATATCTTGGGGAACACTCAACACATTCTTATCAAATTCGGCAAAATAGTTCCACTGTTGTAGGCCATGTATTTTTTTTAAGTGTGACAGACACTTATTTTCAGAATATCGGCTATAATAAAACGATGTCTTAGTATGCTATATATACGGAACTATGTAATCTATTTTAAGTTAACTTTGTAAACTGGTATAATACAGTCATCTTATGTAGTAATACATAAATTCGTGGTCCTCCATTTATGATGATCGTCATATGAAATTATGGAGGTTTTATTCCATATCTCAGGGACCAATCAACCGATTTTCATCATATTCTTCACACAAATAGTGCTATGGAAGTACATGTTTTAAGTAGCTCAATTGCTTATTTTCCAAATGTCAGCCCTGTAAATATTTTAGGTTGGTAAACCCTATCATTCTATACATTAAACTGATTAAATACGAAGTTGATTCTCGAACCCGACCTCGGTAATGCAACTTGATTGCAGACTAGCTTACGATGCGAGGTTATCTGGGTTCGAGTACACGATAAGGTATGCGTGTATTGGTAATTGTCTTACTACAGTTGCAAATGTTACTTGTTTCATCTCTAAGGATATTACTTTCAGTGAGACAAGTCCTATCTATACATCTCAGCTTTAAAGAATGTATTAAAAAAGTAATTGCACCCATGTTGAGGAAAGTAGACTCATTACTTATATCAGAAACTTGTTGTTATTCAATTTAATCTTCCGTTGGGTTTTCAGTAATTTCAGTCCATTTTAAACAAGTCAGATTGGCAACAGGTTGATTTGTATAGTGGTTTAGTGTAATTTATTGCCTAAGAATGTAATAAATTTGTGTCAAATTGGGAAACAACATTTATTAAGTATTTATTGAGTATATTAATACCTTCAGTCCCTAAGTATATCATATGTAGAACTACCTTCAACCCAACCTTGTTGATGGAACAGAAGGCTGTAGTGTGACAATGTAACTGCAGCAAGAGAAAACTGTGTGACAGGATTTTTAATGGTGGAAATCCGAATGAAGTTACCTTCGGAGTGGAGAGATATCCCTAAAAATATTTTGTTTTCCCTTTTGTACCCTTCCCATTTTGGTGATGATAGTATACAAGAGATTAATAAGAGATTAGTATGTGAGTATTGTAGAATTGGTTCCTCATTTTAATGAAGTCCCAGTTATGAGGTGTCCAATGTGTGGTATATTTTTTATGCCCATATCGTAATGAGTAAGGGGATCAGAAAGCCACTTTTAGATTGTGCAAGTTTTATTCTTGTGTATGCACTATGTTTCATGGGTTTACAGTCTCCCAAGGTTACGGTTTTGTGCCCTACCATTCCTGTGATTAATCGTTATTTGCAGATATGTTTGAAATAGTGGGAGGAAGAACCCTCTCTACTTGATGCTAATCTAATTGATTATACTCTATGAGGGCATTTTACTCAAATATGCGTTATGAGGTTATATTACAAGCAACAAGAATTTCTGGTGTACTATGAATATGTCACATAAGGGAAGCTTAAGATGCTATGTTGTTCAATGGGTGATTCAAGAGTTTTTAAGCCACATTTTTGGGTCTGTATTGGCTCTAGTGTTGTAATTAGTTGGGTTAGAGTTGAGTTCACGAGACGTATCTGGTCTAGGGGACTCATATGTACTTATTGTGGAATCGTCCATATTAGGATTTGGTGGTTGCTGTAATTAGCATGTTGGGAGTTAAGTACTCTGTAAATGAAATATCAGTCAGACTTGTAGTTGTAGGCACCCAAGTATATTGGAAAGAAGAATTGTTTGTGATTTTGGTTAGTTATAAAATCATAATTGCCCCAGTTAGTAATTTAATCAGATGCCTTTACTATAGTCTAGTCACTTGTGACTGACCCGTCCCGGGCTATGTAATCTCGTGACCCTCTCTCTCCAAAAATACGCCTGGCAGGACCTATCTCTGGCAGAGCCTCTCTCTGGCAGGGCTCGAATTTTCTGCATTCGTCATTTCAGCAGAGCAAGTTTGGGTAACACACTTTATTCCAAAATTACTGTGGTGGAACCTACCCTCCCTCTTTTAACATATTTATGCGAGATTATTTCTCTGCAGTCACCATCTGTTCAACATTTTCATACTGTTAACCTGTTGCCTATTAGGGGATCTTGACACTCCGAAATATTATTTTAAATCATTGATATTCACATCAAAGGGACATACAGCTCACTGCCTATGAGTTACTATACTTGTCTGGATTCTCAACGATCCTCTTATTATTTACTTTTTAATTTCAGTACAGAGGGCAATGCTGCCCCTAGGCATGCACAATCACTCTTAAATTTTACCAATTTGCATTTCATGCCTTGCATTCCATTTCATGTGAGTTAAATTTAATTTGCATTTTCCTTCATTATGTTGCATTTTCACAACACGAGTGTACGTACTTACTATAGTTCCAGAAAATTATTAATTTTAATTATAAAACTACTTACTGGTGGAGGTACGCCCAAAACCTGTGGCGATGACTTGACCTGCACTTTTATATCTTCTGTGAAGGCATGCTGGACGAACATAACTGCTAAAAGTGGCTGGCATCTGCAGCTTTATCAAACCAACATCATTGTGTTTCGATGGCGGATGATAATATGGATTGGCTATTAACTGAGATATTTTATATTCTTGTGGATCACTCTCATCGTCATCGTTATGCAAGTCCACCTCTCCTAATCTTACTGACTTCGGCGAGCACCTGAAATAAAATATATAAACACATAATTTCGTTATCAGAATTAATTGAAATTCCACCAATTACACAACATTATGAATTTTCGACCAGTAATAAATCATATTCCAAAGTGCATGTGCTTCTTGAATAACTGGTCAATACTGATTTATACTACTTTATTGAATTCAGTGTAGTTATTGTCATATGTGCTTCAACTGTTTCAAATAATCTATGTTTCGATGGACTTTGATGACACCATCTTCAACGCAGCACTTACGTCTCATCTACCTAACTGTAACTACGAGGTTAGAACTAATATTTATTCTAAAACAGTGGCAAATAGTTAATCATTTATAGTGTTTATGCTATTGATTGTTGATTTTTTCATCTGTAGCCAGTACTTCACTATTCCAGGATGCATGTCTGCTTGATGAGATCGCTGATATCAATTTATTATTTAAAAAGTTATACTGTGATGTGTAGCAATTAAAGTGAATTGCTATTTTTTAAATGTCACACTTGTACAAACATGTATTTCGAGATATTGTCAAACTTCATGGACAGGCTTTTTAAATCCCTCATTTATGACTTCGTGCAAAGAAACTTGAAGCAGGAGAAGGCAGTGTCATCTATAGTCAATTCATGATTACTTAAAACTTAAAAAAAATAACCTTCGAAAAGTCACTGCAGTTTTAAAATGTCTGTTTGTAATTTTGTTAAACATATCATATACAATCAACATTTATTTCCCTTTTTTAAAATTAATTTTATAATTTTAGTTAAGCATTACATTTATTATATTTTCTTTAAATTATAATATTGGCGGTGTATTAAATTTGAAATATAGACTTTGAAAACAGTGCTGCATTGGCAAAGACTTCTAAGAAAAAGTTTACACATATAATTAAAGTGATATGAGATGCGATGTTTAAAAAGTAAACATGTCTTATAGAAACATGTTCATTTTCACGTAGCACTGGGAGAATAATATGTCGTTGTTATGTATTAAAATATGTATCTTTCTCTTGTCTGATCAGCGGAAAATATGGTGATTAGGCCCTAATATCTTCGTTTTTATTTTTCCATGAAATGAAAACTTTACACTGTGCATGTCATCTCAATGTAAAAAAAAATTGTTAAAACTTCCTTACATGTAAAGGTAGCAAATTTCCCTTACATGTAAGTTAAAAATATTTTTTAAACGAAGAGTAAATTTACGTAACATATAAAGTAGCCTATTATTTCCTAATCGTATATAAAATACCTGACAAAAGTGTGGAAAAATCACACATAATTAAGGGAACATTTACTGTTGTGTATAATAAAATCGAGCTGTTGAGACAATGCCGAGGGAATGCACACATAGTCAGGTAATTTTCCCTTCCATGTATGGGATTTTCCACTGCTATGTAAGTGAATTTTAGTTCAGATTGCGAAAATTCTATTTTACATGTAACGAAAAATATGTTTCCCAAACAAGTTTGCGAATATTACATTACAATTAATATCTGGCAATTTCCCAACATTTTTTACAGTGTTATTTTCGGTTATGAACTTTGCATTGTTGTTTGCATTTATAAAGGTTTTCAGTACTTGCAGTAGGAGAATGATAATTTTATTTTCGATGTTATCATATTTTCTTTTTCGTAATGAATAATAATGTCTGGATTCGTGATCCATAATTAAAGCATAACTTAATTGTCAAAAAAGTTTTAAATATGTATTCAGATGTGGTAGCGGGATGGTTACAACTTCGAAGATAACACACTTGACTATATGAATAACCAGTAATGCATGGTTTATTTTATTATTCGGGTAAAAAACACTTAGGCATACAATTATCAAATAGTGTTCTGCATATACTTTTAAACTAAAGATACATACTATAATATTCGGTCGATTATGTGTATGAAAGTTGTAATCGAATACTGTCATTGCATAAATGCTGGAGGAATATTACGTGACACAATTATATAAAGGAATACCTTATGTGCAGTAATACACAAGCGGCATGTAATATAAACGAAAAACGATGGTGCATAGCAATTATATGCTTTAAAGCTTTGCCATATAATGACAATTTAGTATTCAGTCAAACTCGCTAGGAGTAGGTACTAATGTGGCCGCACATTCTACCACAATCAAGACCAAAGGCTGGTGCTAGCTCAGCTCATGTATAATTCTGCATTGCTAGTTACTACTGACGTCAGACGGGACGTAAGTGGTGCAATGCATCATTGGAACAACGACAACTCGTCAACTTTCATCATGCTAAAGGTTTATCTCAGAGAAATATTTAATAAATAGTAAATATTTTTCAAAGTACATTTTGTGACATTATAAACGATATTTTAAGTATGACAGAAATGAATCTCTGCAGCAGAAAAGGCGACTAAGAAAGCTTTAGTATGTAAAATAACATGTAATCCAGAACTGAGTTCACCGAAAATTACTCCAGAGTTAATTCAGGAATAAAGAACATATTTACATCCAGAAAAAGTTCGAACGGTTATCAGAGATAATAGATATAATGCCAAAGTTGCCCGAAAGAAACCATATCAATTCAAAGTTAACATGAATAGAATACTTGAGTAGTGTACATATGTGGCTATGGAAACTATTTATTGGTACATGTCCCTGGTCTGCACCACTGACCTTGCCCCATCCCGCACGAGCGGGCGGAAGAGAAGCACAGAGTAGCGATTATAACAGGGCGGCAAGTCAATGGGAGTTTTGAATGTTATTTGAGCTATAATAGTGGCAGCCTTTTGTGTTATGGAGGCATTATGCAGCGATAATCCTTTGTCAGCTCACCACTCCTGAACTTCGGCAAATAGGTTTTCTGCGTCTATCTGAAGAAAGTTCTGGATTAGAGACCTCGTTCTCTTAAAGTGACTCCGGGTACGTTTAACCTATCATATGATCAGGGCGACCGAATTAAAAAGTGTGAAAGGCCTCCGAGGTGAGTAGTTGATGTTGAATGTATAGATTTCAGTGATAGACGACCAGCGAGAAGATAAGCGTGCAGCGAGAGTAGAGACCAGCAGGGGGAAACCTGCGACTGCGAACATCAGAACAGTGAAGAGTATAACTGCAGGCTGGACTATTGGACTGGATACAAGCGTGAAAGGCATTACAAAATATGGCAACAGATAGACTGAATGTGTGTTATGATGAGTATGAGTTATTTGACAATCACCAAACAGACATGAAAATGATGTTAATGAAGGTTTGAAATATATGTTAAATATTTCACTCACTGTGAAATAAAAAGAGTAATAGAGGAGTAAGGTAATTGAATGCTGCAAATAGTGGGTAGCTGTGTGATTAATTTAATAATAAAATATTGTTTTTTTATTTTTATTAAGACATATATCCCTCACGAATTCAGGTTCGCCCCTAAGGCGCCTATGTAACACTAGTGTCAGAAGTGGGATGGAGAAAATGATTAAATAATCTGTTGTAAATAAAGTAAGACTACAATCAAATGGATAATGTTTTTCAAACAAATATGTATAAATTGTAATAACTGTTTCTGAAAACAATTAATACTGTTCTGTACAATTATTACTGTGGATGTTAATAAGAAAAATGTCTGAAGAACTAGAAGCACTACGCACATTGACGGAATAGTAGCCAAGTGAGAGCTAGTGCAAATATCTTGAGGGAAGATGTATGCAGTTAAATAATTAATGTATATTGCCAGATATTTAATGTAAGTGTTTGAGAAGATAGAAAAAATAGCTACTGCAAAAGAAAATGTACATAAGAAAATAGACTCTGTAAATGAAAATGTAGATAGGGTAGATAGGAAAAAAGACACAGTAAATGAAAATACTGACAGGAAAATACAAGGCATTAGCGAGTTAGTGAATGAAAGAGTTGGCTATGTGGAAAAGAATATTGATAGCGTAAACGAAAGGGTGGACAAAGTCGAGAACAAAATGAAACTGGAAATGCATTAACTGAAGAAGTAGCAGGAATTTCTTCAGCAATGAAGTTGCACAACAATCACACCCGCAGCTGAGAAAAGTGAACAAGCAACTGCTGTGAGCTTCACAGGCAAGGGTTACCATGCGGAGCTCGAGGATGTTAGGAAGTCGGCCATGGCAACTAGAGTTATGGAAACAGCTGGGGGAATGGGAAACTAAACAAGGTCGGGTCCCAAAGTATAAATGGGACAAGCGATGGTAGCTCACACCCATATTTGTTCCTGACCGCGCGCAGAGGGCCACCCGTACCGCCGACACAGAGAGGATCGCAATCATTGCGGTCTGGGTTTGACTCCAGGAAGGACCTGCCATTGAGACGAGCCTCATCGTAGTCGTCATCGAATTACTGGGTAATTGTAACTCCCATTAGGGCATCCCGAGGTACATGAGATGAAGGTTAGTGAGGCTGACTTAAACTGCTCCCCGAGAGCACACCACTTTCTAGTAAACTTGCAATCAGTTTCTTATAACTTAAAGACTATTGTACCTAGAGCTTCAAGTATTGCCATAATTGTATGTCTAATTAACAGCCTTGTTTGTGTGTCCTTTGGAGTCAGTAAATGTAGTGTTTTATATAATTGCTCTAGCTCTTTCTCAAATACGTATCCCCCTTAAATGGATACATAGCCATCTGGCGAAAGCAGGCTCACAGCAAATGGTGGAGGCGCCTCACGCCTCCCACCTCTTTTAAAGCCATGCTTATGAAATTAATGTAAAGTTTGAAATCATTCTTAAAGTCAAAGTGCAATATCCCATAGTAACCGAACTACCACAGTTAATTCAATAGTAGACAAAGGCCTTGCAGTGTAAACTCAAAGTCAGCATATTGTGGTCGCAGAGCGAGTGCGCGAGCAAAGTTGCCGCGACAGAACAACGCGACCATACACAAGCACCCATTGTCCTGTAGCAGTAGAGAAAGTATGTGCTTTAACCTTGTAAATCTTAATGCATGGATATAATGGCACCACTTTTCGGGCCGTAATTCTTTTGCAAAAGCAAATTCTCCACATTAAATTGTGTGCGCTAAGTGGAGAACATTATTTTAAAGCTTACATAGTTTTGTATGTCAGTTATTAAGTATAGATACACCACTGTACTCTAACATGTGGCCATGAACAAACCAGGTGAAATCTACCTTCAAAGCTATAAAGAAACTAGTTAAAACAGTGACACTTGATTGGCGTGATGGTAAGCACGCATTAGAAAAACACGATGAACAACACCCCGAGTTAACAAATGAGATTACAGAATTATCAGACACCCTACACATTTCACACACACAACAAAACTCCACACTTGATTATTCATTTCTGGACACACATAATGAAAACACCTACAATGCAAGCACAAGCAGATATCTTAGGCCATTACCACTTAAATACCTCCAAGCAACAGAACTGCTTAAAATTTCTATACCGAATACAAACACTGACACCACAGAACACAATTACACTGATATAAACGACACCACAGAACATAATTAAGTCAATACAACGGAAAACACAGTTCAAACTCCACAACCACCTAACACAACAAGGACAGTACAGATCATTCTAGAACACATAGAACAAATTCCCACATTCACAGGCGAAAGTAATGAAAATGTGCAGGAGATTTTGGACATTAACAACACTGCCAGTGAAGTAAATGGGTGGACTGACATCGAAAACTGTAAGCGCCTAAAGTTTTCCTTGCAAGGCACAGCCAAGAGGGCTTACGAAAATGTGTATTATGGAAATGTAGAACACATTTCCGGGCAACACAGCGAAAATAAATTATTGCAAACATTTAACAAACTCAACACAAAAGACAAGAACATACACCTATTACACAAAAAGAGACAACAACCAGAAGAAAGTTGTCAGGCTCATTTAGAATATATAATATTTTACAAGAATAAATATCAACCACTGTTGACAGAGCCTGAATTTATTTAAATAATTTGGAACTCCCTCTCACCAACAGTTGCTGACAAACTTGTACCCTTACAGAACAACACACTTGAAAAATGTTGCACAACCAGGATAGTCACATAGTTGTAGTTCTCTCGTGTGTCACGTCAACAGTTTAATATATTTGGAAATACTTATTTTGTATCTAGATGTATTCGCATAGCTTTTCGTTCATTTCCGAGTTTTTCAGCTCAGTCTATAATCAAATGTAGGCAGACGTACACACAAGTTCTGTTTGCTCTCAACTCCTCGTTCAGATTAAAAGTCGTCGTAAGTGGTATATCCAAGTCAGTACTGCAGCGACCTCCCAAGCGAATGGATGTCCATTAAAATCACTAACTGTTAACCATGATTATCATTAAATGTTGTCTTTTTTAATGAGTGTTAGTAATTTAATATTGTTTTTAATAATCGTTGTTTAACATGTGAATTCCATTTCAGATGTTCGAGCACCAAGCGGCTCTCGAAATAGCTTACAGGAGTCTGCAAATCCTATATTGACCTCATTCATTCACCAGTCTCACAGGCGGACGAAAGTGTTTAAAATCAAGGTACATGTGCACTTCTTAGGTGCCAAGTAGTATAATTTGTATGTCTTTTCAAATACCTTGTTAATGTGTTTAGAAAGACTGCAGTTAAATTTATATATTCATAGGGGCATTTTTCCTTTGTTTTAGCTTGTTAATTAATTTACTTTATGACACCCGGAGACTCACATAGTTGTGATCGTTTAACACTTGTTTCTTTATATGACCACATTACTCATGGAGCTGGGTTCGTTATACTTCTCTCGTGTAATTTATTTATATTGGTAGGTTGAACTCGTATGAAACATATTTCGAGCATATTAGTTTAAAAACTCCGAAATATCTCTCGTGTGTTACTTCAGCACTGTTATTCATTTGTAATAATACTCCCTTTCTGAGTAGCCTATCTCGGAACACAATTTACAATCAATATCCCCTCCAAACCCCCCCAAGAAACACTGATAACACTCCTGCACAAAAATCAACACATATATACCCCTTACACAACACACCACACCCTCAGTACGACTCCAGAGCTCCAAGAGTGAGGACATACCAGAGGTGCTCCGCAACCTATAAAAAGAAAGTAAGAAAATAATATAATTTGTCTCCAAACTACACACTTATCTCACAACAATTTTTAATTAATTACTTCAATTAAATTCATTGGATCAATCAATTAAAGTTTCATACCATTTCAACCCATCAGAATTACCCGAAAAATCCATCAGATTAAGATCGGATTGAGGATTAACGAAAAAACTATAGGCTTAAAATCAGATTAACAATTTTAATTGGATTAATATCGGACTAATGACTAAACCTTTTTTATCAATTTGATATCAAAGGGTTAATCCAGTTAATAAAAGCTGCATCCCATTTTATCTTGGACCTATATGCCCCTACTACTCGCGGCAGTGTTCAATACTCGCTCGGCCCAATTCACCAGGCGTCCTGCATCGTTCATGCGAGTCCACACAGCGAGTGTTATAATGTTGATTCTAAATCGTATCTTATACATGTATATTCCTATCATATGCATGCTAATACCTCCATATTTTCTTGTGCGATCGAGTATTAGGTTTTCTCAGAGTGCTCCCATACCGCGAAAATGAACTGCGAATACGAAGGGCTGCATTTTGGCCTCGACGATCAGGAGCCGTGACCTGGATCATCGCTAACTGGTTTCCGCCTGTGTTGATTATGTGATCGAGTTTTCACCTGTGTACGAGGAGACCGTTTTTCACACGACGATGAACTGGAAAGCATTGTTCAGTACAATGTTCAAGTTGTGTAGCGACCAATGGCGAAGCATAGTGGGAGCCTGATGTAGTTCTAGGCACTGTTATTGCAAAGTGCAAATATAGTTTACCCAGGAAGTGTTTAAATATACCGAGGGACATTAATATAAAAATTTTTTAAAGCGAGATTATTACACAAAATATTCACCTTTCAGCTTTTGGAGGAAGGACTATAAAATTATATTTTAGAATAAGGGGAATTTGTTTTAATTTGCAACACACACAAAAGAGTTCGAAATATACCAATCTGCCGAATACCGTCATCCCCAACACCAACACCACCCCCACCACCAACACCACCACCACCACCCCCACCACCAACATTACACCCACCACCAACCCCACCCCCACCACCAATACCACCCCAACCCCAACCCCACCACCACCCCCAACACCACCCCACCACCACTATCATCACCAAATTATTCCAAATGACTCTCAAATGTCTCAAATGACTCTCAATTTATTCTAAACGAGTCCAAATGATTACAAATGATACTAAAATGACCCCACCTACTCCACAGCTCCACCTGTTCCACTTGCTCCTCCTGCTCTACCTGCTACACCTGCTACACTTGTTCCACATACTCCACCTGCTCCACCTGCTACACCTGCTACACCTGCTCCACCTGTTACACCTGCTCCACCTGCTCCACCTGCTACACCTGCTCCACCTGCTCCACCTGCTCCACTTGATCAACCTGCTCCACTTGCTCCACCTGCTCCACTTGCTTCACTTTCTCCACCTGCTGAACCTAATGTAATTAGCTGATCGGTGCCTGCACAATGTCGGCCTATTAATGATACAGTTAGATTGGTTCAAAGTCAATATAACTACATAGGGCTTGCAAAAGTGTATATTATAAGCAGTATCGAGGTAAGCTGAATGGCTTAGTTTGACAGTAGGTCCCGTGTAAGTTCTATCATCTCGGCTAGCTTCTGTATATTTGTATATATTTTATCCCGATTTTTTTTGTTTTCAAGTTCATTCAAGGTAATTGGCCCAAGGTCAAGGCAGTCTGCATCCAATATTGTGGTAGTAGTCTGTAATGTAACATGGTTGTTGACTTTTATGTATTTTTGTGAGTATTTGTTTTCAAGGTCATTCATGGTCCCGGGGTCAAGTTTGAGGTAGTCTGCATGGAATATGGCAGTAGTAGTCTGTAATGACATGCGTATTGACTTTTACATATTTTTCTCGAGTTTTTGTTTTCAAGGTCTTTCAGGTCATGGGGTCAAGGTAGAGGAGACCTGAATACCATATTGTTGTAGTAGTTTGTAATGTATTATGCATGCTGACATTTATGTATGTTCTGTGGTTATTGTTTTCAAGGTCATTCAAGGTCATGGAGTCAAGGTCTAGTTAGTCTGCATTCAATATGGTGTTAGTAGTCTGTAATGTAATATTCTTGTTGACATGTATGAGTTTTTCTCAGGTTTTTGTTTCAGGGTCATTCAAGATCATGGTTAAAGGTAATGGTCATATGCTTCCAATATGATATATGTGTGACATTTATATAGATGGAAGCTGCCTATCAAGTTGATGGTTGCCTACCAAAATCGTTGTCGACTAAAATATGGTGGTTGGTTGCATCTACCAAGATGGCAGACTGGGCATGGGTGAAGGTTATCTCTAGAAATTTAAGTTTTTAAAATAATTTAAAATGATTTTTAAATAATACTTTAATAAAAAAATTGGGATTATATAATTTTTTTGGAATTTTTTGGGAATGTTATGAATTTTTTTGAACATTTTGGATTTTTTGGGTCAAAGGTCAAATTGCATTTGGGCAAAGATGATGTAGAAGGCACCGTAATGACAGAATATGATTTCAGGCAGTCGGATCCTGGCTTTTTAACAACTTAAAACAATATTTAAATTAAGTTTTCGTAATTAATTTTTTTGTTAATATTTGAACATTTAAACTAATATTTTTTTATAAATTAATAAATGAATAAAAATATAAATTTCTTAACTCATTCTTAAACATTTTATTGAGGATTTTTTCGCAATTTTTGTGTTTTTTTGTGGGTCAGAAATGACTAGGATCAAGGTCAATGGTCAAAGGTCAATGTCTAGTTCTATGGTTCAAAGATTTTGAACAGGGCAGAAGAATGACTGAAATGATATCGGGTGACAAGCTCCTGTATTTTATTAATTTTAAAACGATTTTTAATAAAAATTTTCATAACACTTTTTGTTAAATTTTATCAATTAATTTTTAAATAATATGTAAATAATAAATGTTTTCATAAATTTGAAAACGAATTTTTATAAAATTATTTGTAATAAATTTTATACAATTTTTAAAGAAATTTTTCGCAATTTTAAAGTTTTTTTGGTTATAAATTCAAGGTCAAATGTCAAGGTAAAAGGTCATGGGTCAGGGGTAAAAGTTAATGTTTGCTGGGATCTTCGGCATACATATAGTTAGTATTCTCGGCAACTTCTGCCGTCTTCACATCACTCCTCGAAGGAAACTCGTCGGTGAAATGTGTGGGAACATCGAAGGAATCATCACCTTCAAAAGCATCACTGTTGTCATAGTTAGCATCTGTGCTGTCTTCATGATCGTCTTCACTTCCTGCTTCACCCTCAATAACAAGTTTACTTTTGTTTGTAGCAGGAGTTGAATGTTCATCAGCATTTATAACTGATGGTCGTTTATTTTAAAGACTTTCGACTTCATGCGAACGTCTTGCAAGTATATGTTCTGCAAAAACCGACAGTACTGCAATGACCCTGTCTTTGGCATTAACTGTCCCTTCATAATCGCCTGCGGAAACAGTACCCATCAATGTAGAAGGAGATACTGATGACATCACTTGCTGTGTCCCAGTAGACGAAACCTCTCGGTAGACAGCGATGAACTGATCGAACCCACGCCTGTACTTTCCCTTATGTTAGATAAAGTCCTTAACGAAAGTCAAAAAATCCATATTTATATTTCAAGTACAAGAAACACATATATTTTAAATTCCAAATAACCGTGTCCATATTAATATGATCATCGTAAATGTGACGTAATTCGTATCGTCCATCCGAAACATAACCAAAATATTAGCATTGACGCGAAGCATCATTTTGGGTAAGCACGAATAAGTCTGGTCGAGGTACACACAGTCCACCTGCACATGTCCCATGCTAAAGTATTCTTGAATGCAAGTTTGTTTTTCTCAGGCAATGTCACCGAAGACATATCTCGAGTTTTGCAGTGCTTCGCTTGGAGGTACGATGGCTTTGATATCACTGCATGGAAAATAACCCATGCCTTCACAGCCTGCAGTATACATGCCACTCGCTGGTATTTCGGTTGCTGGAGAGATTTTGAATAAAGTTACATGTTATCGAAGTGATGGCAGTATTTTTTTTTCCAGCAGGCTCAGTAGGATGCATGTCTTGCCACAACCCGATGATCCCACGATGATAAACTTCACTGTATTCGGAAATAAGCTTCCATGTCGCTATTCGTGTTGAAAATTTCTTCATCTTCAGCATGAATGCGTATGAATAGAGTAACATATTGCTTGACGATTTGTACCACTACAACCTTCTCGAACACGGGGAGCCGGGGGATCAAGTGGAGAAGTTGGAGCAGGTGGAGCAGGTGGAACAACTTAAGCAGGTGGATCAAGTGGAGCAGATGGAGCTAGTGGAGCCAGTAGAACATGTGGAGCAAGTGGAGAAGTTGGAGCAGGTGGAGCAGGTGGAACAACTTAAGCAGGTGGAGCAAGTGGAGCATATGGAGCTAGTGGAGCCAGTAGAACATGTGGAGCGCGTGGAGACAGTTGAACAGGTGGAGCAAGTGGAGCAATTGGAACAGATGGAGCAAGTGGAGCAGATGGAGTTAGTGGAGCCAGTAGAACATGTGGAGCGAGTGGAGACATTTGAACAGGTGGAGCAAGTGGAGCAATTGGAACAGATGGAGCAAGTGGAGCAGATGGTGTATGTCGAGCAAGTGGAGTATGTGGAGCAAGTGGGCAGCTGAATATTGCACAGAATCTATACTGCAAATATTAGTGTATCTCGTTAACGAATCACTCTGATAAAAAACTGACCCTGGTAGAATTTGCATTCGAAAGTCGCCCTCGAACATTTAATTCAACTGGTTGTTATTTCATGTCGTCGTAAATTCCAACTGTAAATGCTTTGCCACACAAGCGACAGAGAAGTTGCATCATTGACGTTTTACGTCCATACTGTTCCAAGTCTAGAATGATACTGAAACGAAAATGTATAAATGGAGTGCTTTTATACCTTTCTCACCCTCTAATGCCCACATACATTTTGAAACTAGGTAAAACTGTATAGCAGAATCGGCACTGGCGACAACCAGTTAGCGATATTGCAGGTCATTTCTCCATGGTCGTCGAGTTAAATAGGCAGCTCTCTGTATTCACAATTTATCGTTGTGGAGTGAGAGCACGCTGAGAAAACCTAAATACTTGTTCGCACCAGAACAAAACACACTAGTATAAAATTTATTTTATATATAGAAAATATGTTATATAGGAATATACACTATCATGTATAGCATATACAAAATATAAGAACATACATAATTGTGTACAAAATATATATAATATGAGAATATACATAATTATATATAACTATATATAATATGGGAATATACATTCTTTTGTATATAACATATATAATAAGAATTTATAATTATGTATAGAATTGCATATTATAGAGGAATATAGGTATAGGAATATATATAATTATGAAAATTTTATTCTATACAAAAAAGGAATATACATAATTATGTATACAATTATACATGATATAAAAATGTACATAATTAAGTATATAATAAATGTTGAACCTGCATGTGTTCTGGTGTGAATGAGAGTTGTAGGGTAAAGGGGATTGATGGACAAGGGGATTGGGGATAGTACTGCAGGAGCTGGCCGCCGCCATGTTATTATGTCTCAGTGTCTGTATTACACATTTTTTTCCTTGTAGTCTTTTATTTAACATGAGCATCTGATTATTATTTTTCCTGAGCCTTAGGGCTTGGGCATTGCACGATGCACAGATATAGCTTCTATTTTGCACACTGCAGTCTTTTGGTGTTCGGCTATACCAGCTGTCTGGACAGCGGGCAGCCACGATGGTCGTTCTGGCAGGACATGTACTTCACATCGTCAACTCTTGGCGATTAACGTAAAAAGGGTATCAGGGAATTATGGAGTCCTCAAACACTTTGGGAATGACCCCGTACAGAATATTTCCCTTTGTTCCACCTAAGTCCGTGCATCTGTGGCGGTATGCCTGTTGCATGGTGCGGCTGAAGTGCTTTCATGTACATGTCGGTAAATAAAAACGTAAACACTTTGGTTTCCTCGTCATCGTCACTGTACGAGATGGCAATCTGCTTGAAGGTGTAAGAGTCCAGTGAGCGAAAACCTTGGATGTTTCAAAATATATTAAAAATAATTTTAAGTCCTCAAGCACACAGCGACTGGCTTGAAAGATACATCGTCTCAGCTAGCAACTTCAGCTGCGCATATAAGTCCTATCCTGTTTCTATAAATTACAGCTTGTATAGTACTAGGGCCATAAAACATGTAAAGGTTCTCCTGTGAAACAGATGCAATCATATATAAAGGCAAGGTTATAAAATTTTGAATTTTGTTCACTACATTAATAAAATAAGCACCGTGTAACAAGGTAGAATTATTTGACATGCACACTGGTGTCAATTGCATTTTTCAAGTACAAAAGTGCGAGTATAGCATTAACAAGCGCTTCACTAACTCGTAACAACTGAGAATTCAACTCAATCCTAAAGCAGATAATCATATTTCTGTCTGCCACTTCTTGCACAGTTTGATTTACCACATTTTAAATATAAATATAATATTCCAAACAAGGTTTTGAACATTTCTGCCACAAAACTCTAGAATACCTCTCTTCTGCCGCGATCCTGGAGGAAGTAAGAAGGTCAATGTTGCAATTTGAGATTTGAATGCAAGGGTGTTTTTTTCTATCTGAACAA
Organism: Dryococelus australis; assembly: GCA_029891345.1. Classification (NCBI taxonomy): domain Eukaryota; kingdom Metazoa; phylum Arthropoda; class Insecta; order Phasmatodea; family Phasmatidae; genus Dryococelus; species Dryococelus australis. The sequence continues at coordinate 30,011,673 of CM057009.1, forward strand.
TACAGTACTAAAATATCTGATCGAAGGTGACATTTTCACAAGGAATTTTACTTGTATTGTCATGCACAAAAATCACTAACCGTATTAAAGTGTCAAGATACTTCCACCATGAAATGGGAGACACACTAAAACAAACAAGGGGTCCTCCCAAAGGAATAACGCTATTATAATTTTAAAATAAAAAAATAGCACCACAATATACTAATTAACTAATTACCTCATTAGCCATGAACTAGCAATCCTAAAACTGCTAAGATATCGCCCCAAAGAAACAAGAATTACAAATTATAAAAAAGTTTAGCATATATAAATATTAAAACAAACAAATTAATTCCTTATACACTAGTACCATGGATTTTACTTTGCATGTAGGCCTATAAAATATCACTGATAACAAGAAGACGCTACAAAGACTCTGGCAAGTATATGATCAGTCCACTATCGAATCCGAGTCAGGGTACAACCAAATTCCAAAGAGACGGTGCATTCCACATTATTAAACAATAAGTTGCAGGTAGAGCCAGCAGAACCCTAAAACTGTTAAAACGTGAGTCGGAACTTACGGATGAAATTTCTACAAATGGTTTATGTCCAAGCACGTAACAGAGACTCCATTTTCAGGGTCAACCAGAGGGGCTGTTAACAGAGTCAAAAACCGCTGGATCCGATATGGACAAGTCCAACGAAATGACAACATTGCTATTGTAAGGGCTGATGCCCAAATTTCCCTGATTTTTCCCACATCCTCAGGAAGCAAATAATTTCATTGCCACAAATTAGAAAATTGATTGTGTGGCAAGTACGTGAACATTAACTGAAAAAGGTCTGACATGTGAGATTTATAATGAGCATAATTAAATACCAACTGGAGACAAGGTAAGTTTCTGTCCCAGTTCGTTCGGTCCTTCGCATAGAAAGCAATCAGATCTGAACGGAGGTTTCTGTTGGAAGGCTCCACATGCGAGCGAGAGTGATTATACCGGGACATAGTAATATACTTAATCCCAAAGGAAAAACATATTTGCCTAAAATGCTTCGAAGTAAATTGTGAACCACTATCTGAATCTATAGAGGAGGGAACACCAAAACTCTGAAATATCTTAGCCAGAAGGGCATGTGTTTTTGACCATGAATTAGCTTCCCTTATAGGTACTAAAACACAAATTTTAAAAAAGCATCAGTACGTAAAAGCAGCAAGTTTTTACCCGATTTCCTACGGGACATGGGTCCAACAAAATCAACTGGTGAATGGCCATTTCGGCTACCTCAGAAGTAAGAAAATTCAAATGTGTGTTTTGTGCAGGCTTACTCATAGCACATAAGGTACACATTTTGACAATATCTGCATTTTCAACATTATTTTTTCTTCATATAAATTTATTTGTAGAGGTGTGAATGATTTTATGAATACCAAGGTGTAAGGCTACAGGAGAAAAATTAAGATAATCAAACACTATAGGTATCAAAATCCTAAGCAAAACAATGTGCTTTTTTTTTTTTGTCCCGAGATTTGCAATATAGGACTCCCTTGGACTAAATATTATGGCTTTTGTTCAGTACCAGCATTTTAGTTTTTGATGTTTCTCTTTTGTTCCTGATCTAATTCCCGATAGTGTTTTATTTTATCAAATACAAATGGGAATTCAGTCAAAAGGTTACAATTTCGTGAGCTCTTAGGTTCATCGATCAATTAAGTTCCTTCAAAGATGTGCGAGAGTGAATCAGCAACAACATTCTGGGGACCTTTAATGTGTTGTACTTTAAATTACAATTATAAATCCGCATCACCTAATGGCTTTTATTCCTAATTGCTGTGGATGTTTTGACAGCCAATATAACCCCTGGTTATCGGTTTTCAGTAAAAATTTAGGATACTCAAGATATTCACGAAATTTGTCAATACCGAATACTGCAGCCAAACATGCCAACACATTGATGGTAGATTACTTTCTTTCCTGCGGGCTGGAGATCCGTCATGCGAATGCTATGGGCTAGTGCACGCCCCTTATCTCCTGTGCAAGCACCGCCCGAACAGCCAGGCTCGACATCGGTTTATAGAATAATATGTTTGGAAAATACTGCCATGCACAGCCCTGGAGGAGAAGTAATATCATGTTTGAAAGACTCGAAAGCCTTTTGTAGGTCTGCACCCCATTCAAATTTTGCAGATTTTTCTGTAATCGATTAAGGGGTGATGCCTTTCTGCCAATTGTGGAAAAAAACCTGCCAAAAATTGTACCATGTCGAAAAACAGGCTAAGCTTTTAGCATTCCCAGGTTGGGGGAAATTCTTGACTTCTCTGGTTCTTTCTGGGTCAATGGAAATGCCTTGATTAGTAATGATGTAGCCCAGAAAGGAAATTTCAAGCAATGCAAACTTCACTTTGCCTGGAATAATGGTAAATACAGCATTTTCCAAACTGCAAAACACTTCTTCTGGAAGTTTTCAGTGTTGTTCAAAATTTTCCGAATAGACCAGCAGGTTAACTAAACAATTATATATAAACTTGAATCGAAACTTATGAAATCGATGGTCGAGAAGCATAGTAAGGGCTTCAGCTCCCCTGGCGAGACCAAAAGGCAAATGAGTGAACTGATATAGATTCCATGGGACACAAAAACTGGTTATGGGCTTGGATTCTTTACTCAATGGTATCTGCTGGTAAGCTGCATTTAAGTCTATGGAGATAAAAATGTTTGCTTTACTGAACCAGTTGAAATAAGAATGTAAGTCAGACAATGTCACTTATTCGATTTCAATTTTTTTTGTTTTGTTTATGGTGATCGATAACCATGAATTGTTTTCCATTTGGCTTTCATAAAAGTAAAGCTGAACTGGCATACTGTGATATAGACTGTTCTATCACACCTTTATCAATCAGGTCTTGTACTTCCATTCTTAATAGCTCAATTTTAGGAGGGGCCAAACAACCCAGTTGACTCTTAACTAGTTCTTTATTAAGTAATTTAATTTCATGCTCCAGCAATTTGGTGAAGCCTAACTCTGGAATCAACCATTAGGGAACTTATCACAAAGTTTCTGAATATTAATCTGATCTTGTGCAGATAAATAGCTTAAAGAATTTGCTGATGTTTTATTTATTTTTTATAGTCTACTATTATTTCAGTGTTCGTGTTACTGGCATTGTTACCCACATATGGTAATTTCTCTTTTGGGGAAAATTTAAAGAATATGTATTTTTCTTGCGCTTCTAATATCAGACCAATATTCCTCATAAAAACTGCTCCAATAATAAAATCTAAATTTTACTTATCGGGAACGAGGCATTTTACCATCCAGTTAAAATGTGAAAGCTTTATATTTATCACTGCAAAACAAGCAACTGGCAATGGAGAGTTTAATGTAGTATAACATTTGAAGTAATTATTTTCAACCAATTTTACTTACTTTAACCCTTGTAAATTTATGAAAGGTAGTCCTGAAAAAATAGTGTGCATGGAACCTGAATCAAAGAGTGTGTTAACACACAGTGAAAATAAATTCAATTCTATGCAAGTGGTACTCAATCTTTGAATGCCAATAACATTGGTGAAATAAACACGTCACTAGCTCAAAGGCATAGAATCCTTATGGCCACTGTGAGCCTCTGATTGTCCAAACTATCGCTGAGATAGAATTCAATTGTCCACTCTAGTCGCAATGTGAGCATTGTATGAAACCTCGTTGTCGTTACAGTAAATGCAAGGAAGGTCGCTCACTTGTCCTCCTCGCTGTCGACAATTTTTAGATGCAAACAGTTGGCTGCAATATGTACTACTTTTTTACAAAAAAAAAAAAACAAATGGGTCTCTTACATGTCTGAGTGGCAGAAGGTTGTTTACCTGCATCATCTGTTTTGACATCTACTATGTTTACTCTGATCATTATAATCTTTACACTGATCATTAGAATACTTATCATTTGCCTTAGCTCCAACTGTATTTGTCGTCTACTGAAAAAACACCCGACTTGTCATGCTGGCATTTGTGAAACAAGTTCCCTTTAAATGTTGGATCTAGCTTTTCACACCTCTGATCAACATAATGGGACATTTGCAAATTAATACAAATTTTATCTGACCCTGCAAAATTGGTTGTTTTTATATTAAATAGTAAAATTGTGCGCTCTTTTGGTAGAAGTCACTTCAAAATATTATCAAGAACTTCTTGCTCAGAAAATGACAACCTATGCACTAAAGTAGCTTCCTTAATGGAACTGATGTACAGTGACAGTGGTTCATAGGGACCTTGAAAGCGATTAGAATGTTTCAAAAGGAGCTCTCAAAAGCATTGCGGGTATAAAAAAGTGCAAAAAGCCTTGGTGATAAGCACCAAATAGTAAACCTTGGGCAATGGCCTATTGGGTATATTCACTTAGGTGTCACTGGGTTAAAGAAAAAATAACTGAGGTCCAGGTACATTATTACTTTGTTGCAAATTAACAATAATTTTTTAAAATTCTAAAATATTGGGTACATCCAGCCCATAAGTGATAGATACATATCTTAACATATGCTAAAGAAGGTGAAAAATATTTCCAAAAACAGGTGAGGGAGCCTGGTACATACTTGGGTAAACAGCAGGTGTCATGTTAACTTTGGGTACAAAAACATAATTAGAAGTGGGGCCAAGAATTTGTGCTGTTGAAATAATATTAGCAGAAATACCAGGGACAGGAGTAGTGAGTTGAGGACTGATTGTACAAAAGTTTGGCTAGTTGACTGTGTTAAGTAAGCCAAATTTCGGATTTTGGGTTTCGGATGTAAGGGTAAAAACAATAAATTGTTAATTAAGACAAGATGCAGCACTTTCACCCTGTGTGGTAGTGACAACGTGCAATTTACTTTCAGCTTGATTCACAGTGTCACTCATTAGTGTCACTTGATGTACGACATTCTGTAGAGATGCAGCCTGTGAGTCAGAAAGGCCTTCATGATATATGCTCAGCAAATTCCTTTCTCGTCTATCCAAATGAGCAACCATTTGCTTTATTCTTGCCTAAGTTAAACTACTTTGGTTATGCAAGTTTTCAAACATATCAATTAGTGCAAAAATCTTTGAGGCATAATATTCGTACTCAAATTTTACCTCAAAGTTGGTTAAGTCATTACAGTTGTGGGTATATTTTCCTCAAGGGCACTAAGCGATGCTTTTGCAAATCAGCCATGACAATTGATGTAGTCTGTATGCCATGTAAATTAAGCTCAAAGGACAATTAGTCCTTGAGAAGGCACTCAAGTACTCTTGTATTCGCATTATTTTAAAAAACACAAAACAATAACACATACACAAAAATATTACATTTAAAGATTGAACAACTTAACTTGCACCATCGGGAGCAACCACCTTTAGGGGAATTATTGAAAAAAGTTTAAAGATTCATACGAGAAGAAAACCGCAATCTGCTGCCACTTTGTATAGCCCCTGCCCCCTCCCTCGGATTTCTTGGTGTTTAAGACCGGAACGAACAGGCAGAAAATTCTCCAGAAAGGGGATTGCCAATCCAAATGGCTCCCAACCCGAACACCAAAGTACCCCTGAGGAGAAAATAACAAAGTACTCCACAAGCACAATCCTATATTCTAAAAAGAAAGCTAAACTACAGGGCTGTACCCCACCAAGTCTTGTTACATATTAAATAATCATAGAAAACCACTAGAGATAGAAAAGCAGGCCTCTAGCACATGTATGCACACTGCAGAAAAGAAACAGTAGTATCAGATATTAAGCTTTGACATAGTTCACAAGAAGAAACTATAGTAAGTTACTTTAGATTCAATTAATTCTTTAGTGAAAGAGGGTATCTAAACTTAGAAATATAAAGTAACAGAATACATAAAGTTATTTTTTTATTTTGTATTCTATTATATTCGGATGTGGACACCGAAGCACCAACAGAGCTTCAATAAGGGAGCAAAACAAAAAAAAAAAAAAACACGAACACAAATACATTATGAGAATTGTGAGTACATATAGGTATGATTAGTGTGGTGCACCATGGATATTTATACTTGATATAATCGAGAATATTTTGCTAAAAATCATTTAATTAAAAAATAATTTTAACATATAAAAATTGTTTTTTTTTTTTCTAAGCTTTTTTGATTACTTTGAAATGTGTCTTAAACTGTTCCAAAGAAGACGACAAAATGTGTAGCCATGACGGTTTTCTCCACAAAGTGTTCAAGAAGATAGATAAAAATAAAACAGCTGGCATGTGCCAGGCTCTGGTCCGGGCTCTGGCGCACAGGCGAAAATAAGAAAAATCAACTCATGTTCTCATCACACATCTAGGCCATGGCACAAACCAGGAAGACGTACTTAACAGTATGGTCACCTATTGGTAGAAGTCCCAGGCAAAATTTGAACCACCATAACTTAACACAAATTAGGTAAAAAATGTTTAATATTCACCTTAAAACAAAAAATTTTCGGATGGCAGAATAACTACAGTATCCGATTTACTTACCGCTAACAGTCTATGAACTTACTGTATCATTATTTTAGAAGATACACACGACATGGCCAATTGATACATTAAGAATCACCATGTCGCGGTAACCTAACTTATTAACAGTCAAAACATAGCGTATAATATATTTTAACTTTAAATTACAGTATTAATTATTGCAAAATCGTTATAAAGATATAACGTAAAATAACATTAAGAATTAAGACATTTAACAATAAAAAGCACAAGCTCTGGCATTTGGTGCGTCAAATGTGAACTGAAAACAGAGTATAAGTAGAGAGAGCCCAAAAGGTTCGCTACTTTAAGAGCAACGCTCACACTGAAATTAAGACAATTAATTAATTTTGTTACTGCTTATTGCATTTATCATTACAAGTTTCAAAAAAGCATTTAAAATAAGGTTACATAAATCTCAAACGTGGCAATAAATAATAAAAGAGAAACGAATCACCATAAAAAAATTATTTCCATAATTATTAAGGAAAGACGATGGGGATTTGCCAAAAGGAAGGAATTTGCTAACAAGAGAAAATTAGAACAAAATACGTTCGAGAGAAAATGCCACGACATGGGACATTGTTCGAGAGAAACATCCTGAACTGTTGTCTTACACGACAATGCTAGACGTCATACAACAGGTAGCGTTGCACGTTGTTTACGGCATTGGAGATGGGAGGTGTTCCCACACCCTCTCTATTCTCCCACTCTTAGTCCGTGTAACTACGATCTTATTCCCAAAGTGAAGAGTCCATAGCATGGTAAACGCTTTGCCGACAAACAAGATATTGTCACAGCATTTCTATGAGAGGTAGCGGACATTGATGGATCTCATGCAGCTGATGGTATATATTGTCTGCTTCATTGCTGATAAGGAACCTTGGAAAACCTCGGAGACTACTTTGAAGGATGTTTAACCGCTTGTACAAGTACGATATGCACCTGTTCAAATGAATGTATACAGGCTGTACAAGAATAAATCAATTAAATTATGATTTCAACCAGCCATGTTTGTCTGTGTTTCTTGCCGGCCATTCCTGCATCCATACCACACGCAATGTCAACAAAGGGAATGATATAAATTCACTTAAAGAGAACAACAAGCGGTAGGAACATATTAGCGCTTACGATATTCAATTACTCCGATTTACTATCGAATTAAAAGCCAAACAATTCAAAATTAAACACATTGTACAAGAAAATACAGTGATAGCTCAGCATCTTAAAATGTATATCTAAAGAATGGCTCCAGGTATTATTAATGGTAAAGTATTAGAATTTAAATAACTTTCCCATGATCTATCGACCAGTGAATTTGAATACAAATTTGGAGGTGAAGTCCTCACCACTGTCTGCTGAAGTAAAATCCTTACAAATAAATTGATGCCTAACTGAAAACGGAACAGCAAACCGAGATTTAACCAAGTTCATAGCCACCTCGCGCTTATAATTTTCGAGATGCAAAGCCACATTTAAAAAAAAAAGTTATCTTAAACAGTACCTAACAATGGGGAATCGGAGAAATAAGTAATACCTGATATATTAAAAAGACTTTAGCTCAGGTGGCGTACATGGATTGGGAGAAAGGGAGGAGATCCAGTTGATTCATGAAACGCACTACTGAAAGCTAAATTCATAAACTCCAAGTCTCGAACATACAACAACTGATCCCGAATATAGAATATTATAAGACAGGCTTTCAGATTTTTGTTAAACCTCTCAACCTGGTTCCCTTTATAATTAATGTCTGAAGAAGAATGTTTAATTGCCCAACGAAAACACATATCTTTGAAAGTGCTAACCAGAAATAGTGCTCGTTATCTGTAACTGGTTTTGGCAGGCGCACCTAAAATTTTCCAAACATGCTCAGGCAAATTCTTAATTAAGGACTAGGACTTCATGTTTTTAAGAGTAACCCAAACTTCAAATTTTGTAACAATATCCAACAATATCGATATACCAACATTCCTTTTTTCGGGGACCAAAAATATCCAAATTAACCAAATGCCAATGGCAATCGGTAACCTACACTGTGGTCTGGCCAAAATTCATATGAGGAGCCCTCACACATTTGACAGTAATCGAAGGGAATAAACATATTGAGAGACAAAATTTTAAAGAAGGCCAGGAAAAATTAAAAAAAAAAAAAAATTTAGTTTTTAATCATTCCTAAATTCTCTCTGTAAACTGTATCATGAAAATATTTAAAAAATAATGTAGTAAAGACTTTATGAAACACCAAATTCCTAGCTCAGCCATTTTTACCAGTAAAATATAACAGGCCAGCTTTCTCTATGCATGGAAAATCTACACCTGCGACAATGTCAGCCCTAATATGATTTCACCACACACCACTTTTCTGGGCATCCCGAAATTTAACTAAACATTTAGGAATGCCTCGAATTATACCTAAAGTTGGTGATTCATTCTCTGGAAATGTCTCAAAATCCCCAGTATTGTATATAAACTTCAATGCATCAGCAACAGAACATGACTTATAAGCGAAAATGAGAGCCGCGGATCGCCCAACAGGCCAAATTTCCTAATTGATAATAATGGTTCAACCCCAAACTCAAGACTTAATTATCTGTGTTCAAGTCGTATTCTAATACTCGATGTAAGAAGCAAATTTCTCCGACCCAACAAACAAGCAAGTGTCTCCTCGTAAATTCGTAATGACTGCACAGGCTCCCATTGCGAACGAATACTAAAGGCCACAGGTGCAATCTGACCATCCACCCACTGACACAAAACTGCAACAAGGGCAATATAAGATTCATTGACATGAACAACAAAATGATTCGTAACATTAGGAAGCCTCAATACTGAAGGAGTTGTAATACTTTCCTTTGAGCAAATAAATTCTAATTCCTGTCCATTTGACCATTCAAAATCTACACAATACTCTTTTAGATAATTCAAAGCACTGCCAACTCTGAATATTTTCTACAAAACGGCAATAAATGCACCAAATGCCCAAAATCTTCTAAACACCTTTCAAATTGTGCTGACATAGAACATTTTTTATTGTCCTTACTCTGTCCAGGTCGATTAGCAGGCACCCATCACACATAATATTACCTGCAGAAAACCCAAAATAACTTTATACGAATTAATAGTTAAACAAGCTTTATGGAATTTATTCAAAACTAGACATAAATGCTGAATGTTTGATTCAAAATCTCCACTGCAAATGATAACATAATTTAAATGATCGAAAACCAATTAATATCTAAATTTTGCGAGACCATGATATAAAAAGTGGAAATAAAGTTTGGCTGCCAAAACTTTACTCCCATAGGAATCCTAGTAAATTTATACTGGTTCCATGGCGTACTCAAGGTCATATATTTCCTACAAGATTAAAGTTATAAACACTAATGGAAGCTGTTATTCAAATACAATGCAGAGTACACTTTCGCGTTGCCTAGATTTTGCAATGTGCAATCAACATTGAGGCACGGAAGTGAATATTTAAGAATATTTCTGTTGACTAAAATGTTGTTCACAACCACGCTCTATTCATCAATTTCATGCTTTTTAACAAAAAAAAAACTAGGATAACTCTACTGCGAATTAGAAGGTACTTCAATCCTGCATTTAACAACTTATGAATAATTTTGGGAAAGGCTTGCAGTTTTAAGAGGAGGACACTTAAAGAACTTATCGCGCATGGAACTGTCATGCGTGAGAGTAAATTTATACAGTAGCACATTGCATTTCCTAATTTTGCTAGTCATCCCATCATTAAATTCCTCACACAAGCTAGCTAAATGCTTCTTTGCATCGGGTAGAAATACAATCTCTAAGGTGGGCGCCTGGCAATCGAAAATTATTCCTGAACCTGACTGCAAATTTTACCGCTGACCTGACGCATCCGAAAAACTGAAATGCCAAACTAATCTCCCAATTTAACACCGGTAAATTCCAAACTGGAAATGTCCAGGAAAACAACCCTATTTTAAAGTGAAGGTACATGACATGGTTAGCCTTAACTACCTCGCTATTAGCAATTCAAACCTGTAATTATGTCACCTCATGAATATATGAATTTGTAATCACTCTCTGGTGCAACAACCCCTCAAAATATATTCCACTAACCACAAAATGTGCAGCTCTGGTATTAGTTAAGGTGGAGATCAACTAATCACCACATATGATTTTTACCATATGTTTCATGATCAGCCTGTGTTTAACCTGATGCACATTTTTGCATAAGATTTCAGGCAGGAACACAACTCAATTTTCCGACAGTTGCTCATTTCCCGACAGAGTACAGTCTTTACACGAATGCCCAAATTTTCGGCATCGAAAGCACTTATGAGTGGTAAAGTGAAGGTGTTGCTGCATACAATCATGACTCTGATGACTGCGAGCCGTAGAATTTCAGCGACAGGTTTAGTGATTGACATTATGAAAGACATTAATCGTTTGTCTCAAGCCCTTCGCCAAAACCAGAGGGGGGGAAAGGAATGCTGCTTGATATTCACTAGCTGCCCCCAACCCTTATTTTTCCATTTCTACTGCCATGACACACAACACCTCGAATGTGCTAGGTATGAGTAATAATGTAAAATGAGCATATACATGTAGTGTGATATTTTCTAATGCAATGTTCACAATATCCCTATCAGACAAATTTAATCCCAAAGCTCATTGATGGGCAAATACAGACTCTACAAATTCCAAATATGATTCACCCGGTCTTTGAAAGTGATGCATGCAATCAAATTCACACTTTTGGATGATATGTGTTGTTACGTATTTTCAAAAAATCTGCTGCTTAACATTTAGAAGGATGTCTTTTAAACTGTTTACTTCTTTGATAATTAACTGAAACACACAACCCTCACATTTAACATTGGAAAGAGGCCTGGTGTTCGGGCATTATGTTGTGGTCAAGGTCACTCAGTATGATGTGCTGTATATTACATGTCGGTTTCCTGTCCAGATTATAAACTGTACATCTTTCTTTCTCTCCGAAATGTATTCTGCAAGCAGCCGGTTCCACAACTGTGTTTTGCTTGGATAACCACAAGATTCCTAAGCTTACATCCTCCCGGATTTCCGGTGTAACAATAGCTGTTGTTATGGTGCTAATGTCCCGTATGTTAGCTATAATTTTCGCTTGGCCTAATGCAGTACTGTTCTCATTTTAAGTGACTAATCTAATTACAAAATTAACATGTTCTACGTATTGTGATTTTACTAATTTTGGCCTAATTAGATTGTGTGATGCTCCGGTATCAACTAATGCTTGGCACTGATGCCTGTTCACTTTTACACAGATCCAGATAAACTGCTGTTCACCGTTACTGACCTGCTGCAATAATGTCTGTTGTGAAGCCTTCACTTGTTGTTTCTGAAACAGATCAGGGGTGAAAGAGACGTCCAGCCTACTCACCCCTGGATCCCATTTCCCTGCTTCTTACTTGCCCCTTCCTGGATGAGTGGTAGGGTGGGATGGAGGTAATGCTGCTGAAACCAACAGTTGATGTATTCCTCCGCTAACCACATGTGCACTGTTGGTGTGTGGGTTTTGCTCTCCTGCATGCGTTTCCGCCATGTATGTGAGGCGATCCACCCCTCCTGCGACTTGTGCAACACTCGCCTGTTTCTCTTCCCTATAGCTCATTATGCCCACTTGCCATTTGAAATTTTGAATATTCCTCTCACTACTTCTTGCTTGAATGTGACATATTGACATTGAGTCCTGAATTTGTTGTTGTAGATTGCAATGTCCGCCACTGATGTGACAGGTACCACATGTAAACACTAACATGTTTGCTGTTGTTTGCTCTTTCTCGCTGAGGCATTCCTGGTGGAATTTGGTTTGACAGTTCTGGCAATGTAGGATAATTGCCCCTTGCCCGTCACAAATGAGATTGTAATAATAATGCAGTGCATGAGAGTTGGGAATGTCTGATTTCATCTTGATTACTCGCGATTACACTGTTTCTGCTTGTGAATTTTCCATGACACCGCTGTTTCCACTGCGCAGTTGATCACGGATGGTCGCGGTACGGCTATTTGTCGTTGAGTCTGGTCGACAGTCGCAATGACAACATTTAGTGCCTCACTCGATTTTGTCAACAAAGTCCAATGGGAGTGCTTTGAGTCACTGTAAACATAATTGTGTGGGTGTCGCAGTGGATGTGGTGTAGCTGGCCGTGTTGACATACACAGCCATGTGTGCAGCGTGGATGACAGTTCAGGTCCACGTGCATAGTGCGGTGATCACGATGCGGCAGCCCCACTCCAGCATGTGCAAGTGTGGGGGTCAACAAACCGGTTCTGCTCAGCTGACCGCCGGCGGGCGGCATGAGCGATGAGCGTGGGGAAGGAGGGGAACTTCTCCTCCATCTGTTCCTACCTTCTGTCCTGCTCAGCACTGCTGCTGGTGACAGACAGAGGGGGTGGCGCAGGTGTGTCCTCCCTTCCTTTCCTTTGTCTTGCATCCTGCCTGGTGGAATGAGTCCTGACATCATGAGCTGCACTAAGATGGCTGCCTTTCTCGCCCTTCTTCTCCACTGGCGAAGAACACTGGCGATGAACCAGCTACTTTTTGACATCTCCCAGGTGTCCGGAAGGCATCACGATGCAGTAGATGTTCTCCTCTGCTTCCTCTCACTGCGGGCAGGTGGTTAGACAGGGTAAGGATGGTGTAAGAGTTCAGATTTATGCAGAAAATATTTGGAAAGGTTGATCGAAAAGTTCATACATGGATTTTGGCGGGAAATATGGCACCACAGGAGGGCAACAATTTGATGGTTGTCGTCGGGTAAATTTTTTATTATCAAACATACAGTTGCAATATTATGTAACTAATATTATTCTGATTGGCACTGTTTATTGACATCATAATGATAAACAAATTTGGTAATCGGCTAAGTCCTATTTATTAATAAATGTGTGTTAAGTAATTAATAAATATGTTTGATTAATTAAGAAATATGTTTTAATTTACGAAATTGTGATTTTTTTTACAGAAATGTCTGCGTCTAGCAAAGAAAATATTCTGCCTCCTAACAAATGGCTTAGTTAAATTAAACCCTGCATTTTCATGTATATAATTTTTCATAGCTTAGCATTATCTCGTCTGCATTAAAACACCAAATTGTATGGCGTGCTACAGAAAATTGATTGGCTTTATTGCCAGGGACAAGCAAATATAAATAATATAAATTACATTTTTTATTAGATTTTCTCTTTTCTTGTAAAAATTCATACACCTTTATTAATTCCTCATATAAAATGACATGTATGGCATTGCCGTTTTCTTATTCAAAAATTCCAGGGCCGCAGTGGTGTAGTGGATGGACTGCTCGTCTCCCACCAAGGCTCACCTGGTTCTATTCCTGGCGGTTGGCCGTCGGATTTTCGCATGTGGGTATCGCGCTGGACGATGCCACTGGTCGGTGGGTTTTCTCGGGGATCTCCCGATTGTCCAGCACTTACATTCAGGTGCTGCTCCATTCTCACAATCGCTTTATCCTCATTTGCTCTTAAGACCATAATTTTAAGAGCCGCCAACTCTCTACAATCTACACATTCAACAAGGCAATCCACCGGGTTTTCACTAAATGAAATGAGCTATGCCACAATTTGTCTTTGTTGCTTAATGCTTTCCGGTAAGGAAAATACCATTTATTTAGATATTAACATACATTTATACTCAAATTACTAATTTATGTACTTGAAAGTACAGATTTTATTTTAAACTAAGTAACACTAACATTAAACACATTTGCAAAGAAACTCTATCACTATGAGGATTGGTCCGAAGGACAGGCTACCATTAGGAATAGTGAGGAAAGGGGGTTGCAGATTGAACCAAATTTCTCTAGGCTGAGAATAATGCAATGTACTTCTTAAGAAAATAAAAAAATTTAATGAGGGCTAATTTAAAGATTACCAGTCAGAAGGTGCTAAATTATTTATTTCCATCTGCAAAGCAAATCAGATTTAGAACAGAAACTTGTTTGCAATATTTTCTCCGTTTAATGCCTTTAAGTTTGTGGACACTCTCACCGTAATTTGTTTCTATTTCCAGCAACGAACCAATATTCTTTTTTACTCACATAATCGTCGTACATTTTTAATAAAAATTTTGTTTGAAAAACTAGGGTGCAACCATTGTGCAGTGAAAGTTCTATAGTTAGAGTAAAAATGGTGAAAATTCCATTATAAACACTTATAAACACTGTGGGCGAGAAACAGTATTGTAAATATTTGAATTATCTGGTTGAGAAACTCTGAGTTCTGCGGTATTTGTAAATATATCTGCTATTTGGCGATATATTATTTCAGGTATCGTATAAGAAACAAAGAGGTCATAATATGTGATTAGATATTTAGTATCTGTTATACAAAATAGGTTCAGCTGTTTTCGTAATGCGTGAATCCTTAACATTTTAAAGATCATATTATTGAAACTGCAGACGAAATAATGCTCCATAAAACAGTACCCTGTGTGAAAGTTTAAAAAAATACATATTTGTAGTCAATTTAAGAAAACTATAAGGTTGGTTCCAACCGAATCAATTTATGACCCCAAAGGCGAAATTCGAGAGTACCGAACGGAACAATGTGAAGGCATGTATTTACATATTGGAATAAGCTGGTTTGCTTAAACTTCAACACTCGTTGATTAAAATGGATACAGTAGATTTTGATAATGCAGTAAAGGTTATATATATAATTAAATAATGATGTATAATTGAAGTCATTAGGAACATATAATGTGCCAAAATTTAAGATTAAGGATATAATTCATAATAATGTAATTGGTATTACCACAGAAAGCTACAGAAATGTGCGCATTTAAAACAATACCTAATAATTCTTCTAAGGAAATTACAATATTTTACTAAAAGTGGTAAAAACCCACCAGTGGAACTGACAAGAATGAGTACATTTTGTCGGCATATATGGTACTTCAATGGCAGTGAATGCGATGGTTTTATTTTTACCAGATTACTCAATAATTCGGTGAGACTGTTATCAGAGTAAAGCAAAACCCCCTTTTCTTACTTTCCCTGATCTTACACTTTACTGCATTTTACACATAATTTAATGATCCCATTACAAATTTTGCAACATATTTTCCCTCTTTACACTATTCTACAATGTTCAACATTTGTTCTAGCCCCTTGAAAATTGTATGAAAAGGGTTTCACTGTATGGCAATCGTCATATACTTAAAGGCAATTTATTACCATTCCCTTGGGTGTTTTTAAACTGAGAGATTACTGCATTAAGTGGTGTGTACAAAGACTTAAAAAAGGGGCGATTGGGGCCATTAGCTAAGTGAGCCAGAGTGACAAAATCACTTAGGTCCACCTTGAGCTCCATTATAAACATGAAAATAGCTCAAAGAAAACAGAATGTACAAATATTGCAAGGAAAAGATAATGAAGGTTATCCAAAATATAAATATTTACATACCATGAAATTCTTCCTCTCTCCCGCCTTGAAACTGAAACAATTGTTCCATCACAATTGGGGTGTTTGTGATATCTGTAGAACTTGAACTCTGATGAATGGTTTCACGATTGGCCGCGATGTTAAGCGGTCTGTGAACTGAAAGTACCACTAACTTCTGGCTGCTCCTCTTTGGAGAAATTTTACGCCCTTCTTCACTCGAAGAATATGATATTGGACGTCTTCCATGTCCATATTTCATCCCCACTTGTCAAAAGAGTAGTGTTTTGTATTTTAGTAAGGTAGCCTCTAACTGGTTCATAGGAAACTGTAACAATAATAAAATTCGTGAATCTGAATACAGAAAAGAAGCCATATAAAATTTTCAGTGAAGAAATATTTCTAGTCGTTAGGCAGGAATAAGTTTTACAGAAGTTAACCTAATCACAATATTGTACTTTTACACTGATATATAATATGTGATCAAAAGTATCTGGACACAAAGCGAAATGTGTGTTTAACATAGATGGTGACACAGTACTGCCTTCTACTACGTGGAACACATGGTCAGCGATCGCATTAATCAGCAGACAGAACAACTTAGCAGAATGTAATGGTCTGAGTAAATAATGAACTTTTAACTTGGTCATGTGGTTGGGTGCTACTTGTGCAAGAAGTCTATGCACGATATTGACACCCTTCTGTATATCGCTAGGTCAACTTTTTCCGATGTTATAGTAAAGTAGAAATGTGAAGGACTAGGTAGAACCCAAAAGTGTGTAATCCGAGCTCCCATGTTGACCGCCAAAGACCATTGAGTATTATACCGGATTGTACAGCATAATTATCCATTATAAGTCGCCCCCGTTACACACGAATTCCTGCCTGCATCAGGAACTACTCCAAGCACCATGACTGTCTAGCGCGATGTGTGGAAACATGCCCATATTGCCATGCATCACAATGGTAAATGCCGAACACCAACTTTTCTGGCAAAAGGAGCATCGAAACTGGACAATTGAACAGTGTAAAACTGTTGTGTGTATTGATTAATCAACACCTTGCACAATGTGGTGACCCGATGGTAGGTTGTGGTTGTGAGGTTGTGGTTGTGGCGATTGCCTGGTTATTAACATCATCCAGCTTATACAGTGCTAACTGAAATTCAGGGGTGATGTGGTTACAGTGCCGTCATGTTTCTCTTGTAGGAAGCGTGGGATGTTGTTGCTTTATGTGGCACTGTCGCGGCAAAAGTTTACATAGACATTTAAACTGCTTTCATTTTTCCTACCAACGAACACCAGTTTGGAGATAGCCATTGTGTCTCAACACAACCGGGTACCCGTCCATACTGCAGGGTGTATAAGGGAGTGGTTTGAAGGAAAAAAGTCCCACTAATTAACTCGCCTGTGAAGGGTCCTGATTTGAATCCGATAGAACGTCTCTGGGATGTTTTGGAATGCTGACTTCATGTTAGACTTCAACGACCCACATCGATACCGCTTCTCATTTCGGAGCTCCACGAGGAATGGGTTGCCATTCCCCACGAAACTTTCTGCTTCTTCATTGAAAGTTTGCCTGTACGAGTGCAGGCTCTCATCAATGCTAAGGGTGGGCCAACACAATATTGACTGTCAGTGTTCCTGATGGAGGGCAGACAAAACTTAAATTTCATGTTCAGGTGGATATCCGGATACTTTCGATCACATGGTGCACATTTCAAATTGTTAACTTCAAAACTACTATGTATTAATATAAAAATACAACACAATTCAGAGCCAGCTTAACAACACAGTATAATAGTATTTAGAAACTGGCAGTTTTGGGATTCCATCACAAGTCTCTACCATTTTATCAGAACCTGCAAATTTATTTCCATTAAAATATGAAATTTATAAAGCTATGCAAAGAATGATACATTTTAAAATGTCCATTAGTACATGTCAAAATGCCTACCAAGCCAAACATATTAGCACACCAAGTAAACAGTAAATTTGAAGGGAGAAAGTCTTAAGTTATTATAAACTGGAGAAGGTTATAGTGTTATAAAGGATATGGAAATTCCATATATTTTAAACAAGTGTTCAATAAAATATATGCCAAAAATGTTTCACGACAAATAATTTAGAAAATGTTTTCTAATTCAGAATTCATCAGCTATCATTTCACATGGAGTTTTCTCCCTTAGCCATTACCAAAGGAGGTCAAAATGCTTTATGTATAGATGAAAGATCGGATCAATTTATTGCAGCTACATTTTTTTAAAATTTTATATTATTTAAGGTTTCTTACAACCTACATCAAATGTAACATTTCACAATGTAATACACAAATATGTCAAAAAAATTATTTTCCAGCATTGGTAACCTCTAAGATGCCATAATTTCAAACATTAGCAATGTGTAGTGGTTTTTGTGCAGGCATATTTCAAGCCACAAGTGAGCTGCGACCCCTTTGATGGTGGTGATGCTCACTGACATTCTCAGTCCCTAACGCATCCATATATTTTCAACAAATTCATGATTTTATAATTTCTCAATACGTATATGTAGGCGCATGTTTTGTAAATAGCATGTGTGTACAACACTATGTTACAGTGACATAGTGGTAACATCAGTATGTGTTACGTGTTCCAAGAGTAGAGTGCGAACCCTGGCTGTACAGCCAAGATAGTCCAAACAGTGTGTGATAATAGTGTACTTGTAAAAAATCTGAATGATTGCCAGTTACCACATTTATAATTTAAAAATAAGTGAAAACTGAAACTCAAACTTTCTGTAATGACACATATAGGGCAGTCAGAAAAGTTAACTTTGCCCGGCCCTGTTAAGACTCTATACATGAGGACACACATATATGTAATCTTACCAATAAGAGTAACTTACACAGCATGCACACTCAGGAACACAGCATTATTTTAGAAAAAAAATATAAAACAGAACAAGCCCATATATAATAAGAACACTAAGAGTAGATTGCTACTGGCTACTTGAATGACAACAGTTAGTGGGTGTGTTTAAAAAAATTTGGTAATTTTATTGCTGCGAAGTTTTACCTACTTTTCTAAGAGAAATCAAATATTTCATCCATATCATATTCATTAAAAATTTGCATTTGATCTGTGGTTCTGAAAAACATGGACAATTTAATTAAAATATTCTACTTGCAGTACTGGCTTTCACAACACTAGTGCTCTCATGATGGTTTGGAATAAGGACGTAAAAATGTTCAAATCGTGACAAATATTTAATAAACCTTCAAAATATAATATCTCATTCAAATAAATTTTGCGTCAACAGCTAGCGATATGCTTGAAATTCATTCCATATTTTGGAATGCATTTTTCTGGGTGGCAGAGATGTGTTGCTATAAGAGGATGTTTACTAAATGTATTTATACTCAGAGAGTAAAAAATTATATTGTGTTATAAAAAGGATCTATATATGAAATAAATATACACTTCTAATATATTCCACACAATTTAATTCATCTTCATCTTAGATACACAGCATTTGCTTAAAAGACTGCAACAATTTTCGAAAATTGGCCCAGAAACCTCTGAAATTACTACTCATCTGCCAACCAGGCGTTCAGTTCACTCTATTAAGCTACTGTTATAATAGCCTATCTGCTCCTTAATACATGTAATAACATACATACATATAAATGGCATTATGAAGCTCTTCATTCATACTATATATATAGAATTTTTAGGCACTAATATGTATACCATTCATATTACAAAGAGCAAGTTTTTAAGGTGTATATATAAAAGGAATTAACTACTTTGTATAACTTTATGGAGTAACATTTATAGTTTCAATTCTGGTCAGTTCCATTTCATGGGTACCAAATATACACCAGTAATCAGTTTATTTATTTGTAACACCTACTTTAACTCTCGACCTTTGGCCCATAAAAATGGATTCTGAAATACGTACAAGCTATACGCTAGAAGCTCATATATTACCGACCATTCGACTGAGAATGCTTAATAAAATACCCCAAAAGAAGCAGATACATTCTTACGAATATGCAGTATGAAAAAATAATAAAATAAACAGTATAGATTATTTATGGTTACATATCCAATTTGCTAACATGTATTTCACACAGTGGTAATGAACATTATTAAAGTTATTCTTCATAATTAGTATGGGCTGCCACCAAATTTTCATTTGATGATTACCTAGAAACGCAAAGCAGTTCAGCCCAAATAACTTAGGCGACAGGGCAGTTGTGCTGCCTCAAAAAGAAGCACTTCAGCTGGGATGGCTGGCTAGCAGAATAATATAACCCAGTATCTATTTTTCATACATTTTTCCAGTAATATATGCAAAGAGACAATGTCGCGACGAGCCTCCACGACCTGACGTACATGTACTTCCCACTTAGCAACCACTTCGGGTACATCGACCAGTTTGATTACAGCATCCCTTCTCATGATGCAATTATTTCTTGTAATAAAATGTTGCAACCTCTAGCATCACAACACATATTTATCTCGCGAGCAAATTAGAAAACCTAAATTTCATACAACGGGCAACTGTGTAGAACGCATTTGTGCCCGACTCTACCTCTAGACTCAAACTAGTGTCAGCTGTAATATTTATGGTTACATGACATGCTAGCCAACACGCCTAGCCGAGTTAAACTGTCTGTCCTCTGCTTGTTACGTCAGCGACACGTCACCTCATCAAAAACAAGTCGACAACTCGCTCCGCACACCACACGGCAGCACGTCACAAAACAATCCACCCATCTAGTGCTCAAGGCTACAGTTCAATTGCTTCGTGATGAATGGATAGAAGACATTATAGCCACCTTTGACAAAAATACACCAAGTTCTATCGCCCTACAACCGTCGCATAACAAACATGTCTTACACCCCATGTGACTAACACAACATTACACATTCCTCCTTAAAATACACTACAAGATGCCAAAACTGCCATAAGGGTAAATGGTCAGCCATCAGGAAATATCAGGAAGTTTCGAGTATCCACTCACAAAGCACAATACACAACAGTGACACCGTATAACGCCTAAAAATATAACACACAACTTAAGAACAAGTTTTAACACCAAGAAGAAACACAAAAGTGCAACAGACAAGAGAAGGAATTCTTAAGGACACTAGAATGCAGATGCCACAAACCGTTGCTCTGGCCACTCTTACATGTATTTACCCAAGTTGTTTTCAATGGTATTCCATCTTTTCCAGCAGAAATGTCCACTTTTTAAATAACAAAACCATTGGATGGTTCCGCTAGATTACCAGTGACAGGAGTAAGGTAGGCGACAACCTCCATAGTACTATAACCTTGCCATCACTTAAAAAGAAAGAATCTGCTAACATAGGTGTAAATAATAAAATAAAATCTTAAAATTGTTTGCTGGTTGACAATGGCAAGTTACAAGTATTACAGAATCACTAACATTTAAATAAATATTTTTAAAATAAATTATAATAAAGAGTATTCAAAGGTAAATACTAAAATAAAGAAGTCTATAGTTTAATAGGTTGGTGACCCTAATATTTTTTTTTTATTATTCTTGACAACACACAAATAAAAACAAGTCTGATAGCAATTATTCACATGTGTTGTATCAGTCCAACATAAAATGTATTTATATATAATTGTTTAATTTCATTTTTGGTGACTTAAAGTCATTTAACAATCATTAGAATGATTGTTTATCATATGAAAATAATGCTATCTAAAAATAAAAAGGGAGGCCTTTAACATTGATCTTCTAAATGATTGAATAATACATTTCACTTCTTTACTTAATATGGTGATAAACATTGTCTTTATTAACTGTTATAAGTGTAACTGCTGTGCGTTAATGCAAAGTAATATTTTATAGGAGCTGATAAAAGTAAATGAGGATTGAGAGAGCTGGACCGCCAGTACTAACATTGACAATTTCCAGTAAAAGCACAAGAGAAAACAAACAATACTATTTCCTGTTATTTTTAACGAAAGTACAAGAAAAAATTAAAAAACTTAAAAACCAAAATCAAGTATATTTCTCGATTTCAAGCAGATTTTTCATGTTTTCTAGAAACGCTAATTTTCAAGCGACTAATCTAAATCAAACACATTTAACCCAAAATCGTATAAATTAGAGTCAAATCAAATGAAATTATAGATTTTAAGAGAAGTCTATATCATGCATAGTTTTCCCATTTTTAATTTCTTTCAAACCTTTATAACTATAAAAACTTATTTCTCATTCATTAATTTTAAAGCATTTTTATAAAACGTATTTACATTGCGATCTAGCAATGTAAATTTATACTTTAGAATATAATTGATATATAGAATACAATTGATTTTTTTTTAACAAACTTAGATTCATGAATTTTAAATTCTGTAGCAGCATACCTTTTATTAATTTCAAGGTCTTGTAGTTTAGTCAATTCATATTAATTGTTTAGCTTCCTGATAAATAATTCTATTTTGTTTTATTTATAAGGGAAGTAATAAAATCGAATCAATGCTCGAAATGGAAAATAATATCATATGCAAGTAATGTAAAAAATGTGGTGAAGTATTAAACATTGAATGTTTTTTCAACACATAAACTGACCAAAGATAAGCATATTAACACCTGTAAAATATGTTCCGCCGAATATGCTAGAAATAATTATGATTTAAATAAAGAAAAAGTATTATGTGAATGTGGAAAATACATTTATAAACTTTACCTCAAAAAGCATAAAAGTACTAAATTACCCAATAAAATGAAATTCGCCATAATGATTATTCAACTAAGACATGTGTAGTATGTGATGAGAATAAATCTATCGATTCATTTTAAAAATCAGTATATCAAATTGCCAAAAAAAGAAAACTTAATTTTAAATGTTTCTCTTATAAATAAACAATAAAAATTCCAGTGAACAATCTAGCAGGTGAGTTGTGGGAGGAGAGTGCAGGAGCTGAAATTTTTAAGTAAAGATTTTAAAGTTAGAAATTGGTGCACTCTAAGGAAATCCGATTTAATTAGAGCTATTATACTGTTTATTATAAATGAAGAACAAAAAAGAATTTTACAAAATTTACCATTTCCATATGCCGATGTCAAAGAACAATATTGAAAACATAAAAATTAATTAAGGAAATATTTCCATTATCTAATAATGTATTTGTAAGGCCTAGAAATAAAAGTAAGCAGATAACAGAATTGCTAACAAAGAATAATTCAAGAAATTTACCTTTGGCTGATGCTAATATCAATAGTTTATATCCCAAAGATAAAAAATTATTATTAAAGCCTAGAAAAAAAAAAAGTAATCAGGTAACAGAATGGCTAACAAAGAATAATTTTATAAATTTTTATTTGGCTGACGCTCATATCAATTAATTATGCCCAAAGATAAAAAAGAATTAAAATAAATATTTCGATTCTATAATGATTTATTTGTTAACACAATAAATAGAAGGACCAATAATATTTACAGAATTAATACTGCTTTAAATGGCAGAGTATCAACTTATAACATTGAGAATTCCTTTAATTTAGTACAGACTAATCAATTTTTAACTTCAGTAAAAGATAAGGTTTTTGAGATAATACGTGATCATCTTAGAACATTTAGATGGATGAAAACTAACATTAAATTATATGCCAATTATCGCAAGAGAGAGACTAACCAAGTAGAATTATTTACATTTCAATCACAAAACTATACATTACTAAACGAAGGAGAAATTAGAAGGATTTACAAAATTATAAAACATGAATTACTTACACGATTATCTGAATTTGAAAAAAAAGGTTGAGATTGGAAATGAGATAGAATACTTGGAATACAATTAGCCATATATAAGCATAATCCTTTAAATGGAGCATAATATATTGAACAACTAGGAGATATTAAGGAAAAAAGCATGTATTAATGTGAAAAATGAAGATCAAAAAATTTTCTTTAGGTAATCAAGTCTGCATTGTTTCCAGCAGACAATCATTCGGATAGAGAAACTAAATATAAAAATGTGGGGCCTAATATTGATTAAGTAATATAAATATATGAACATCTAATTAAAATTGGTGATATACCTAAAATATAACATCAAATTGATACATATATAATTGTATACTCTATTGAAGGTAAGAAGTCCATGGTTTATCCATTAAAACTTACAAAACACAAAAAGGATAGACATATAAATTTAGTTTATTTCAAGAAAGATAGAAACTCACATTACTGTTGGATAAAAGATTTATCGAAGTTGCTTTTGCACGAAAAACTAAACATAATGGTAAAAATTATATACATGATATGTGTCTTTAATTTTTCATACCTCAAGAAAAATTAAATAAACATACAGACGACTGCTCTAAAAATGAATAAGTAAGAATCAGTATAACTTTGAAAGGGGAGAATATATTTTTCAAAAATTATATAAATACAATAAAGGTTCCTTTTACAATAAATGCAGATTTTGAATCAATTATAAAGAAATATAAACAACTAAACCAAATCCAAAGTAAATAAATAAATTTAACTTAAACAAATATATCCAGTTTTAACAGAACATTATATGGGTAATGGCTTTTATATGGAGGTACTTAAAGACATATATAAATGTATTAATGGTAAAATAAATACAATTGGTTTGAAGTTAAATGATGAATCATATACAATGAAATATCAGTTACACGAAGCTTCTGGTTTTTGCTACTATAGTGTATATAGTTTTGGTGATTATAAACCACCAGTTGTATATCCAGACCCAAATGCTTATAAGATGTTTATACAAACAATGAAAAGGGAAGTAGAAGAGATTGGGGGAATATATTGGCAAAATGAACCAATGCATCCACTTACAAAAGAATAAAAAGTGGTGTTATAATACATCTAAAAAATGTACTGTATTTTAATGTAAATATATGAAGACAAATAAAAAAGTACATCATCATGATCATATAACTAGAAAATTCACTAAGCCAATATGTAATAATTGTAATCCACAATTAAAATTGCCTACTTTTGTTCTAATTTATTTTCATAACTTAGCTGAATATGATGCTCATTTATTTATAAAAGAGCTAACGTACGATGCAAAAGAAATAGATTTAATTGGAAATAATAAAGAAAAGTTTATTACTTTTGGGAAAGCAATGGAAAATTTTAAAATGTGATATATAGACATCTTTATTTATGGCAAATAGTTTTGATAAATTATCAGCTAATTCAAGTAAAGATCAAATGAAACATACAAGTAGAGTTAATTATTAGGAAATGTGTTTACCCATACAATTATATGGATAGTTGGAAGAAATTTGATGAAACTGAGCTTCCTCCAAAAAGTGAATTGTACAATAAATTTAATGAATCTGATACGAGTGGCGATGATTATGATAATGCAAAACGTGTATACGATCATTTTAATATGAAGGACCTTGGCGAATATCATGATTTATACTTAAAAAGTGATGTGTTACTATTACAGGATGTATTTGAAACCATTTTAGAAACATGTATAAATCCATATGATTTAGATACAGCATGCTATTTTACAGTACCAGGATTATCATAGGGTGGAATGTAAAAAATAAATAAACAACCATTATATTTATAACATAATAATGATATAATTTTAATGGTAGAAAACGTAATTAGAGGCAGAATTTCGCAACCTTGTAAGAGAGATGAAAAAGTGAATAATAAATATGTAGACGATTTTAATCATAATAAAGAGTATAACTATTTAGATTATCTCGGTGCAAATAATTTATTGGTTGGGCAATATCTGTATATATTTACCCTATGGTGACAAATATAAAATTTAATAAGCCTATGTATGTGGGTATGTCATTTTTGGACATATCGAAAGAGTTAATGTATAATTTTCATTATAAAGTGATGAAACAAAAAATGGAGATAACATTGATAAAATATCAAGATACCGATTCATACATTTATAACATAAAAACAGACGATTTCTACTAAGTAATGAATTCGATGATAGAAAAACTTTGTACAAGTGATTACCCAAAAGATAATATATGTAACATATCTAAAATAAATATGTAAGTTTTAGGTATGATGGTGTATGAATGTAAGGCGAAATTCTGAAAGAATTTGTTGCTTAAGAGCTAAAATATATGCATATAGAGTTGACGATAAAGAAAACAAAATATCGAAAGTTGTAAAGAAATGTGTAGTGAATAAGAGAATAATATTTGACGACTGTAAGAACTGTCTGTATTAAGAAAAAATACAATGTATAACAATGAATTTAATAAGGAGTGAGAAACATGAAATATATGGAGTCGGAAGTTAATAAAATAGCATTAAGTCATTGTGATGACAAAAGTATTATACAAGAAAATAAAATAGATACATTACCAGATTTATATAAAAAATTATAGTTTTATTAATGAGAGTTGAATAATTTAGCGGTCGGCGTGCCAACCACTGAAATTATACAAATTATATTTTAAAAACCTTTAATTTTTAAACCAATGTCAATATCAGCACCATAAAAATCAATTGGTTTGCCATTTTCATCGCTAATTTCCAAAACAATATGATGAAACCATTCATCATTAATTTGATTTAAAAAATTGGATATGCAGGCTCATGAACAATAGAATCTCTAAATCCAAACATTGTTTTCGGTGGAAAACTAGCAATTATGTTCATTTTGAAGTGATTATACTAATTGTATTTTATAGACATAACATATGCTAAGTTACAATGAACATTGTTGTTTTAATTGGATTTAAATTAGGTAATTGAGTACCTACAAGAATTTTGTCTTTTTAAATAGTCATGTTTAATATATAGTCATAAATAGTCATATTAGATTCTCTTAATGATTCAACATCATATTGTCCTTTAGGAATAATGATAACTACATTTTTATCAACCACACCACTCAATTTTTCAATTGTTATTATAATACTAGTGTCTATATTAGGGGCCACAAATTTCGCAGGAAAACTAACCAATGTAATCGATTTATCTTGAATAATTATATCATAGTGAATATTCTTCTTTAGTATAGAAGTATTATTTGTCAACTTAAATACTTTATTATCCATTTATTACAAAAACTATGTTATTAAATGAAGAAAGTCGATTGGAGTATATATAGCTGTTTTAATTACCAAAGGAGATACTAAGAAAAAGAATGGTGACGTTTTGATTGACAATATGAGGGCAGTTATACTTGGACCCTGTGGATGTGGAAACACAATTTTGATGATTAATTTTATTTATAAGAATGGTGGTTAACTTTCAATAATTTGTATCTTTGCTCAAAAAGTATAAATCAACCAAAATATATTATGTTACAAAATAACTTTGATATATTATCCAACAAGTTCAATGTAAAGATGGCTTATTTTTTTTAATAGCAATGGCGAAATGATTCCTCTAGTGTGAAAATAATTCTCGAGTTATTTTCGATGATGTCATCTTAGAAAATCAAAATGTTATCTGCAAGGACTTTACAATGGGAAGGCATAAAAATGTTGATATATTTTATATAGCACAGACATATTAAAAACTACCCGATCAATTAGTAAGTGATAAAGCTAATATTTTGTGTATATTTAGACACAATGAAACCAATTTAAAACACATATATAGTGGTTATGTTGGTGGATATATGAAATATGAGAAATTTAAAGAGATTTGTTCAAAATGTTGGGGCTAAGGCTATGTTTTTATCACTTTAGATATGAGTAGAAAAACGATAGAAGGAAAGTACTGTGCTAAAATAAGATACTTTTATAAAATAACTTGATCTCAATAAGAAGTGAAACTGAAAATTTGTAGTTATTGTGCGGGAATTTTTTTATCTGCTTCAACAAACATGCTGCCATATAGTTGTGATATAAAACAGCTTTCCTACTGTGGTGCAACCTAGTTAAGACAGATGAAAGCTCTCCTTACTGTGATGGCATCTACAGGCAACATGATGAAAGTTTATCGAACACTGTCCATCTTAATGCCTAAAAGCGAAAAATTTGCACGACTCTCGATAATAACTCATCGACATTGCCTGCGCTCAGGACTGCACAGTTGCGACACACTTGCCGAGATACTTTCGAGCTGGTCTCGAGCTGCGAATGGTTTCAATTGTTGACATTGGGCGAGCTCGGTGAAGTAGTTGCAACACAAGTGACTCGCGATAAAAGAAGCTTTCAACTCGCTGTGGCTCACAACTTGTAGCTTACAAATCAGTGCTGCGATCATCTTGTCAACATGGCTCATTGACAAGGTATTTGATTTTAAATGTGAAGGCCGTGTGTTCGATCCCCAGTCTGAGCAGACAATTTAATAATATGAATATGAGGCACCGATATATACACTATTAGATTATGTATATGCAGTATATGCTATTAATTGCTATCACTGAAGATCCAGCGAATTATGCTCTCTATAGTACAAATGTAATATAACATATGTACAGCTGGGGTGTCTCTATAGTGTATGGTGTCAACACAATATGAGAGGGGGAAGCAGAAATAAAAAATAATAAAACTCCCAACTTCATTACTAAAAAAATTAAAAATTAAAAATGGGCCAGCTGGCGGTGAAGTTAGGAGTTTTCCAAATGCAGTTTTTCTGGTGTCAATATCAAGGCCAGAAAAATATATAACAGGTCACTGGTGAGGTGTAACAACCCCTAAACATGGGCGTCCCTGGCATGGCATAACAGCCCGTATACCTTTTGTCATTTTCAAAAATAAAGCTCACTCTATGTGAAATATGTGTTGAATGAACAAACAATGAACAATTGAACAATAAAATAACAAATGATGAACAAATGTTGAATACATTTTATGCACATTAAACATTGATAAATTAAAAAAGATTACCCCTCTTACAACCTGAAAAATTTTTACAAATTTCATAATAATTTGTTTTAAGGATTCTCCAAAATTTAATTCTTGTATTTTTATTACTCATTCCTTCTATTGTAATATTAAATTAATTACATATTTCGAATTCTTTTCCTTTCATTAATGTACAAATGTACTCGAATTTTTTAATCCTTTGCAATTTGTTTTAATTCCTAAACATCCTAGTTTTCTATATCTGGAATGGGTTTCTCTAATATTAGTTTGTAATTTTTCATTTGTTCTATTAGTTCTTCTCTTTAATAATTATAATATTTTTTCTATCTTTAATAAATTTGCTAAATTTCGAAGTTGTTTAACATTTAGAGATTCTATATCCAAATATTTTGGATATAGATTATTTTGCACTTTATCTATGCACAGCACTAAAACATGTTTCGTTTTGTAAGAATAGCCTCTAATGTTTTAATTCTTTGCTTTTCGCTTAATTGTATATAATTTTTTCAAGAAGATCATTATTCATAATTAATACATTTTATAGTTTTTACAGAAGTTATTAAACTCTTTTGTAACTCTCGAATCTCTCTTTAATTGTTTCCCATTTATTAATTTTATAGAAAGTTAAATTTTTGTGGGAGAGCTAAAATGTATCCTAATTATTTTTATACAAGAAAAATATGATAAAAAGTTAAATGTTTGTGGGTTAGCCGAAATCCATTCCAATTATTTTTATAGATAAACATATATCTAAAGGTTAAATATTTGGGGTAGCACGGAATTGGTGCAATTTGAGAATAACAAAAATATTACTACTACATGTTTGTTAATGAATCTGGTTTATATCAATTTTTATTTGCTTATTAAAAATTATATATATTTTTCCTCACTTACAAGATGGCTGAATTTGTTAAACAAACAATTAGAGAACTTAAAACTATGAACTGATAATGAATTGAATACAATATTTTATTTAAGTAATTTAATATTTAATAATAAAAAGGCAACTCTTGTATAATATGTTAATCGTGAACCTTGGTTTAACGGAAAACATGTAGCAGAAATTTTAAAATATTCTAATCCAAGAGATGAATTACAAAAACAAATTTCATCAAAATATAAGAAACCTTTATCAGAAATATTTAATAATTTTAACAAACACGATATTAATTATGATGCTGGCAAAGCTATCTATATCAATAAAAAAGGAGTAACACAACTATTGATAAAATCTACAATAGCCAATAAATCATAGGTAAAACAAATTTCCAAACAGTTTAATTTAAACATAAACATTTATGAAGAAAAAGGAAACAAAATATATATACCACATTATCATAATGTTTTAAACATTTAAATTATAAAGTACATAATACTGTAAACAGTTAAAGAATATATTTGTATTTTTCTGAGCTAAAATTGGCTTTTGATTGTAACGAGTTGAACCATAAAGATAGAGTTGTCAGATATGAAATGAAGAGGCAAAGTTATACAGAGTTCCAATTAAATTGTATATTCATAATATTTAATCCAAATATGATAGATTTTTATATAACAGTTGTAATTAATTGCATTACAGTGCATTGAAATAAATATAAAGAGTGTCTGCCAGACACCCTTAAACAAAAATATTAAAATTCACAAAACATTTGTTTTATTAATCCAAGAGTCATGCAAATTGTCGAATTCTAACTATTTATCATAAATTTACCACCTATAGTTTTTAAGCCATTTTCTACCAAATACTCATTGGGGTAGGCGTCGTGCACGATTAAGAATCCTGCACAATTAATGATCCTACATGATTAATGATCCTTACAAAAATATATAAATTCACAACATATGTTTTATTAATCCATGAGTTATGCGAATTATCAAAACCTAACCATTTTATATACATTCTATCACATTTTGTTTTTAAGACTTTTTTAACCAAATATTTATTTGGGTAGTTAGTTTTCATAATTTTGTATTCATGAAAACTACCTTCTATTTCTTATCTGTTAGTATCTTTCAGTTTGTAAGTGGGTAAATCATTATTTAAAACTTCAAAAATGGTAAATAATGATGTTGTCCAGTTAGCTGTATAAATATTATCAAATATTAACTTACTTTTACTAACATGGACTTTATCACCAACATTATATTTCAGTTTATTAAACATATTCACAAACTCTTGTCTTAATTTTTTTTCAATTTTTTTTACTAACTTCAATTGGTTTCATACCAAAAGTTCGATGTTTTGTATTGTTATATTCTTTCACTAAATCATCTAATATATTTCGTTATTTGTAATTGCCATTTAAAGCAAATTTATTCCACATTTTGTTCTTTATTGTGCGAATATATCTTTCCAAAACACAGGCTTTATGTTCTCTATATGTAGAATAATGATTGGCGTAATATTTATGCATAAGTTCTTTAAATATTTTTTTATAAAGTTCTAAGCCATCGTCACTTTGTATATTACATTATTTTTTTCAACAATATACATTCTTAAGTAGTTGCTACATTCTTGGCTGTTTTACCTTTAATTGTTATTGCAAATGCATATTTTGAAGAAACATAGATAATAGTCATAATATATTTGTGTGCATTACTTATATGTGATATTCCTTTTAAATTTCCATTATCCATTTCAACAAGATCAATTAGCTATAAATCATCAATACAATACGTAATTACTTTTCTTCTTGGAAAACTGTTTTGTGGAGGTTTATATAATACATTTTAAAATAGAACATACACTTTTCTGAACTAATTGTACATTATTCGCATTTTAATATTTATATTATAATTTTTAGTAACTTTATTACACATCAAGCCCCAAGTATTCTCCATTTAACAGTTAAAAAAAATTAATAATTATATTGTACGAATATTCCTATTGTAGTTATCGTTCAATCTTTATGAATATTTTATCTTTCCTGATTTTAAAAGATAAAGTAACACCTCTGTAAACATCAAAGGGATTACTATAATTTGGTTGCCGTTCCCTTAATAACAGTCAAATCATCGTCAGTTAAAATAAGAATAGCAGCAGTTATTTTATAAATAGTACAATACATAGAAATCTAAAGAAAATTAGATTATTAACTAAGCTAGCAATATTACAAACTTAGTTCCACTTTGCAGGTAAATAAAATATATATGATTTTTTCTTCCTTGCATTTTCCAATTTTCGAGTTAACAAGTGGATTTGTTTAGATTTTGTAATTTATCAGATATTTATTTATAAAAAATATTTTATTGACTGCATCTTTATCATCTATAAGATCAGCCATATTAATAATTCTACGATTTTGAAGAGAAACATAATCTGTTTTATAAACAAAAATATTACTTATTTGGTCACCTAAAGCAGAAACAATAATATTGTATTTTGAATCTATATATGTTTTTAATTTTTTAGCATTAATATTAGTGTTTTTATTTAAAAATTTTATTCATGGTTTCCCAAATATATCCATCCAATTAATTATATCATGAAACTTAAAACCTCTCGAAAAAAAGATGTAACACAATTAAACATAAATGTCCACAGGTAATGAATTAAAATTCTGAATTTTATTATCATTGTAATATACATTTTTATTTTTGAAGTAATTAGTTAAATTAGTAGGAATATTACCTCCAAATGAATCAAAATAGTAAACATCATTATTTATTTTAAAATAACAAACGCATTGGGTACCAGGATTTTTTTAAATGTCAAAATTAAGGCCATCAGCACATTCATATTTGTGCATACTTTTTGGTAATTCATCAATCATAAACATTTCTAAAATTCTTAATATTTAGTATTTTTACATATTTTTGAATATCAAAATTAGATAATGGTGATATGTTCAATTTTTTTGGTCTACCATTTACTGGTTTAATTTCTATTGCTAAGTTACATCTCTATTGTTCTAATTCTATTTTTTTAAATTTGTTCAACAGAATTGAAAATTGAGCTAGCTCCACCAGCTAAAGCACTGAGTACAGCTAAAACTGGAATTTAAAATGTTAAAAAAATCTCCATGATTTAAACCACATCCAGGTTTTTTTATAGTATTTTTTTATTGTTGGTATTGACGCAATTAATTTGAAACCATTGCACTCTTTTAAACCTTTAATTTTTTCTCTCGAGTTGTTACTTTGTTAAAAAATTATCCATACCCAAATCTCTAAGTTGATCAATGGGTAAATCGAATTTTGTGTTTGTTAACTTCATTTATAAGTAACAAAAGTAACTAATAAAATTTAATACCCCATCCTGATGTTCTTTTTGTAAACATAGTTAAAGCAACAGCCACAAAGCAAATTTTTCACGAATTGGAGTATCTTTAACTAACATAATCACCTTGGCTTCATTTAGTAACATTTTTCAGCTTTATGCCTAGATTCTAAACAATATTGTGAACAATATTGTGATATTTACATGCTTCATCTAATTGATTTATTACTGTGTCGCCTCTTTCCAACTTTTCGTTCAATTTTGTAAATGGTCCACATACCCTGGCAAATGCATTTCAGGTATATGTAAATTATTTAATGCCCAATTTATTATACATTTTCCATGATGTTCAGAATTCCAAAATGAATGTGGAATTACATTTAAAACTCTTATAAGATATGGAATTTCTTTTGGATTATTAATAACAAATTCAGAAAATTTATTGTTTAACATATTCATTATGCTCACTTTTTCATTGTAATAATTGTTATTGCCAGCATTTTCTTCATTATCCATCAATTAATTTTCTAACATCATTCATCCAAATATGTTGTTTTGGTAAATTGTTGTATTTTTTATACCTTCTCGAGATCTACGAGTTCTTGGAGAAATCATTCTTTCTGGTGTGTTTGGTATTGATCTTGAACTTGAATATTTTCTATATTTTTCATAAATTGGTATAATTATATGATTATACTTCCAACCAACACTTGAACATGGATTATTCCTTTTCTTATTAGGAATATATTTTTGAAATACAGCATTGGTTAATAAAAAAATTTCTGTGTAATTTTTAAAATCATTTACATTGTCATTACCTTCAAGTTCTTTTGCGCTAGCTATTGTTGTCAACAATTTAGAAAGTCCTTCTGTTAATTAATATTCGTTATCTTTGACAAATCGCATATCACCAACTATATTTAATTTTGTATCACCAATATTAAAGCTATGTCCTTTTCCTCATGAACCATATTTTTCCTGAATATTATTAATATTATTAATATTTTCCAAGACTAAAAGTTGAGTCTTTCAGAGGTATTATTCCCAAATTTGGAGATCTGTCTTTAGCAAATAATTCTCTTTCAAATTAGGTTTCTTCAGGAGTAGGGGGATAATCTAAATTATTTACTGGAACTGGAACTAGTGTTGTTATTATATTTTTTATTTCATACACTTCCATGGTATACTATTTTTTACCAATATTTTGGAATTCATGAATTAAAAGTAGAAATTTTTTCTTATTTCTTTCATTATCTGATTCATGATTCTTTTTATAATCTTTGAATTTTTCAATGAGTAATTTAACCCGAGAAATTTCTTTGGTGATTTTTATATAATTTTGTTACTTATAACTTAGTTATAAAAGTATCGAGAGTTTTGAAAGGCAAACTTTTCCTCCAACTGATCAAACTAGGGGGAATATATATGTTTACAATAATAGAATAGAATTTGATATTTCTATAGGTGATGGATTTTATTTCCCAAATGATGCTTATGTTTTTAAGCAATTTAGGCTAATAAAGAGAGATCAAGAAGGAAATGATGTAAAATATGAAAAATTAGATAATATTGATGTTTGTGTTAACTTTTGCATTTCCAGTTTTCTAGAGTAGAAATCTCAAAACATGTACATATCATTGAGGCTGTTGATAACCCAGGTTTAACTTGAACGTTGATGAATACTTTGTTAAGATCTCCAAGTGAGCAAAATTATTTAGAATTTACTGGTGTTGATAATAAATATCAAGTAAAATCTGTTCACAGTTATAACACAAATGAAATACCATATCCATTAAGATATCTGTTTGGATTTATTCGAGATGACAATGAAATTTATTGGAAAGGTGGCTATAAAATTACATTTATTTGAAATTCGTCTGATAACAATTGTTCATGTGTGTATGAAACTAAGAACGCAGATGGTGAAGTTCAGAAAAGTAATGCTGGGCCAGGTAAAATAGTTATTCAAAAATTAGAAATCATGTAGCCAATTGTTGAACACGTATCTAACAAAAAACTGTAATTAAAAAAATATATACAAACATCAAAAAATACCTATTAGGTTTAACTATTGGCAATTTTTAGAAGAATAATTTCCTGCTCCCAACTGTTTTTAAATTTGATATAAGAGATTAGTTTTATAATTTACAATTTGATATGCCTGATTTTGTAATGGTAGGCCTTCAAGCTAATAGAAAAAATCGTGTTGAATAGTATGTAAATGCTTCTATATTTGATCACTGTAATGTAAGAAATATTTATGTTAAGAATGGTAGAGATGAGATCTTTCCTAAAGAGAATTGGTATCTAGATATTGAAAATGGCTTTTGTGATAAAAATGTTTCTTGCTTAAAATGATTTTAGAAATTCAAAATCAAAACTAGATACTCTGTATAGAAATAATTAACTTTATTATAAACCAACTGTAAACAATTAAGTTGATATAAATAATTATGAATTTTGGGGCGAATACAATTATTTGTTATTGATTGTTTATATAGAAAAACAACTGCTCTTAAAGATAAAAGAAACATAAAAATTAGTGTAGATTTTAACAAAGCTATTGAAGCAGGAACAATTTGTAATGTTGTTCTAACCAGTCAAAGGAATATAACTTATGATTATTCGAAAGAAAACCTTACTGAAGATATATACATTTTTTTAATTAAGAAATGGGGAATGTAAACGATTTTATGGAAACAACAAAATTGTTCGATAGTTTAAAATAATATTTAGATATATAGTTAAGTTGTTTAATCGAATACAAACTAATTTTGTTAAACCAGAATAAGATTTTTCTCTTAGTGTAAATTTTGATTTGCAAAATTTTATTTGTGCACGATTTGTGTCATTTTTATTTTGTGCAATTTACTTTTCCTGTTAATAAATTTCTCTCTTTATAAATATAAAAATGATATCGCCTGTGTTGCCATACAGTATGACAAACTGTTTTTTATTAAAGTTGATGATGTTTCAAATACATCTTCCTATAAATTAGATAATACTTCTGACGAACTCAGAGAATTAGTTTTCAAATTCATCTAAATCTACAAAACTTACAATTATTGCCCTTAGAAAACATCGATGATAAATATGTTCTTCATGACATTGGTGACAACTTTGAGAAGATAGAAGAAATATTGAAAAAGTTAGAAGAGCTTCGAATATAATCTGTAAAGAATAATAAGATAATATTAAATTTTATTAATCTTATTTTGCTTGATTTTGACTAAAATTTAAATGATTTAGATTACTCGTTTTCAAAATTAGCATTTCCAGAAAACGAAAAAATTTGTTGAAATCGAGAAATTTAATTGATTTTGGCTTTTGAGTTTTTAAATTTTTTCTTGTACTTTCGTTAAAAATAGCAGGAAATAGTTATGTAAGTTTTTCCTGTACTTTTGCTGCAAATTGCCAATTTTAGTGCTGGTGGTTCAGCTCTCTCAGTCCTCATCTACTTATAAACAATAAGAAAAATTAAATCAATAAACTAAAAGGTTCATATCTCCACAGGTAATACCTTGGTCCACAATAATCTGGACGACAGGTTGGGACAGCCAAAATAGCACCCAGCCGATGCCATTGCTCCGAGATGACGGGAGCCAGAAATGGTTAAGTCCCAGAAAACCAGACTGCACAAGAGGCGGCCGGACTTGTTATGAATGTATACGAGAGAACTAAAATAGTAACAAATTTCCCCAAAAACAACCTCCGCTCAAAATGGTAAAATAAAAAACCACGCAGATTAATTACTGGTCCTAACATGAGGAAGAAGAGTTTAACAGATATGTAGGATGACGCCGAAATGGAAGGTTCAAAACCCAGACCGAACTGATGCATTGCAGCACTCAGTTGGTCACTCAAGAAAGAAAAATAGAATGCTACAACCTGTTAATGTGGCTAACTAACTACATGGTAGTTATCTCCAAGTTCGAAGAGTGACTACATCATTCTTCAAAGGAGGCGTTGAAGACAGCAGTGACGGAAGTTGCGTGTAGTTCTCTGCTCGTGCCGGAGGCTAGTGCGCATCACGAAGAGCGCGGCGAGCATAGGAGAGCCAGTCCACTAGTTCGTGGTGACGGCCCGAACTAAAACTTTTAGTGCCATGCTCTTTGATATATGGTGTTGCGATGTACAAACTACCATCTGACCAATCCGAAGGCTAGCTTGCATGGTACAAAGTCTGAGTTTTTTTGTCGTAGAGCAGCGAACACAACTAAAATTTACTGCAGCCTGCAGCGGCTGTTGCCGAAGCTCGGCGCCAGATGAAATAAAACGCGAAAACGCGACATAGACTGTTGCACTAGCGCCGCGCGTGTCGCCTTGTGACACAAGTTACAAGAGTCACCGAACTCAGCGCAAAGGTAATATGCTTTGTCTTACAGCCTTCCAGGCCTGGAGTTGACCGAGACGTAAAATGAAATAGCAAGCCTGAAACCAAAATAAAATAGTATAAGCGAGTGATCACCAAAACACTACGTTAAAAATTCCCTAAAACAGTTTTCAGTTGACCCAGTTAAATTCCAAAAAAATTACGAACTCCACAATATTTAAAGTCGTCCTTACAAGACAAAATTATCCAGCTGATAACCAATAAGGATTCTAATGAAGCAAATTCATCTGAAACGGGAAAATAAACTAAAACTATTTAAATCGGCAACAAATAATACTTTTACACTGTGCACTTCGGAATCTCTTGTGTAGCTAGTTAGAAATCAAAATTGCATCATAACTGTTCTGATCTAAGTTCGAATGTATGTATTACATTACTGAAATATAAACATTTTCAGAATCACTGTAACAGCCTTAAAATAAGAATAAATCCACATTGGCCTAAATTTTATCAAAATATAGACACCATCAATTATACCAAAATACCAAAATAAACTAAATTGGGTGAAAACTGAAAAGGAATGTGCCCTAATTATTGTTTTTAATTTAAAACATCATGGACTCCTCCCCTTAAGGCGGATGCTAGTTTATTCCTTTCAAAAAATTTTCTTTACGGAGCTACATTCCTATCCATGTACATGCGTACGTAAACTTGGCCTTGGTCAAGAGACTTATAAACAACAACTAAAACCAAAGTCGTAAAAAGCCATGCTTTAATAGTAAACCAGCTTAAAACCACAATAAATCACCACGATAATACATTCAAAGATTCACAACAACAATCACGAACAGCAAAAACACAAAAAAAAAATTACACTGTACAAACATGGAATTCAGTCACTTAAAATTTACAAATCAATGTGTACTTCAATTGATGAGGAATTGCTATGTTAAGCTTAGCATAACAGTACCCTTACAATAACAAAATAGTGCGTACACTAAAACTTATATATAACACCATGGAAGTTCATACCATTAGCTGAAAGAGTTTCAGTACCACCAAAATTTATGTGTGTCTCAAGCATGTATATGTCCAGGTGGCTGATCAGTCCATGTGAACCCTGCTGACAATGCATACACCATACTGGACCAATGCACCTTAAATTACATAAGGTTATGTACACTTTTCTTAAGCTGCGATATGTAGGCCTGTGCAACAAACTGACCATTTTATGGTTCACAAAGTTCCACTATAACAGGAGTGAGGAATCTTTGTACCTCTTAAGGACCTTTCCACCAGTAACTGAGCTTAGCAGCACTTTTTCAACTGCTTTGCTCAATGCACGTGCAAATTACAAAGTCTCCCATTTTGAATGGGTTATCTCTGCGATCCTTATCGTACCTCCTCTTAGACGTTTCGTGTGCCAGGTTCAAGTTCTGGCTTGCTCTTTTTCAAATCTCCCTGATGTCCTTGGGATCATAAGGTAGAACTTCGGCAAGCGACCAGAGATTGAACAGAGCGGTGTTGGGATTATATGTAAACATGAGCTAGAAGTGAGTGGACTTGTGTCCCTCATGGCGTGCATAGTTGAATGCCATTTGCAGCCATTCAACATTTAGGTCCCATATATCATGGCTGTCCACACGAAAGGCAATGAGAGCCAATGGAGATTCCTATAGAATCTCTCCGCATGGTATGGTTGTAGATAGTATGGTGTGGTGGTAACATGCTGAATGCCATTACTGAAACGTTGTCAGCGTTTAATTTACAGCACAGAAATATGTTTGTTTTCAGGTATGCTAATCAGCTACATATAAGTTTTGAGAGACTAACACATGTTAATTTACTAATACTTTCAATTTACTAATAATTTCAATCCCTCTTATATGTATTAGTATTACAGCAAAATTACGTAATATTTACATTGTAAAGCACACATATATTTTTATTGGTATTATTCTATGATATTTTGAGTAGTATTCTGAGAGATGAATACCTAAATATGTAAATTTTGACTATTATATTAATTTTAATTCTCTGTATTGTTTTATATTTTAAAAATATAATTCTTTCTTTCGTTTATTATTTAATTACGTTTAACATTTTTATTCAGTTGATTTGTGTTTCTTTCACAAGATGTAGCTCTCATATTTCAAGTTAGTTAATTAGATAGTTGCCGGAAGTCAATGTTTCTGGGGAGTTACCTTTGAAGCGACAGTTTTCGCTGGGATTTCGTCTCGGAAATCATCAGCACCAGAGTAATGCTAGGATAGCATTTATACCCCAGAAGTTACAGTAAAGTTTTCTGAGCCAGTCATGTAAAGAAGAGGGCTGAAACTCAGACATTTAGTTAGAATCTATTAGGTGTTCCAGCTGGAGAAGAGATGTCATTTAGCCAGGCGCCGATGCCATGATTCAGGTTATGAGTTGGGCCTACATCCAGGTGACGTCAATGTCTTTTTAGAGTTTGTAGTGCACTTTATTACTATTATTTGTGATATCTGCACATTTAAAAGCACCCAGTTTTCTGAATGAACGTTTGAAGAAAATTTGATGTGCTATCACTATGAATATTAGGGTAACAACCAGTGCCCCAGCTTTATCACTGAGTGAATCGACAGAGCACATTTAAAGAATCTAATATATTTTTATTTTAAATACTTTTGACTCTTTATTAAGAGTTTCAATCTTCAAAGTTTTAGTGAAAAAAAAGTACAGATTTTATTGGATTTTGATAAGTTAGAACTCATTTGCACTAAGTTAATAATGGAGCTCGTTAAACTCTGCACAATTTTACTGACATGCATAGAGACCTACTTCTTGGTTTAAATATTTTATTTTTCAAGTTCCAATGTTTATCAGAAGCACTAATTTCAATTTTCTTTAAGTTAACTCCTTTGAGGATGGTTGTGTTTTCTAGATGCCAGCAAACCTACTTGCAGTAAAGT
Organism: Dryococelus australis; assembly: GCA_029891345.1. Taxonomy (NCBI): domain Eukaryota; kingdom Metazoa; phylum Arthropoda; class Insecta; order Phasmatodea; family Phasmatidae; genus Dryococelus; species Dryococelus australis. The sequence continues at coordinate 30,051,892 of CM057009.1, forward strand.
TAATTGATTTTTCACACATAACCTAACCTTAAAGTTTATCTGGTTCTACACTATCAATTATTTGTATTTGCAACCTAGTATTTTAATCACTTGCGAATATTTTCTTGTCAATTTTTGGTATGAATAAAATATTTTCATTTGGCCTATATTTTACATTTTTTTTTAGTTTTTCCAAGTGTAATGTGCATGAAGGTAACTTGTGAATATATTTAAGAATTTCTGAGTCAACAAGAGTGCCTGGATAAAGTAAATGAGAACCTATGTTACCAAGGTGCAATCTTATGTGTATGGCTCACTCACGCCACATCACACTTAAAACCACTTCCTTACTCAAAACTCAAACATTTATTTCTACACACATATGTGAAGGGGTGAATTTGCTTATAATTTTCATCTATACACAACAGAGTTCATATGCCCTACGTAACAACACACGTTCCTTAATAACCTGGACTTTAATTGTGGATCATTGTCTGATACAATGATGGAAGGAACCCCCCGAAATGTTACAAATTTTAATTTCTCCATGCTGCAATAGGGGTACCTGAAGTGGCTTTACACAAAGGAACTATCCACACAAATTGCGTTGATGCATAAATACATACTAACAACGTCATGTTGCCTGACTTAGAGTGTGGAAAATGTCAAATGAAATATACAAATAGTTTCTGTAATGGACGGTCTGTGACATCAGATAAAAGTAGCCCTAACATATTATCCTGCGCAGGTTTGCTCAAAGCACAATTTTACAAACTTTTACTCTTTCTGAAATATCTTGCTACATGCCTTTCCTGATCAATATACACCTAATTGCATTTATCACATTAGAAATTCCTAGATTGGCTCCTAAAGGAGACGAATGAAAATTTTGAAATACCATAATGCTTAGATTCTGAGACAAAACTATTTTACATTGCTTGGAAGAACGAGATTTCAAATGCAAGAGACCTTTGAAAATCTTGTACTGTTTTGGTGCAGAACCCTTATGAAACGTATCAATAATACGATTAATAAAAGGGTCTGCCTTCTGATGGGTCTGAGGATCTTGAAAAGCTAAAGAAAGTCTGTTAGCAAAGCTCTACAAACATTCGTCTCCTGTTGAGAAAAGGTTTCATCAGGTTAGTTCTCGAACAAATGAGACAATGTATTTGCGACAATGTTTTGTGTTCTTTTGATATGCAGAATTTTGAATTTGAGGGAGGAAATTTTTTCTATATAGCGACCTATTTTTCCTAACTGTTTGGGATGGGCTAATAACCAAGAGAGTGCCTATTGTCTGTTTCGAGTATAAATTCTTTGTGTTCCAAAAATTGCCAGAACTTATCGATTCCAAACACAAATGCCAAACACACCAATTCATACACTGATGAGGATTTTCTTTCCTGATGTGTCAAGGTGCAGGAAGAAAATTAAATGGACTGCCTCTGTCAATCTATTTCTAGAGACAACACAGCACCTAGAGCTGTACTCGAGGCATCTGTTTGTAGGATGAATTGCTTTGAAAAATCAGCTGTCCTAAGCACAGGGGGACTAGCAATAGTTTATTTCAAAAACTCAAATGCTTCTTGCTGTTCTTTACCTCAATAAAATGTTTCTCCCTTCTTCTTCGGATAATTCAGAGGCGCAGCATGTTCATCAAATTTAGGGACACGTTTTCATTCATTAGTCAAAGGAATTTAGTGGTATGCCGATTTCAGATGAAAAACCCTTAAATATTAAGCATTAATAAATCAGTCAAAGGCTGAGTTCAAATTTGGCAATGGTACACTTTCAATATCTACCTGCTTATTCAGGAGTCGGTAATCCACGAATAAACGATGGTCCTTCCCTTGGGTATCAAAAAGGCTGGAGAACTGAAAGGGTATTTGGACAGTTCAATTACCTTATTGTCTAATAGTTCCTATTTCCATTCTTGAAGGGTCAAGTCATAGGGATGCTGCTTAACAGGTTTGGAATCCAACAGCTAGATATTGCATTCAGTAACATTTATGAGGCCTAATTTTGGAGTTAAAACACCTGAGAAGTCAGAGCAGAAATGTCTTATGAACTTCTTTTTATCTGCATCAAGATGACTTAAAGCTAGGGGACATTTATTATTATTAATTTCAGTCACTGGTACTCCCCTAGTCTCACTGGAATTAGAAAATGGAATTCTGACATGCTTATTAAATTTAAACATAGTGTTCCTGTCTTGTAGGTCAATTACCATACCATTTTAGAGATAAAATCAGATCCTAGGATGAAGTCAGTTCCAATTGTATCACACACTAAAAATGGGAAAGTCAATGTAAACAAATGATTTTTAATTTTTACCATAGCTACAATACTAACTGGCAAAGGTGGGTTTGAAACTGTGACACTCTTTTTCTTAATGGCTGTGTACCTTTCACATATCCCTCATCTTGTAACTTTTTAAAAATTGGAGCAGAAATGAAGAAACGAACAGAACCTTTATCAACAAGATCATTGATTTGAAAAGAACCTAAATGTGTGGCCAGAAATGGCAAAAATGGTTCGGTTAATGGTACAATATTATGGCAATTCCTCTTTTTTTTTAATATCCATTTTTCTTGAATTTTACACAATATATATTACTTAGACAATGCCACTTATTACCAAAGTCGTTATCGACAAATTTTTCACAACACACACTGGCTGTACCTCGTTATGCAATTTATTTTGGTTTTGTGCCCTTATTTTTTTAATTTTCTTGTTTTTTAGGTGGTCTAACCGTTAGCTGTTGTGGTTTAGACCACCGCCCTAATGTGTTTTTAATGATCTTGTTTTTTCAACTTTTCCTGTCATTAATTGCAATTTTTTCAATGCCCAGGCTGTTTACAATAATGGTATGTTGTGTCTGCATGCTAACTAGTTTGTGCCTGACCCAGGGATTTATCTTTTTGAACAACACTGGCTGAATCCTTTGTTTTTGACCGATCTTTCTCGTCCTCTATTTTCCTTGGAAATGGCGTGTGAGGTTTTCTGAAATGGAAAGATGACGTCTCTCTAGACTGGTATGCAAAATCTACATTTGTTGAGTTTATGCATAACCTAACTAGGTCAGCAAAATGTAGGTGGCCTGTTAGCAAATCAAGTGTGTGATCGCTCGGTGGGGTTCAACCCATACAACATTGTTGATACTATTTCAGCCTAGGATACTGTTAAACATAAAACCATAGCTGCTTCCTTGACATCAACTATATAGTGGACCAAGGACTTAAAATGCTGGTGCAATTTATTGAACTATAGCAGTCTGATATTTACTAATATTTTAGATAGAATGAAATAATCAAGAATATCATGATTGCATTGTTCGATACTGAAAGGATTGAAAATAGCTGGGGCAGTTCTGTCGCTGAAGAGGGAACGAGTGAAACAGAAAATAGTTTCTAGTAAGTGATTGTCTGGTGTGTTTTCCAGCAGTTGACTGATTGCTAAAAGTGCGTTTATGAGTGCTCGACTGGTGTTCTGCCTTGATTGGCTAAGAAAGGGGGTTGAAGGGTGTTCTGTAATGACTGGAGGGGTGTATAATGGTAGGCCTAGTCTAAAAATGGTGGCAAAAGGCTGGGATGGTACTGTAGACTGGTGTGAAGTGGGTACTTGGGATGTATAACTCATGCGATAGGGAAGGGGATGGTACTGTGGACTGAGGGGATAAAGAGTGGTTATGGGTGGCTGGGTAGTTACTGTGGTGTGAGAAGGATGGAAAGTGGTTTAAACTGGATTTTGAATTTGTTGATTGGTTGTTAGAACATTTACTGCAGACTGGGTGGAATGAAATTGGACTAGGCATTGTAGGGAGGGAAGGAATGAGGGTGGCATGATAGAAGTGGCATTAAGTGTGTTGCCATTTGTGGAAACTATTACCACAGAGGTAGATTCTCCTCATTGTCTTGTGTACTTCCTTGTACCATTTCTGAGGGTAAACACACAGATGAAGTGGGGATAGGGGTGAGGAACGAGCGAATATGACGTGTGAGTAGCTGTGATGGGTGGCGAAGCGACTGTGGTGGTGCATGTGAGTGGGGATGAAGAGACAGAAGTCACAATTTCAGCACCTGAAATGTGGACACTGAGTCCCTTTTCTGGTCGCCCTGAAATGACGAACCAAAGAGTGCTTTTCTAGCACAACTAATTCCCGGACTACCTGCTGCAGTTCACAGCGTTGCCCCTGCCACAAATTGTAGATGCGGATTTTTGCTTTCATAATCGGTGGTTACCGGTTCTAAAAATGTGCTAATCTGAGTTTAAAAATTTATGTGCATCTGGCCCAGCCATAACATTTATAAGACTGTATATAGGTGAATAACATATGTCAGTCTTGTCAGACACGTTTGTAGGTCTGCTCTGATTAAACTATTTTGTATGCAAACAGCTATTTTGTTCATTTCGTGTACTTTCCTAGTGTAGATGGCAAACTCAGCCATTAAATCTATTTCCATTAGGTATTCTACTGTTGATTGTATACAATCTTTCAGCGCAACACGAAGCTTCTTTCGCAGCTGTTCTTGTGTCTCTGGCCTAGTCTAAATTACGAGATACCAACTCGTAAATAAGCTCGTCTTTGAGCATATACTGTGGGACTACCACATTCTCCATAATGTTCACTTCATATAAACTGCACTAAGTGTAACAAATATATATATATATATATATATATATATATAAACATATATATGTATAGAACTATCAAATCACAAATCACTTATCTACTAAGCAAATTTTATACAATATATTCCTCTTAACCTAGTAGGCCCAGTGTACTGTGCAAATGTTAACAGTAAACAAAATGTAGCGAATTTAGCTTAAAACCTTGCTGCTCAGTTGGCAATAGTGCGCTGAATAGTTGGAGTCTTGTAGGAAGGAAAAGTAGTGTTCTGCAGACGTGTACATGAATAAACAATTTACTTCCATATCTAATGGCAAATAAGCCTACATATAAATCGTATAAACAACTACAAAGTTATGCTCAATGGAAAAATCTACTTTGAAACTGCAAACGAACAACTGCACGAAAGTTATCATGACATAAATAACGTATCATGCAGCCCGAGTTTAACTACCAAAACTTTTACTAAATATTTAAAACAATCTCGCTATAAATTAAATCTTCAAAAAGACAGAGATAAAAGAGAAATATTTATAACCTGGACCTTTACATGTGCAAGGGTAATCTCTGTTTTAATTATGAAAATTAAAACCACCAAATGCACACTACATTTACAGGTTAGCAAGTCCCTCTATAAAAGACTCACATAATTTATTTATAGAGAAAAATACCTGTCAAAACTAGTAATGTGTTAACGGATTAGTTAGTATAAATGTTACACACACACATTTTTTAAAAATAAACACTCTGCTAGACAATAGTAATTGCGTACGCCCACCGAAAGAAGCTGAAAATACTACGCACAAAATCTACTTTTCACACACGCGATGGAATAAACAAAAAGAGGCAAAACACTGACACTTAAATGAAAACAAAACAATTTTACCTCTTGCAGCCGACGAAGAAAATAAAATGTGGGAACAAGGAACTGTTACAGACATGAACATAAATATTATATCGCACGATCAGTATTAGTGTTCCAAATGGCGTAGCATGAAAGTAGAGGTTTCACCAAATTATTAACAGAATGCAAAACAAAACGGCAATGGAATCACGCTACCTGCTAACAATATAGGCTAGGTTACATGTGCTAACCACTCTCTGAACTACAAATATGTAACATTACATTACTTAAAAAGAAAGAATCTGCTACATTTGGATTGAATAAGAAAAAATTATCTTACAATTGCATGCTGGTTAAAAATGGCAAGTTATAAGAATTACAGAATGACCATCAAGTAAATAAAAAATTTAAAAGAAATTATAATAAAGACTATTCAGAGGTAAATACTGAAATAATAAGTTGGTGACCCTAATATTTTTTGATTATTCATGACAACACACAAATAAAAACAAGTCTGATAACAATTATCCACATGTCTGGTATCAAAATTTCGAACAAAAAAAGTATTTATATATAATTGTTGTATTTCATTTTTGGTGATTTAAGGTTATTTAAGAATCATTAGAATAATTGTTTATTGTATATAAATAACAGTATCATTAAATAAAAAGGAGCCCCCTAACATAAGTTTTTAAAATTATTAAATTATAATTTACACTTATTTACTTAATATAGTGATAATTACTGTCTTTCGTTTACTCTAATAACTGTAAGTGTCGTGCGATAAAGCAAAGGAATATTTTATAAGAGCTGATAGTCAATAAGAAAAATTAAGTGAATAAAATAAACAGGTTCATAACTGCATAGACGATAGCTTGGTCCACATGAATCTGGACGACATCCTGGAATCACCACAGCGGTCGTGCTGACAGCCAAAATAGCACCCACCCGATACCATTGCTCCGAGATGACGGAAGCCAGAAAATGTTTATTCCCAGGGAACCGGACTGCACGAGAGGCGGCCAGACTTGTCATGCGTGTGAAGGTGGAACAAAATAGTATTAAATTTCCCAAAAAAAATCCTCTGCGCAAAAAAGGCAAAAAAATTCACTCTGGTTAATTACCAGTCCTAGCACGAGGAAGAAGATTTTTAAAAATCCGTATAATCACACCCAAATAGAGGGTTCAAAACCTTAACCGAAGTGATGCATTGTAGCGATGAGTTGGTCACTAAACAAAAGAAAATAATTCACTAGGATGATACTCTAAATAACGATGCTAACTACATGGTAGTTAGCTACAGGTTCTAAGAGTGACTACAGCCTTCTTCAAAGGAGGTGGTTAAGACAGCAGTGACGGAAGTCGCATGTAGTTCTCTGCTCATGCCGGAGGCGAATGCTCGCCGCGAAGCGAGTGGCAGGCATAGGCGATCCAGCCCACTAGCGCTTGGTGAGTACCTGAACTAAAATTTTTAGTACCACACTTCTTGATAGATGGTGCTGCGATCCACAAACGACTGTCTGACTAACCCAAAGGCTAGCTTGCATGGTACAAGGCCTGAGTTTTTGTCATAGAGCAGTTAATGGAGCTAAAATTTACTGCAGTCTTCAGTGGCTGTTCCGTGCTTGGCACCAGATGAAATAAAATGCGAAAGCATGGCCGAAACTGCTGCTCCAGCACCGTGCGTGTCGCCTAACAAGCGTGACAGAGTCACCGAACTCTGCGCAAAGACAATGTGCTCTGTCGGCCAACTGTCCAGGCCTGGAGTTGACCAAGGCTTAAAATGAAATAGCATGTCTCAAACCAAAAGATAATAATATAGACAACTGATCAACTAAGCACTCAGTTGAATATTCCCTAAAACTGGTAGCAGATAACCCAGTTCATTTCCAAAAAAAAAAAAAAAATTATCAAACAACATTACAAGTCTTCCTAACAATAATAAAATATCCAGCTGATAACAAATAAGGATTAGAAATGACTAAATTGACCTCAAAAGGAAAATAAGTTAAATCGGCAACCATAAAACTTTTACAGTATGCACTTCGCAGTCTCTTGCTTAGCTAGCTAGAAATCAATATTACCTCAGAGCTGAACTAATCTAGCTCGTATGTGTGTATAGAAGATTGTAATATAGAAACTTTCCGAATCACTATAACATCCTTAAAACAGGAATATATAAACATTGGCCTAAAAGTTACCATTATATAGACACCATCAATTATAATATATATATATATATATATATATATATACAAAATTCGGTTATTTGTCACTCTTAACCTTATTGTACCTTTGCGACATTCTCTTACGGCACTTCAATAAAGACTAGTAGGTATCTCTCCTGACTTCTGTATCGGACTTTACAATTTGATAATTAAAAATACCTACATTAGTGTCCCAAACACTTAAAAAAAAGGTGCGGCACTTCTCGCCCGAACAAAAACATCGTGGTAGTCTTCCTAGTGGCATCATGCAGAACAAATTTCAGAGCAACATTAAACAATGCCAGACATTCATTCCACTGCCTCTGCCCATCATAATGGTAGATGGCCAATGCAACTTTCACCGACTTGTTTAATCTTTCCACTAGGTTAGGCAATGATAATATGTGCTAGTGTGGATCAGCTTGACGCCCAAATTAAAAAATATATTTTGTATTGTTTTTCCTGTTAAAAATTTTATACATTGTCTGGTAATAACAATGCAGGGATACAAAATATATTAAAGATTTCATACTCAAAACTATTACATATCCCCAGTGCCTTCAAGACCTTCAGGGGCATGAGTACTGCCAATCTCGAAAGACCAATGCTTAAAATAAACAGACAATGTTTCCTTTGCTAGAAAATGGGATAGGCCCAAACACACGGCAGTAAACTCTCTGCCAAACTCTCACTGGGGTTTGCACAGAATACATGCCGACCATGGAATTTTGAGACTGCTTGGCACATTGGATGTCATGGTAGGACCTATGCATATTGGGTCAGAAAGACTCCTTCCTGATCTTCAATTCCGTTTTCTGCCTTCTTCTACGAGCCCTTACTGGAGAGTCATGAAATTAATGCGTAGTCATGGGTCTAATTTTCTTAGGCAACCATATATTTTTCTCCCCCTTATTTTCTAAATAATACCCTGCACCTTTTATGACCTTGAAATCCCCACCTTGCCACTTCTGAATTTTATCTATGAATTTTTGGCTCTCGGCATCATCTTCTTGCTATGTATGGATGTTTATAAAATATTCAGGGGTGAGGTGCAATTCAGTGCATATTTCTCCTACTTCTGATGTCCTTCAAGGTCTCGAGTGGTACCTTAAATTCAGATAGATAGTACATTCACGATAATGCATCTGAGATTAAATTATCCTTTCCTTGCAAATGAAAGTTCTTAAAATTAAAACGGGCCAACTTCATCAACCATTTGCCCAATTTACCAAGTTGGCAGAGATGTGAGTACAGCCCCATTAAATCCGGATTATCAGTTCTTAGATCAACCTCTGCATGCTCTAGAAAGGAGGCAAACTTTTCTACACCAAACACACATGCAAACACCTCTTTCTCCTCATCGCTATACACCTGTTCACTTTCTGACAAGGTCTTGGCAGCAAAAGCTACCGATTTTTCTATTCCCTTCCTCTCCCTGCAACAGAACGGCACCTAGGGCCCTACCACTAGTATCAAACTCTAAAAACAACCTCTGACTGAAATTGGGTAACAGGAGCACATGAGGATGAGAAATGGTATGCTTTAATGTCGGAAAGTGCTTTGGTTTTTCTTCTTCCCAGCAAAAATCCACATTCTTTCTTTTTAGCTGATTAAAGAGTGCACACAATGCTGCATACCTGGAAATGAATTTCGAATACTAACAAAAAATTATCAGGAAACAGATAACCCCTTTGCCATTTTGGATGCTGGAAAATGAACTATAGGAGCAATCTTATCTGTGTCCATTATTAATTTACCTTATCACACAATATATCCCAAAATTTTAATTTGAGCCTTAACCAAAGAAAACTTTTAAGAAAACTGTAATCCCAGCTACTCTTAATTTATTCAGCCCCTGCTGGAGATGATCTAAATGATATTCAACAGTGTTAGAATACACACGTATATTGCCAAGGAAAGCGACAACAAATTAAAATTCATAATCCTCCAGCAACTTGTCCAGAATCATAGAAAAACTTTGCCCCCGAAATCTACCCTAAAAGATATATGCTGTTACTCAAATGCCTCCACAGTGTTACGAAACAGGTATACCTTTTGCTTCCTTCATATATGTGCATTAGTGGAAAGCTGAATTCAGTTCGCAGATGTTGAAATAGGGAGCCTGAGGCATGTACTGGAATAAGATCTTTACGTTAGGCAGAGGGAAAGGGTCTGATTTTATTTTCTTATTAATAAGATGGTAATCAACATAAGTCAACATTTTCCATGCTCTTTATTTTTGACCAAAAATGTGGGCGATATATATGGACACATACTGTGACGAATTATATCCTGCTTTTACAAATCTGCCATAGTATAATTAAATAGAGTATTATGGGGCAAGGGAATAGGGATTCAGAGCGTCGGGGCCGAAATCATGCTCTCTCATTCTAGCCGCCTGCCGGCATATTAGATTAGGATAACCTTAGCCCCACTGACATTTAACCATGAAAATTGCAAAAACCAATTATTGTCCAAATTATCAAAAATAGTTCTCCAAAAATCCAATAATATTATAAAATAAAAAATAAATCTTTTCTAAAAATAACTAGACCCCATGACTTTTGACCCAAAACCATTGACCCAAGACACAAGAACCTTTACTCAAGGCCCAAGATACAAATTTTTGACCCAAGCCCGAAGACCCAAGACACTTGAATCTTGATGCCAAGAAACTTGGCCCTTGATTCCTAGACCTTCGAGCCAAGACTCTTGATCCTTTACCTTAAACCCAAGAAATTAAAAATTAAACAGTTATTAAAAATATTAAGAATTTCATAAAAAATTACTAAAACATTCCATAAAAATCCTACAAAAAAGATTTTTTTTAAAATTAATAACATCAATATTTATTTATGATAAAAAGATGTAACCATGATTGACTGTGCATGTCGTTCTGCCTGACCTTAAACTTAACTACAAGATATTTTAGCCATTAACACGCCTCGGTTATTATTTATTTATAATTATGCTACTTATAATTTTATTTAATATATGTTTATGTGATCAACCAAGCCCTTATACGAGTAGCAACCCCCTGCCCAAGTCATGTTATAATCATGCTATGGATAAGCATCTAACAGCACTTTTATTGACATACTTGGTAGTAATTCAAATATAAATAGTGCTAATCCCTTGCAACTTGGAATGAACGTGTGTGATAAATAGTCTTATCTCCCATGCTATTCATGAACATCAGTCCATCTCATTCCTTACATTAACCGTCCAATAATTCTATCATTGTTTTGCAATGCTTCCATCAATATTTCACAATGTTTACATTAAACTTACAGTATTATGTCCAATATTTAAATATTCTCATTAAATTTTCGGTTACTCTCACAATATTTCCTTTAACCTTACAATATTTCGATCAATCATCGAATCTTTCCATCAATTTTCTAACCTTTAAATCAATATTTCGCAATCATTATATCAATATTTCGCAATATTTCTATCAATCTTAAATCTTTTCACTTGTCTTTTAAAACTTTCAATTAGTCTTTAGTAATATTCCCATCAATATCTCACAAATATTTCCATTGATAGCAGTATTTTCCCAATATTATAAATTTTTCATCAATATTTCGATTATTCTAGCAACATTTCTATCAATATCGCTATCTATCAATTCATCTTCCAACATTTTCATCAATCTTCCAGTATTTCCATCAACCTTTCGAACTTTCCATCATTAATTTGCAATATTCCAATCAATCTTTCGCATTTTTTCCATTAATTTTCCTATCTTTGCATCAATCTTACAACTCTTCCATCAATCTCATGCAATGTATGCATCAATCTTTCACAATCTTTCTATCAGTTATTCAATCTTCCATCAATATTTCACAATCTTTCGCAATCCTCCTCCTCAACAATATTTCCATCATTCTTTAGCAATCATTCCATTTACCTTTCGCAATCTTTACATCAATCGTCCAATATTTACATCAACCCTTCCAATTAATTCCATTCATTTTTCTAAACTCTTTCCTTCATTTTGTCGCCATTTTTCCATCAATCTTTCGCAATCTTTCCATCAATCTCGCAATCTTTCCATCACTGTTTAAATCTTTTATTTAATATTTTTATATTTTAATCAATCTTTCGTCCAATATTTCGATCAATCATCAACCCATGATCAGTCCATGGGTGTGTCATTTGTCCCACACACATATTAAAAATCACTCATTCGCCAACAGTCTTTCACCTATTTGTACTAGACTACTGCATTACTGTTTTGTACTAAGCCCACTGCATATCCATTTTTATACTTAAATACTTCATTAACATTCTATGTGTAGATATTTACTTTAGTAAAAGAGTGCTTATAGAATCACTTTAAAGTTGCAAGGGATGAGTGTATAATACTCAAATAAATTAAAACATAATTATTATTAAAAATATGTATAAAATTGTAATTACAATTTCAGAAGAAAGCATTTCATCATAGCATGCAATCCAGTTCCCTTACAACATTTTTCAGTTCGCTAACGATTGAAGATATCTCAACAATCTGTGAGAGATCCCCATATTTTGCAGGTCAGTTAAATGTCTGAGTTTATCAAATAGCACCTTCTTGTATTCGGTAAATAGGTAGCCAGTATTGTAAGTGTCTTCTGCCTTGTTCATGTCGTTTGTTGCAGCAAATGTGATCGAGAACGGTGTCAGAGCATCGAGAGAATCGACATCGTCTATAGCACTATCATGTTCCTCACATTCGTTTGCAGCAATGTTTCCTTTATGGTCATCTTCACCTGCTGTTTGCATTCTATATTAAATTTAATTTTCTTTGCAGCAAGAGCTCTATGGTGATCAGTATTTAGGGCCAACGACAGTTTATTTTGAAGACCGTCGAATTTACGTGTAAGTCTTGCAAGTGTACATTCACACAAACCGACTATACTGCAATTATTCCACGTTTAGCATTAACTGACTCGTACCAATAGCCTGTTGAATCAGTATCTGTTGATGTAGCGAGATATATTGGTGACAACACTTGCTGACTCCTAGTAGAAAAATTGCGAGAGTAAACTAAATATTGATTAAAGTATAAAAAATTGATTAAAATATTTAAACACTGATGGAAATACTGGAAGTTTGATGGAAAGATTGCGAAAGATTGATGGAAAGATTACGAAAAATTGATGGAAATAGTGGGAAAAATTAATGGATATATTGGGAAGAGTTGGTGTAAATATGGGATGATCGCTGGAAAGATTATGAAAGGTAGGTGGAAATATTTGCTAAAGGTTGATAGAAAGATTGTTGAGGAGGAGGATTACGAAAGATTGCGAAATATTGACGGAATATTAAATGACTGATCGGAAGGTTGTTGGAAGGATTTTGAAAGATTGATGAATTCACTGCAAAAGATTTATGGAAAAGTTGTAATACTGATGAAAATATTGCGAAATATTGTTGGAAATATTACGAAGAATTTTTGGAAAGCATTGGAAAATTATTGTAATTATTGGGAAGGATTGATGTAAATATTGGAAGATCGATGGAATGATTGCTAAATGTAGATTGAAATAATGCTAATGATTGATGGAATGATTGTTGAGGAGGAGTATTGCAAAAGATTGCGAAATATTAATGGGAAGATTAAATGACTGATCGAAAGAATGTTGGAAATTTTGCGAAAGATTGATGAATGCATTGCAAAATATTGATGGAAAAGTTGGAAGATTGAAGGAAGAGGGAAGATTGATGAAAAGAATGGGAGATTGTTGGAAATATTGTGAGATTTATGGAAAGATTGTAACAGTGATCGAAAGATTTATTAAAAGATTTAAAGAATGGGCAAATAATTGTAATATTGATGGAAATTTCAGAAAAGATTGATTCGATGAATCATTGCAAAATATTGATAAAAATTATGAAAGATTGTTGGAAAGTTTGAAAGATTGATGGAAAGTTTGAAAGATTGTTGGAAAGTTTGAATATTTGATGGAAAGTTTGAAAGACTGATGGAAAGTTTGAAAGATTAATGGAAAGGTTGAAAATAATTGGAAAAATGGTGAAAGATTTATGGAAATGTTGGAACATTGATGGAAATATTGGACGATTGATGGAAATGTTGGAAGACTAATGGAAATATTGTCGGATTTATGGAAATATTGCATGTGATTGAAAGATTTATCAAAATATTTAAAGATTTCAGAAAAGATAGTCTTTGATGGAATGATTGGAAAAGATTGGTGAATAGATTGCTGAGGAGGAGAAATGCTGAGGAGGATTACAAAAGATTGCGAAAGATTGAGGGAAAGATTGGAAGCCTTATCGAAGATTAATGAAAAGTATTAAAGATTGATGAAATCATTCAAAAATTGCGAAAAATTGATCGAAATATAGTAAGATTAATTGTAATATTGCAAAAGATTGATGGAAAGATTGCATAAAATGGATGGCAAATCTCAATATTATTGGAAAGATTGAAAGATTGGTGGAAAGATTGAAAGATTGATTGAAAAATTGAAAGATTTATAGCAATATTAGAAGACTGTTTTAAAGATTGGGATGAATTAATTGCTGTTCGAGAATAGCATGGGTGATAAGATAATTTATCAACCCTGTTCATCCAAGTCTCAGGGGACTATCACTATTGGTATTTCAATTACCACCAAATATTTCTATAAAAGTGTTGTTTTAAATGATGGTCCATACCATGTTTAAAACAATACTTGGGCAGGTGGTCGCTACTCGTATGAATGGTTTGGATTGGTCACCAATACATGATAATAAAAGAAAATTCTTTGTGCATGGCTAAAATATGTGCAGGGTTAAGTATTATGACAAGCAGAACCACCTGAGCAGTAATGTATGATTACCTCTTTTTTTCATAAATAATATCGATTTAGTAAACTGTTTTCAATTTTTGGTAAAGTTTAATTTTTTTGGGAATTTTTTTAGAATTTAAAATTTGTTATTATTTTGGCTAATGCTAAGATCAAGGAACAAAAGTGCTTTGTCTAGGGTCTTGGGGCCAAGTGTTAAGTATCTTTGGCATCAAGAGTAATGTGTCTTGGGTCTTAGGTCAAGGGTCTTGGGTCAAGGGTCAATGGTGTTGGGTAAAGGCTCTTGTATCTAGGGTCAATGGGCTTTGTCTTGTGTCTTGGGTTAATGTTTTTAAGTCTTAAGTCAAGGATCCTGGGTCTGGGGTCAATGATTTTGGGTGTTGGGTCAATGATCTTGGATCTTGGGTCAATGATCTTGGGTCCTAGGTCAACGGTCTTGGGTCATGCATCTTGGGTTTTGTGTCTTTTGTCAAGGATCTTTGGTCAACAGCATTGGGTTAAAGGTCTTGGATCATGGGTCTTGAGTCTTGGGTTTTGGATATTAGCTCTTGGGTCTTGGGTGAAGGTTATTGGGTCAATGTCTTGATTCTTGGGTCTTGGTCAAGGGGTTTGATCTAAGATGTGTATTGTGTCTTGGGTATTGGGTCAAAGGTCTTTGGTCAAGGGTCTTGGGTCTTGTGTCAAAACTTATAGGGGCGACATTTTTTGGAATTATTTGAATTTTTTAATCTTTAAAGTTTTGTAGAATTTATTAACTTTTTTTTTAGAAATTAGAATGTTTTGTAAATTTTTGTATGTTTTATATTTATTGAATTTTCAAGATTTGCTTGTTAATCCATCGGATGAATCCAATTTGCTAATTTATTAATCCACTAATTCATCAATAAATCCCAATTAATCCCTTGTGATCCAGAACACCTATGCCCTTACTTTTACATAGTGATGATAGGTGGTTCGGACTATAAATTCGGAGTGGATATCCAGAGAAGAAGGGAGCTTGTGCCCTTTTGTCGTTAATACGATTGCATTTTGGTTAATAGTCGCAAGATAATTCAGGACATCGTTCCTCGCTTAGTGATTTTAAAGTGCAGTGTACACACTACTCGCAATACACAGCAAAGAACTTCCATGCTTGATACGAAGAATTCTTTGTAAACGAGCTGCCCAATTTTTTTTTGTTACTCTACATCTCAAATGCTGTATATTTAAAACACAATGTATTAGAAAACATGCAAAATTATTTATAAAGCTCAATGGTTATATAGTCTATTCGCGGTTTATTCACACTTTTTGAACCAAACTTTTGGAAAATCACCTAATGTATCACGTGTTTGGTTGTTACCTAAATATGATATTTACCAAACATGTTTTGTACTTCTGTTAACATAAAAGTCACTTATTGTTGGTTTAATTCAACTTTTACTTTTATTTTATTAAAAATTATATTTCATTTATAATTCATACTAATCAAAACAGTAACAAAATATGTGTTGGTAATGCCTAGTAAGATATAGTTCTATTGAATAATATTATTAAAGTGAATATGCACGAATGTGGTGCGTTGTTCTTTTTGAGTAATTTTCTAGACTTTGTTAATCTCTGTTTGCATGAGGCGTATGAATATCCTAGAAGTACAAGTAGTATAGATATGCCAGTTCGAGCGCAGCCCATGATCATCAGAAAACCAACAGCAAATTGAATGCACGAGCCATCTCAAAACATCAGCTGCCGATTCGAGCGCATCCTCAAAAAGTGACTGCAAAAGTTGCGTTTGAGGCATTCGCAAAAAGTGACTGCAAAAGTTGCGTTTGGGGCATCTGCAAAAAGTGACTGCAAAATTTGCGTTTGGGGCATCTGCAAAAAGTGACTGCAAAAGTTGCGCTAGAGTGCAACTGCAAAAAGTTGCGTTAAGGTGCATCTGCAAAAAGTGACTACAAAAAGTTGCAAAGAGCGGCTCAAGAAAATTGAATACGCAAAAAAATAAAATATTGTCCATAATAAAGATGGACCAGTTGTTAAATGTATTGAACGGAGTCTAACAATTTAAGAAACTTTCCGAACTTTCAGTCGGACTGACCTATCCCATAGACCATGCTGAAATATCTGATACATGGTATGGACACAAAGTGGTAATTACTTATAGCAATTTTAAAGTAACCTTGCCAGACAGGTATCT
The DNA here is from genome assembly GCA_029891345.1 of Dryococelus australis. Lineage (NCBI taxonomy): Eukaryota > Metazoa > Arthropoda > Insecta > Phasmatodea > Phasmatidae > Dryococelus > Dryococelus australis. Next base: position 30,068,528 of record CM057009.1, read on the forward strand.
TCAGATTTTCAGCGAAAAAGTTTTAGATTATGTTAATCGTGGAGGTATAAATTTTGCATATGATGGAATGGAGGATTGTGGCATTAAACAAAGGCATTCTATTAGGTTTTTTAAATAGTAAACGATCGCTGTATTAGACATTAGTTGATTTTTATTTGTGCTCATCTCTCTATAAAGTTTTAATGGTTATCCAATAATTAAAACAGAATTATCTCTCTGACATCGGCAATGTGCTACAACATAGTCTAATTAAAAATTTAGACACACATCTCCAAATTCGACGCATTAAAGAAGCCGAAACATTGAGTTCTTTCATTGCACTTTCTATAGAAATATTATTCATCTTTATCACACGAAACTTTAATATATAGAATATGACGACTTCCAACCGAAAAATATCTACAGCTTCATCTCTAATACCACAGTTCTTTCAGGCAAATCAAAGTTAATTACCTTACCTTTTTCATCCTTAATTTCAACTATTATTTCATTAACTTGATTTGTTTGCACTGGGAAAAATAATGGATAAGCTGGTTCGTAATAGATCGTGTCGCCAAATCCAAATGTTGTTCTTGATTTAAAAGCGGCAACTATTCTAGTTTCTCTATGGTTATTTTCATCAGTTTTAATATCATACCATTTACTATATTACAGTGTATATTTATTGTTTCAAATTGAGCAAATTTTGGTATTGTATCGCCATAATGATCCACATTTGCTTTCAGAGTTTTATTTTCTACGAAACCCAAAAGTTTTCCTTTTGAACCCCGTTTTCCAAACAGTAATTTAAGTGTAAATTTTACTTTCACTCTGTTTGTTATTTTATCCATCTCGAAAGATATATCATTTTCTTTCCCACCCATTGAATCCACATTAACTGAAAAAATTGCTTTTATAGTTTTTTCAAGATCTTTTAATCTATATTGACCAACTGGAATATCAATTGCTGATTCCATATCATTCTGACCCACAAAATATAGATCATTCCTCCCAGAGATAATTTTATGTGTTAGATAAGTAGTATAGAACTGAACTAAAGCCAATGAGTGTCCCTCTATCTCTAAAGGGCAGTGTAGTCTCTTCCTCAACACTGATTTGTTATCTGTTAATTTAAATACTTTACTAATTTATTACATTATTTAAAAAATCTATTAATAAATGAGCAAGAGACATGTAGACTGGGATATTAAAATAAGAATACCAGACAAGACTGTATCGACAAAACATCATGGATAATTATTACCTAATAATATTAGGTGTTTGATTGTGGGTCCTAGTAACTGTGCGAAAACTACACATATGATAGATAATATTATATATGCTCAGGGATGGTTGGTCTTTGGCACTCTCTATATATGTTCAAAAAGTCGGGACCAACCTAAATATATCAATTTAAAGAAAGATATAGATGTAGCATCAAAATTATTTAATGAACCAATAGAATACTTATTTCCATCAGATGAAGAAATGGTTGACGTAAATGAATGCATAAAGAGTCTGTAGTTGTTTTCGATGATACCATACTATTAAATCAAAATATGGTACTTTACTCGCTGTAGACACAAAGATATTAATTGCTTCTATTAAGCTCAGACATATTAAAAAATACCTAAGCAGTTTATAAGAGACAATGCTAATTTTCTTTGCATATTCAGGCAAGACGATACAAATCTGAAACATATTCATAGTGATTTTGTTGGTGGTGATATGTCATTTGAGAGATTTAGGGAGACGTGTTCAAAATGTTGGAATAATGAATATGGTTTTGTTACAATAGATATGACTCATAAGTTAAATAATGGCAAGTATCGTAATAAAATTAAAGACTTTTTAAATTCTTAGACTGTAAGTTTTGTTTTTAATGGAAATACTTCCATTAAAAACTAACATAATCTCATCTTTTTAAACGTATTCATATACCATAACTATTTCAATAAACACAATTGTACCTTCGGGTGCATTGTGGGATTTTGGTATTTTAAAATATATCATATCATCAGGGTGGCCATGACCGCGAAGCACTTGGCTGGCCAGCCATGTCAATCAGATATATATGAAGTGCTACAATTATAAATAATTAGAATTGTTTAAATTAATTTTATTTATCATTGGAAAGATTCCGAAGAAAATCTTTGAAAATGTATTAAAATGAAATTTAAGTTCTTTTTTTAATGTAAACATTGGTTTAAAAATTTAATTTTTGTAAATTTCACACATTCCCCATGACAGATTGTTACATAAAAGTTACCTTGCTTGGGCAGGATGTGAACCCTTTCCCTTAGATTAAAATCGGCCATGCTAGCCACTCAGCCACCAAACCCACGAATGAGATGAAGAGCCTTAATGATGTATAAAAAATCCCAAAGAAATTAGAACATTCTCTCATACAATTAGAAAAATATTTAAAATGTTCAGTTTTTTTCTTTTCAAGGAATGCATAGATGGTGTAAGAATACTATATTTTAGAGCATTTTTTAAAAGTAAATGATGTACTGTATTAAAATCATTTCACTATTTTCAGTTGGAGGCTGAATCATATGTGCCTATGCTCACATATATTTACTTTTAAATATTCTTTCTTAATAACTACATAGAACAACAATTCGTGCTCATGAGCATGTGGATATGTAAATGCATATGCGAATATAATTTGTGACCTCTTAGGAGGAAAATAGTCTCGTGAAAATTTTAGTTACCAAGCACCATTTCTAACCCCGAGAATTTTTATTTGTTTAAGCCCTCTATAACCTTAGTCATTAGCTTAAAATAATATTGTGATTTTTGAATGAGATATGTTTATAAAAGACTGGGTGCCCTACGATATTGGTTTAATAAGATATAAAAAACCTTAATTTATTATTCGATTTTAAAATGTATTAAATTATTTTCAGTTGAACTGAAATTGTATTTTTAGTAGTAGCCAAAAAGCTCACTCAGCTAAATTTCAGGTGTTACCTCTTCAAGACTATATACTACATGATGATTATTCACTGCCTCGAAGGTTTTTCAAGACACAACTATCCTACTCAGATATTATCCATTGTGTGTATATGTGACTCAACCAAGCACCATTATATTCTCTATATTAGGGGGAGTAGGCAGAGTACAACACAAGTGAGAAATTAAGGAATTTTTTTTCATTTATATATCATATATAAACATACTTCAAACTAACAAAAATAAAAATCGAGTTCTTAAATTTTTTCCATGCCATTCATGTAGTGTCTTTAAACCAGCATGCTCACTTTTCATGCAGTAAATATAATCTGCTTATACAGAGCTAATGACAGTTTATGATAGCAAGTATCCAACGAGAACCCTTGGCCACATATTCTTCTCGACAAAATTACATGACTGCCACTACTTAACTAAACTTCCGAACTGGAACCTGGCTGCTTATATATACTAGCCTATGTAACTTATGCATGTCATCTGCTCTACCGACCTACACCAGACTTGCATAGGCTAGCAACAAGTTTTTATTTTTCAATTTAACATTTTAATATATATTTTTTAACTTACGTAAATAATTTTTTCGTTATCCCATAATTATTTTTCAGAATTTATTAGTTATTATTCAGATTTAACTTATGACTTTTTAAGTATTTTATTTACATGTAGGAGCTTTGTTACTCACAACTACCTTCCCAAAAAATTACTTATGCTCATTCTTTCTCCTCTACTGGCAGACACTAGTCAAATATATACTAGTTAATATACCACCATATCCACCATTATATAACCCAAGTCATGCCAGAGAACCAAACACCCCATCTCCTATAATTAAAGAAAAAATTCAATTCCACTGCACCACCCAATACACAAAGCTCAATATCCATTATAACTCAAGCAGCTATACAGCTGAGGCCAGCCCATAAATAAACACCGATTCTACTTGTTCTACTAACCAACATGGCTTATACGTACTAACCATACCACCCACTATAACTCTATAATAACTCAACCATTCGTCCACACAGACCATACAAAGCAAACATACAGAACATACTAGTGACACAATACAATTTTTCCATATCATCTACCATGCCGGCTGGCACCATTCAAAATACACTAACCATCCATACCAAACACATTTATATCAAGCATGCCTTAGCATTACAGGACTCACCGACACACACATACTGTCCACACCATTCGACATACAAAAAATTTTAAGACAGATATTCTGGAAAACATATCACCCAGCATATCATCCATGATAACCCAAGCGTACAAAGGAAATTTTATAGTTCAAACCGAATCTTGACCTTTGACCTTGACACATAAAAACTCAAAATAACTCCATGGAGGAGGTGGAGTAGTTAGCATAAACAAGCTTTTACTGTCAAAAAACATGTTTTAGAATGTCTCTTCAATTTATCTAGCTCTATAGCTCCACAGCTCCTACCACCCGTACCATCTGTACTACCAAACATCGTCAGACAAAATATAGTCAACACTCATACCGTCCACAATAATTCAAACATACTTTATCCCACGCCCACTACAATACATATATCAAAAATTGTAACTACAGCATGATTTTCATTACCATCAGACACCAGACAAATATATTTCCACCTATAAAATAAACTACCTGATTATATAGATCATCACCAGACTAAATATAATCAGCACTCATACTGTCTACTAGTATTCAAACATACCTCAGCCAACGCCCATTTTAAAATATATTAAATATGGTATCTTTACCATGGCTGTCATAGCATCATTATCATCAGATGCCAGCCAAATATATACCACCATATCAACCTTTATAACCCAAGTCAGCCAGGCTAACCAACATGCCATCACCTATAACAAAAGAAAAACTTAATTCAACCATACCATCCATACTATCTGCCTTACCAACCGTCAACACACGGTTTACTATAATTTAAGCAGACCTCAGTCCACACTGACATCACCAAAACTATCACAAGTCCAACATGTATGTAATACCACCAGACATCGGCCAAATATCTTACCACCAATCAAATAAACCATCTGATTATATCAACCATCCATACTAATAACAATGCTGACCACCACACCTCAGACATAAGAAACAAAATATGAGTAACCCTGCAGACAATGAGTACTGGGTACTATACGAACAATAATCCCAGAATACTTCAGTCATGTCACAAAAATCACATTATATATACAACATAACTACTCATTTCATACCACCCCTATGCCATCCATTACCCACACCAACCAAAACATACTAGGTGACAAATCTCTAGCATACAAGACATTAATATAAATCACTCTATCAACCAACAAACCAAATAATTATGCCAGCAATCCATACTTATAGCTGTTCATACAAAACATACCAGGTAATATACCTCCAGTATACTTAGCAACCATATTGATAACAGAATGGTACTGAGTACTACATCAGATATATAATAACTTTCATCATTACATTAAATTTGCCTCATCCATGCAATGCCGAATGCCACACAACCCAGCTTAACCACTTAGTATACCATCTGAATATATTAACGAACCACCACAGCAGCTAACAAAAACAACCAAAACATAAAGCCCAAAACATACCATTCGCTCTAATCCATGCACACATCAGTCATGTTATTAACACTAGAGACAATATATCAAACACCATACCTCAGATTTACTGGACAATCAAAACAGTCAAATATATTGACTACCATTTCACCCTCTTTAATTCACGAGACACATATGTAAACAAGTCATACCAGCAGCAGAGCCAATCAAATATTCCTATCATAAGCTCCAACCATGTTGTCATAAGATCAATACTAATAATTAGTACATCTATAATATCCATTCAATCATAATCCTTAGATGCCATACCACACCATCTAATCATACAAACTAACCATACCACCTAAGCATTCAACACCTCTCATACAAACAAAAACATCCCATAAATCATTCTGCTCTTACAAACTAATCACAGAATTTAACCATTGCAACACACATCGAATCTACAATTTTTTCATACTGCCAATACAAAACTAACTGTACAACCGAATCATAATGATAGGTTATACCATCAGGATGTACTAGCTATAAAAAACTAAACCATTCAGGCTGCTCACACCGGCAGAAAATACCATCATGTTACTCAATCCATTTCAGCCTTTCTAAGATACAATACCAACCATACTTATGTACATATAAGTACAGAAATATAAAATTATTTAATTTTTACATAGCTATGTATAAGAATAGGTATATAAATATGTAAATATAAAATTATTTTCAACTTAATTTATATGTATAGGTATATGTTAATATCAAATTATTTTCAAATTAATTTATAAAGATATGTATAGGTATATATGTATGAAAATATTAAATTAATTTCAATTTAATTTGTAAGTAAAGGTATAGGTCTATAAGTATTCATAGGTATGTAAATATATATATATATGAAATTATTTCATTTTAATATATGTATAGGTATGGGTTTATAAGTATGTATAGGTATATAAAATATAAATATTAAATTATTTCTATTTAATTGATATGTATAGGTATAGGTATATAACTATGCATAGGCATAATTATATAATTATAAAATTCTTTCAATGTTTCTTATACATAATTATGTATATGAACAATTATGTATATGAACATAATATTTAATTTAAATGATGATAGATAAGTATGTACATATAAATATGGGAATATATAATTTAAATTATTGTTAATAATTATGTGCATATAAATATAGGAATATAAAATTCATTTTAATGTATATATAAAAAAATGTGCTTATAAATGTGAGAATATATATTAATTACTTTTATTGTATATAAGTATGTACATATAAAATACGAATATAAAAATAATTTAATTGTTTATAATTATGTACACATAAATATAGGAATATAAAATTAATATTGATGTGTATATATATATGCATATAAATATGAGAATTTATATTAATTAATTCTATTGCGTATATGTTGGTACATATAAAAATAAAATTATTATAAATATTTATATTAAAGTATGTACATATAAATATGGAATATAAAATTAATTTAAATGTCTATATTTACATATATAGCCTACATATGACTGCAATCATATTTAAATCACATATTGTTATATAAGCCCTTGTGTGTGTTCTCTGGTGTGAAGGAGTATTTGGGTTTTCTCAGAGTGCTCCCATACCACAAAGATGAATTGTTAATATGAAGGGCTGTCTTTTGACATCGACGAGAATGGGACTGTGACCTGCATTATTGCTAACTGGATTGGATGTTTCATAGCATCATCGCTCCATTGCTCCATCGCTCAATCACTCCATCGCTCCATCGCTCAATGGGTCATGGGGTCATGGGGTCAATGGGTCATGGGGTCAATGGGTCATGGGGGCGATGGGTCATGTGGTAAATGGGTCATGGGGTCATGGGCTTAATGGGTCATGGGTTCATGGGGTCAATGGGTTAGTCTTGTGAGGGGGTTGGTCCGACAACAGCAGTCAGTTATCTACGTTAAGTGTGACCATTATTTATAGGTGAACTAAGAACTTATCTGGAAGAAACTATTGATGATATAACTGCACGGTAATGTGATCAAGAAACTATCATCTAAAGCCTGCCTTCCAGCCTGTGTGTGATATCTCAATGTTCGAATATAATCGGTTAGCTGCAATCATGTGGTATCTTGGTTATTGGCTGGTCGGTGTCTGCACAATGTATTAATGGCGCAGTATGATTAGCTGAAAGTCAATATGACGCCATAGGGCTTGCACACTTGTATACAATAAGCAGTAGGCTATAAGCTGACAGGTTTATTTTGACAGTAGCTGAGTGGAAGGTGGATCGTCTTACTAGCTTCTACCTCTTCGCATATATATTTTCTCGAGTTTTTGTTTTTAGGTCATTCAAGGTCAAGGCCAAGGCATTCTGCATCTAATATGGTAGTGTTAGTCTATAATGTATTATACTTGCTGACTTTTATGTATTTTTCCTAGAGTTTTTGTTTTCAAGGTCATTCAAGGACATGGGGAAAGGTCAAGATTGTCTGCATCTAATATGGTGGTAATCTGTAATGTATTAAGCTTGTTGACTTTTATGTATTTTTATTAAGTTTAAATTTTTAAGGTCATGGGGTTTAGTTCAAGTTTAGGGGTCAGGGAACATCGGTCACAGGTTAAAGTTCAATAACTAATGGGTATTGGCTTCCAAGATTGTAAACAAATTATGTATACCAAGAGGGTGGTCACCTACCAAGATGGCGGCCACCTACCAAGTTGGTGGTCTCCAGTAATGTATAAACAAATGAAGAACGAAAAAAATCAAGATGACGGAATGGGTGCGAGGGAGTCAGTCGTCTGTTGGGGATGGAACGAATATGATTAATGGTGGTGCTTGGAAATATAAGTTTAAAAATAGTTTATGTGTTATTAAAATAGTTTTGTATTAATTTGTTTAATTTGAATAATTGTGGCTCTGGCTCCGACGTCTTACCCCCTTGCGTGTCATGGAACTAATTCCTACTACTAAGAATGTCCCTATAAATAATGAAGATGATGTGGAAAAAGCTGTGGCGGCCAGCTTGGTCATGATCTGTCAAGAAGAGGACTAGTACCAGGATAAAGGATCTGGATGGACACTTACTGCACTGAAGAGAATGCATCTCCGAATTAATAAGATGGACCCAGTGTACGTATCCAGCTACATCGATTTTCCAGCGCCCATCAAGAGTAAAGAAGCTACTACCAACCCGAAAAACGAGGATCACGAATACTTCAAGTGGGCCATACTCGCCAGACACATTGAAGATGCACATCCCGAGCGAGTCAACCACCACTGCAGAGGACTAGAAACCAAGTTTAACTTCAATGGTATCGAGTTCCCCACACCTTTGCACCAGATAACCAAATTTAAAATACAAAATCCTGGAGTGACGGTAAATGTATTTATTCTTAATGATGACATGAAGGTAGTGCCAAGATGAGTCTGTAATAACGAGAAGCCAGTACATTTCGAACTCCTTCTCCTCACCACCGAAGACAATTCACACTTCACATATATAAAAAAAATTTCTCGTGTGATGAGGTCCCAAATAACAGCATACACATAAAAACGACATATTTGTTAAAAAGAAAAAGGTGCTTCGCGCACTATGATCCCAGGCTGCGAGTAACAGGAAAGACAGGCGAAGAGATGTCGTCAGAGCACAAGAAGTATTACAGTACTCATACTGCAGCGAGAATCGAGATGCCGAGCCACGACAAGATGGGAAGAAGATCAACCCTCAAATTTACAAACCACCACAATGCAGACAAGCTGCCAATCGTCATTTATGCAGATTTTGAATCAATGCTTCTGTCTGTCCAGACCTGCCAGGTCGACCCCCAGACATCTAGCACGTACTCATATAAAAACACAAGGCGTATAATTTTTGTTACTTTGTTCAAATAGATGACATAATACCTGCTGCCAAAACAACAAGTCTGCCAATGGAGCCAACAATTTACACTGGGGAAGATGCATCCAAGAAATATATTGAAGAGATCTTAGACATTGGACATAAGGTGAAGGAAATTTTTGCAACAATTGAACCTATGAAGCTGCTCAACAACCTGCAATGACTTAATCATGCCACATCAGATACTTGCTGCTACTATGAAGAAATATTTACACAAGATAACTGGAAGGTAATGGACCATGACCACTTCGCTGGCAACCATATTGGGGCTGCTTTAATAACTGCAACAAATTTCGCCGCCATCCGAAAAATTAACTGTGTTATTCGACAACCTAATTTGTGAAGAGAACTTTATAATCAAGCAGCTAGATTACGACGACAAGGTAATCTTCATCATTCCAAATAGAGAGGATAATTTATCACGTTTTCGAAATCACTGGGTGAAAAGTTTTCTATACAGTTTATCGCAACCTTCCGCTTCATGTCGGCCAGCCTCGCCACCCTCGCCGAAAACCTGCCAAGAGACCAGCTTATAAATACTGTAAAATTCTTCAGCCCAGATGAGATGGAACTAGTATAGAGAAAAGGAGTGTTACCCTACGATTACATAGACTGCCTGCAGAAAATGGAAGAGACGCAGCTTCTCCCAAGTGACAAATTTTACAACAGGTTGACAGACACAGCCATCAGTGAAGAGCACTATACTCTCGCACTTCATACCTGGGAAAAATTTGCCTATTAGAAAATGGAAGATTATTCACACAATTATTTGAAGACTGATGTTTTGTTGTTGTCAGATGCATTTAAAAACTTCAGAAAACTGTGTCTGGAAACATATGGCCTCGACTGTGTCCATTAAGTGAGTGCGCCGAGCTTCTCTTTCAACGCAATGTTGAAACACACCAAGTTCAAGCTGGAACCATTGATCGGTTACGACGAACATTTATTAATTGAGGAAGGTATAAGAGGTGGAGTAGTCCAGTGTGTGAAGCATCATGCGAAAGCTAATAATAAATACATTCCATCTACATATGATACCAGCAAGCCTCCTGTCTACCTCCACTACCTAGACGCCAACAATTTGTAAGGTTCGGCAATGTCTCTGCCCCTTCCTGTGTGACTCCCAGTGGCTGAGCAACGCCATCGACATCACAGCGGTGCCAGATGATGGACTATTTGGGTACGTGCTGGAGGTAGATTTAGAATATCCTGCAGAACTCCACAACTTGCACAAAGACCTGCCATTCTTGCCCATCAACGAGCATCCTCCAGGTGGCAACACCCAAAAATTGATGACGACATTGCAAGTTAAGAAGAACTACATTGTGCATTATATAAACTTGAAACAAGCATTATCCTATGGCCTCCAGGTGTCGAAGATTCATGGTCTGCTGCAATTTTAACAAGAGGCTTGGCTCAAACCCTACATCTACCTGATCACTAAAGAAAGGCAGGCAGCCGGAAATGATTTTGAAGCCTTTTTTAAGCTTATGAACAATGCAACATTTGGTAAATTAATGGAAAACAAAAGGAAAAGACAGGTCATGAAATTGGTGTGCAACGAGAGAAGACTGAAGTAACTAATAGCTAAACTACAATTCGAGGGCCGCACAATATACACAGAAAATTAATCCCTGATGAAGATGGAATAGGAAACAATATTATTTGACAAACCTATTTATGCCAATTTTTTAGTTCTCGGCCTCTCGAAAACTTTAACGTACAGTTTCCATCACGACATCATGAAAGAAAAGTATGAAGACCGTCTTAATTATATATATATATATATATATTTATTTATTTATTTATTTATTTATTTATATGTACCGACTCGTTAATTTACAAAATTGAAACAGGAGAATACTATTGCAGATCTAGCAGCATATCCCACACTTATGGAGGATTTGGATACCAGCACCTACCCCACTCTCACCACTGCTACTCCCCTGCGAACAGGAAAGTGGTGGGGAAATTTAAAGACAAGTGTGGTGGGGAACTGATGAGAGAGTTGGTAGGGCTGCGTTCGAAAATGTACAGCTATATATGTGGAGACAAGATTACGAAGAAAGCCAAGGGTGTACAGAAGACAAGCCTGAAGAAATAAATTTCCTTTCAAGATTACAAGAGAATTTTGGAGCAGCAGCAAATCGTGTGTGTAACCATGAATAATATAAGGTCATACCACCACGAAGTTTACACTCAGTGCATGAACAAAGTCGCACTCACATGTCAGGAGGACCAGAGATAGATATTGGATGGCGGGTTACTGACAGAGCCACTTGGATACAATAACTAATAAACAAAGTTTCATACACTATCATATGGTCATATTGAGTAGAAATTAGGAAGAGAAGAAGAGAAGTATATTTCTATCCAATATAAGCATATGTTGTATGTATGTAAAAAGGTGTAGCTGCTTCTGACAGCACGTACGCATGTATGAGGTCCTGACACACATCTACAGACACCATCATGAGAGAGAAAGATACAGATTGTGCCACCACCAACAAATTTGACTATAAATTGTTGCAACTAGTATTTCACTTTTGCAATTGCGCTTGTGCACTTCTGCACGGGGATTTGTGACTACGATTTTTGTTTGGATCTCCGACTAGGGTTTAATGCCAATTCCAGGGGTTCCAACCCATATCATTACTGGGGTTATGGGGGTGAAATATTATTAGTTGTGACATTTTTACCCATTGTAACCACTAGAGGCGGTATTGTTCTTACCCACCCTATCAATACACTTCTTATCTTCCTCTTTATCGCTCATTATTTCTATTTACTTTTGGCTATTTTCATTATTCTTGTTGTCTTTTCTGTTCAAGGCGTTTTTTATGGGTTGGTTTATTTTTCAGCGTCGTAATCCGCCTATATAGGTCATTCTTGCAGCACCATGTAGATTTAAAATATATATTTCTCTGTAGTACTGTAAGAGCGTTCTGTATTGCTCCATCCCCAGCTGGAAAACCACATGCACAGTTGCTTTAGCAGCCGTTCGGGTAGTAAAGTGGGAGGGCGATGCCGAAAAGTATACCAATTCCAACCCGAAGGAATGATGAGCAGTTCCAACTCGAAGGAAGGATGAGCAGTTCCAACTTGAAGGATGAATGACCAAACAAAAATATTGATTTTTTAACAAAGAAAATTATATGTAACTAAAATGTAAAATAAATAGGTACTTTTATAAGTAATCTTTTATTAATTAAAAAATCCTGTCTTAAAATTTTCTTAAAATGTCATTGGATGCGACAGTCCTTTGTACACGATGGAGACGATACATACAAACACATACACAATTTATGTGATAAGAAATATATTATTATTTACTTGTGTTGGTCGGATTTCTGTTTTTAATAAATGCAAAGTCCTACATGATGGTTAGGATATGTATAAAACTTCCTTCATGCTGTCCCAAAGTTAAATTCAGTTGCAAGTTGGTATTTGCTTGTGCCTGTTGACAGATTCTCTTTATTTACCCGACACCATGCAATGACGGACCTGCTAACACCGCTATTCCCACACAAATGGTCATCCAACACCATGAAGGTGTGAAAATGACTTGTAAGCACGTACAGAGTCCAGTTACCAGTCACCAAGGAGGAGCAGAAAAGCTATGTGTTGGCTTAGACAATCTGACACCGTCCAGGTGCTAAAACGGCCAGGAAGCACGTACAGAATCCAGTTACCGTGCAGGTACAGACATACTCTTGACATTTACAAGGTCAGCTGGCCCTCGGATAAAATGAAGGGGGCATTGCAAGTTTAAATCTAGCAATTGTTCGTTCAAGATGTCTGAACTGTGGCTGTGGTGTATTTGACTTATAGTAAGAGGTATGAGTAAATTTATACTGTTGACGGTTAGCTGATATTCTGCAAAAAATGTGGTGAACTATCTATTGAATATCATAATATGTATAAGAATAAAAACAAAAATTGAATAAAAATTTATATATATATATATATATATATATATATATATATATATTAAGATGTGTATCTGCTTCTCTGAAACACTTATTAATTCAGTTTAAATCGACATTTATGCGAGTGCATGCCATAGGAGGGCTATAGTACACATTGTAAATAGCCAATGATAGCTGCTAACTAATCATAATTGCCCTGCTAGTGAATAAGTTCTTATTAATGTGAAAATATATTCCGTCGTAGTGTTATCTTCGTTTAGTTTGAATTCATGGCCACACTTAAAGCTGACTACTGTCAGACCTGCCACTCACAATGCTGATTATTTGACACATGACTCTTGACTCTTTGACTCCTAAATGACTCCAAAATGACTCTAAATGACTCCAAGATGACTTCAAATGACTCCAATTGACTCCTAAAAGACTCCTAAAAGATTCCTAATGACTCCATATATCCATATCTCCATAGATACTCCTTTCCATAATATATTTTCATAAATATACTCATTTTTTTAATGAAAAAAAATATTCAAACTGCTTACAAGATGATAAGGTTGGGTGAAGTTAGGTTAGTTGATACTGAAGTGGAGTTATGTTAGGTTAACAGGTCTTTCAAAGCCCTAACATAGGGTGTAATGGGTGTGACAAAGTTGAAAATACTCTGTATCCTACACATTATGAAAATACTTTCTAAGTCCTACACAAGTCTGTGGAGTGCATACAACAAAAAGTGGAGTGACTAAATGGAATTTTTACTTGGACTGATGGTTGTGTTAAATGGATGGTGAGAGAAATTAAATAAATTCAAAGTCCTGTCATTGGGTGGAACGCATACAAGTATGACTTGGTTGTACAGTTAGTTTGCTTCTATGGTTGGTATAGCTTTTATGTTGATTGGTGTGACCTGATCACATGTTCGGTTATTTTGACAGTATGAAATAAAATATGGTGTGAGGAGAAAGGGTTAATTGTGGGATTCGTTTTTTTTGTAAGAGCAGAATAGTTTGATGGGGTGTTTAGGTAGTTAAATGGGGGGGGGGGGGGGGGGAAATGTTTAGCTGATATGGTCGGTTAGTAAGAGCGGAATGGTTTGATAAGCATTAAGACAAAATGGGTGTGGTAGATGGTAAAATTAATAGTATCGATGTTATGATAACAAGGACGGGATATTTTATTGGTATGGCAGATGGTACGACTTGTTTTGTGTGTGTAACAGGCAGTCAGATGGGTCTGATATGGTAGTCAATATAGTTGACTGTTATTTTTTATCAGTAAGTCTGAGGTATGGTGGTGGATATGGACTGTATTGTTAATAGCATGAGTGAGGCAAGCTAATGTGATGATGAAAGGTATTATATATGTTTTGGTATTCATTATAATTCGATATGGTTGTTAAGTAAGGATGAAAGGAGGGGAGGTTAAGAGGGTTCTGGGGATGACTAAAGTACGATGGTTAGGTTAAGTGAATGTCGAGAGAAATAAAAAATATATGTTCACAGTTCTTACAAGATGATTGGGTTAGGTGATGTTAGGTTAGGTGATATTAGGTTAGATAAAGTTAGGTTACATTATTTCAGGTTATGTGAAGTTAGGATATGTTATCTTAGGTTAAGTTAAGTTAGTTTAAGTAAAATTAGGTTAGGTGAAGTAAGGTAAGGTGTCCTTAGGTTAGGTGAAGTTAGGTTAGGTTATCTTAGGTTAGCTGAAATAAAGTAAGTTTATTTTAGGGTAGGTGGAGTGGATACTAAATTATTATTTTTTTTTTTTATGGAAAGTGTGTTGGGGAAAAATTTACCAGCATTACATTACATAGGAGTAGGCAATATGTTTCAAAGTTCAACACAGAAGTTCCTTCATGTAAATACTCAAGTCTGAGATATAAAAAAAAAAAAATACATAAATAAAAAATTGTAAAAAATTTTATAATCAATGTTCATAATATGTAACACTTGGCATATATTTAGAAAACAGTTTTTATATATGATTATAAAAATCCAATATGGTGCTTGTCATAGTCAAGTGATCATATATTCTGATAACATATTCTTATCTGCATCACAAATAGGAATCTGTAGACTCATCACATGATAAACTTTAAAGTTTAATAAAAAAATATTTAAAATAAAAAAAAATTAAATACTTAAAAAGTATATAAGTTAAATCTTAAATAATATATATGTAAGTTGAACCAAAATAATAATATATATAATTAAAAATAATATAATAAAAATAAGAACTTTAACAATTATAGATTTGTATAAAAACTTAAAAAATTATTGAAATGAAAATAAAAACATTATACAAATTACATAAGAAATAAAATTATATAACAAATATATAAAACTGAAAAAATTATTGATAGGTAAATGAAATATTTAGAAATATATAAAAAACTTAAAAAATACTCAAAGTAGAAAATAAAATACTTTAAAATTATATTAGAAATTAAAAACGTAATGTCTTTAATGAGAGGCAAGATAATATTTATTAGACTCCAAGCTATATACTAATTATAAACTCTTATCCTAGTGCATGTTGCTATAGCCGAGAGGTCCAAGGCGTGTGTCTGGCGACACAAGGTCCGCAAGTTCGATCCTGCACTATTCCAGATGGTATTTTGAGTTCTAAAATAAATCAGCGACCCTAGCAGCCAATTCCAGAACCAATATGGCAGTGGAGCGCATGCGACAGATGCGAGATCGATACCAGTGCTCCTAGAGGTCAACCAATAGGGCGGCTGAACGACTAATGGAACAAAAGTGACACCAGTGCTCCTAGCGGCCAATGCCAGAACCAGTATGGTGGCCGAACGACTAATGGGACAAGAGCGACACCAGTGCTCCTAGTGGTCAATGCCAGAACAAAGATGGCGGCGCTCCTAGTGGCCAAAGCCAGAACTATTGGGGGAAACATGACAAACGTTTGTGGCCTCCATGTAAATGTAAACAAATATTGCGGCCTCCAGTAAAAAAGATGATGGCCTCCAGTAACAGTCAATGTAAACAAATTATGAACGAATTGGAGAGAATGGAAAGGAGAAAAGAGAATGCGAGAGAAAGAATATAGGGAAAGAAAGCGAAATAAAGATTGCAAAAGAGGAAAATGGGAGCACTAGGAGAATACTCTCAGATAGAAAGAGATGAGAGAAAGGATGCGAAGGAAAGGATGCGAAGGAAAGGAAGAGAAGAAAGAAAAAGAAAGAATTCCAAAGAGAAAGAAGCTCTCGGAGGCACTCGGAGAAAATCCTCGGAATGCAATAGCATAAAAATACATACTGGTTACCAAGATGGCGATGGCTTATAAGATGGTGGTGTACTGGCTAGCAACATGGCTGAATCCAACATGGCGGACACATGACCAGAATGACAGAGCGGAAAGTCCGGTATCGAACATGGCGGATCGAGCCTTGCACCTCATCCCGATCCTGTGATGTCCCCGAGCATACCATACACTACTGCTGGTATACTGTAAAAACCCGTAGAGCGTATATGCATTTGACAAATCATGTGAACCTACTAACATGTTTTGTGTTTATATATAGGCTGTTCACGATAAAGCGAGCACTTTTGAATGCCCCGCTAAAATTCTACTTTTTTGCCCATTATGTATCCTTCCACCACATGTAAACAAACATTGCCATGCGACTGACATGTGATTGCCACATGTTAAAATACTTATTGCTTACATTTTAGGACTGCTAAATGTAACATGTATATTATATATAAAACATGTAACATTTATGATGTATTTAACACATGATTATGTATAATGTATATATATGCATATGTATATGTATGCATATATATAATGTAAAATATACAATATATGTAAAATGCATAACATATATAATTGTTTGGGTCATGTCACAGCTCCGATAGACAATAATTTTACACAACAAACAATTGAAAAATGAATGCGCTAGCGATGAAGTCATGGAAACTGTGAAAAAGCAAAAATTAAACTTTAGCGGTGTACACGTGCCACGTTAAAAAAGGCCACACATTAGATAAGCTGAAGAATAATTTGGAAGGGCAGCCAAATCCAGATTTTGAAATAGACTAGCATTACTGCACACCCAAGGTACAACACCACTTGTCCCACAAATTACCAAACATTTGAAAACTGCATCGCAAACTTAAGGTTTCCCATGACTCACCATTTTCTAAGTGCCCCATTCCTCTGTAGCGTGACAAGTAAAACATCAGCTCTAAAACATGGTAGCTGTGTTTGGCCTCAGCTGATTGAAGTTAGTCGCAACTTAGCCATCAGGAAAAAACATACATCCTGCAGGCATATGGTAGCAGCCTAACATAGCAGATGTCTGAAGCGAATAAAGTAGACATATGAGGCCATGCAAGGTCTTAAATAAAAAATGACAAATAAAAATATTATGATGCACGAAGGGGAAAGGGGAAGCAGGGAGTCATAACAGCAAGGAAAGTCGAGGGGATCTGAGCCGAGCAAAGAGTACACCACTGCACAGAAGTAGATGGAACTTTACAAGATGGTGCAAAAATGGCAGTATATAAACATAATTAATATATAAAAAATATATATAATATATGTGCATGTATATGTACATTTTAAGGATAGTATATATGCACCTTCATAAATAAAGATAAATATGTTTTAGAATAGGCTTATTAAATATTTATAAAATAAAAATTATTTGCGCAAAAAATATAAACTTATCAAACAATGCAATTGTGTATAAGTACATATGATTTTTTGACACTGTTACTCTGTGTTCGTACCCTTCTGAGAACCTCCAAAAAAAGAACTGAACATTTATAGTGTGAATTGAAGTGATAAAAAAAGGGTATACCAGGCTTGTAACTGGCACCACATTCATTTGTACAAAATAATTCTAAAAAAATAAATATTATTTATTGTTAAATGAAATGCCGAACCAGTGATGGCCACATTTCCGGTCTCTCTTGTGGCCCAAACGGATTTGACATTTCCGTTTTGTCAAACTTACACAGACCTCAAGAAAAAAATTTTTCAGGTAGATTGCATGAACTCTCATCATTGTTGTGGTTCCTTCATTACAGTGACTGCAGCAAAACTGAAAACTTAAATTAGAAAAGTATTTAAAGAAAATTACTATACTTACAAAAATAGTTTATGCATGCAGACACAAAGATGAAATAAATGTCTTATTATTTATGTAAAACCAATACATATCCACAAATGACAGCAGAATGATAATGTAAATGACAAATTACAAAAGTAATACTTACAGGCAAGTTACTGTGCATAGCGAAAAGCACTTGGTTTAACTTTCCTTGTTACTATAGCTGTGTGTCAATAAACAGCCAATCAGAAGCCCCGACACTGTGCTGTCAATTGGAAAACTTATTTACAAATCAAGAAAGTGTGTATTTTGACTTCATTCCTCGGGAAGATATTTTGTTTTGTTTATTTATGTATAATCACAACTAAAGAAGTTTTGTAACGTTTTTGGTAGCATTTATAGTAAAAATTGAAATGCAAATAATTTACCATTAAAAACCGTCTCAGATCAATTGAATATATTTATTAAAAAAAAAAAAACCATTACCAACTCTATGTACAGACTTTAATATCTTCGGTACAAATGTAGTAACACAAACAAACTAATAGTATTATCGTTATATCAATTGTAGCCAGGCCACTGTGCTTTTGTGTTTTGTATGTGCTAATCGCTATAACTGTGAATGTGTTTGGTATGTCAATTGTAGCCCGGCCCTTATTGAAAACTAGCTCATACAGCTTCTTTAGAAATACTTAATTTAACACATACACTGCATCATGTAATCTACCCTTTACAAAACATGCACTCTGGGAGTCTGGGGTGTTGACTATGACGTGTAATTTACAGTTACATTAAATTTCAATAACTACAATATTTTTACGGCCAAAGTGGCAGATATTACAAACAATTATGGCTACTCAACAATGCATGCTATCATCATTGATATTTCTCAAAAGGTTCCAAGTTGTCTTGTCGAACATCTATGTCGAAATTTAAACATGGAATTATTCTATAAATGTTGACAATTAATTGTAAATACTTTCTAATTCTTATTGCGGCAAGTATTACCGGATAAAACAATTAGGCCTACACTTGCATAATGAAAGAATGTTGACAACAGGCACAGCTATAGGTCTCTAGTTAACAAAACCTGCTTTCAAGATGTTATAGTTTATAGATTGGAACACCTTTGGTGTAGCATCAAACTGCGACATTTATGTTATGTTAACAATAGTAAAACTTAACGCTGTAACTTGGGATGAATAACTACATGAACACAAGTTTGAGGTTAGGCCTATATTACAAAATAACACAGTGATACAAAAATGTGTAAAATAACTTATCATTGTTGATGGTCAAATGTGTATCCGTTATCAAGGTAGATTTAAGAAAGGTTACATGGCTGGGTTTAAATAGATACGTACAGACGTATTTGAGGTTAGGCCTACATTACAAAACAACACAGTGATAAAAACGTGCAAAATTAATGTATAATTATTGGCTGCCAAATTCTAACTTTTTAGCAAGACATATTTGAAATAAAGTTTAAACAGATGGGCGTAGGTAGATAGGTACACATAACTTTTAATATTATTTGTCAAACTTAAGATACAACATGTACTTCGCAAACTCACATGAATATATTAATGTTGTATTTCTGCTGTCGTTCATTTATTTCATGATTGTTATTTAACTTTCTGTTTATAATATCATGTTTCTAACTGCCGATTTATACTTGTTCTTTTCATTTTTTTTTTTACTGGGTATAAGCGGCGAAAATACGTAGTAAAATCATATTTACATTTACCTCCGGAAAGTTGCAGTTTAAATTTTCAACATTTCTGCAACTCGTTCGATCACCTTGCACGTCTTCATTCATCCTCGACGAATTAAAGAATAAATACTTTCGGCGGGATTTATAATTTCCTCCTGAAGCTGAATATTTGTACGTAGTTTGCTGGAACTCGTAACTTTACACAAAATCACTACAACACAATTAAACACTACACTACCTATTCTAAAACAATACTGATTGCTGATAAGCTGAAAAATTATATGCGAAATATTGAAACACAACTTTCAGTTTCTAAATTTGTAGCATGCCTCACAACCACCTCACACAAGCAAAGCCAAGCAACAAGCATGAAGGAACCACAACAATGGGCCGTTGCTTTTTACCATAGCACTGATCACGTGACACAATATAATTATGAGTTACAGTAAATACATTATCTTTACACCAATAATTACTTTAAAGTGTATAAAATAAACTTCAAACAACTTAAGTAGCCATAAATTTAAACATTACACTTGCAATATCGTGTTATTTCGTAGAACTTCTTTTCACATTTCACTGCCAACATAACTGGGTGTGTTCATCCCCAGCCTGTGCGGTGTAATTTTCTTCTGTTATTTATTTAAATAACATCACTTTTTAATAACACTTTTTCGAGTCATAACTTTGACTTCTGCTGATCCTTTAAAAAAGAAGAAACTGTTTAGAGAGAACTGTAACATTTTGAAATTTTCTAGATTTATTTTTAGTCTTCTTGAATAAGCAATACAATTAAAAACCGCGAAAATCTGCACAAAAAAATACATCATTAGGTTTCTATAAATACCAAAACCTACTCCGGGTATCGCTCGGAACTATAACTAAATAGCTCGAGTGTGAAAGTATCTTTGAAAAATAACATAGAAAACAGCCATTATTCAAAACAACTTATTTAGTAAGTTTCCGGTTATAACTGCTATACTATTAATAAAAGTAGATACACATACCAGCTTCATCATAATCCATGTCTTTCACTTGGAACACTTCTCACTCAATGATAATATTAAATTTCAAATATACATTAATATATATGTGCTCTCAAAGTAACTATCAAGTTTAGACTGACTGTAGCCGACAGGTATTTGGGTAAAGAACGCGGTAGTTATTGTATTGTGTTCCTAGAAAGTCTAGGTACCTGAAAACCTTTTAATTTTCTACCTGGGTTGAATTCTTAGAAATGTACTTTTGGCCGCCCAGATTGATACAATACTCATCTGTGCGTCGGTTGTTCTAGCCAGTTTTTCAGTAACTGGTCTCATCAATAGATAGTCTTTTGCTCAGTTTCAGTCTCGCCAGAAACCAGTCTTAGGTGGAGTTAGTTTTGGATGGATTCAGCTGTTGGCTAGTATCATTAGTCGGTATGGCCCCCTGTCGTTAATAACTATAGAGCATCTCACTCTTAGATTGCAGTGTGCGGTGTAATGGACATTCACTCTCTCTTCCCAATGCACGATTTCTGTCGTTAACGCTGTCCTTGTTCCTGAGGGCGCTGTTGCCTGATAAGTTATTTTTTTGCAACTTCGAAAAATAAAATTATCTACGTTGCGTGAGCGCCGTCCAATCACAATGATAGGGTTTCTCACAGGCTTCAGTTCCAAATGAGCCGCTTAGCTTTGCGTCGTAGGATTTGTTTCCTTTACGAGTTGGCAGGGAGGTAAACAGATCAAAATTCACTTAATAAGGCCGTTTCCTTCCCCGCCCATTTGTTTCTCGGCTTGCCAATTACGTTGCAAACCTGAGGAAATCTGGCAACAGTGAGCGCTATAAGCCCTGTACTGCAATCTAAACGTGAGACGCACTATAGTAATGAACAATTGTATGGACTGTGACTTTTCTAGATTTTTCTACTTCAATATCATAGGGCCAAGGACAAGGTCAACAACCAACATGATGGCTAAATCGACAGCTCTTCTGGCGAAGAAATCGATCATTAATACACTAGCATCACCTAGGTGATGAAAAATCAATATGGCGGCTGGAGTGCATTCAACAGAATGAGCTAATGATAGAGGAGAAGAATGCTACTGCAATGAGAAACATTGGTTGCGGGTCGAACGAGTTAGAGTAATCAAACATTAAAAAACACTTTGTGTGTGGGGGGGGGGGGGGTCATTTAACGTTACAGGGTCAAGGTTACATTTCAAGATCAAGTCCACCGACATTCAACATGGCGGACAAGAAAGCCACCAGGGGTCCTCAACTCATAATTTTTTTACTACTCATATGCATATTTTAATTATTTACTTGTTTATGTATTGACAAGATGTAATACCATTTTCATTGGTACATTAATTATGTTAAGTGGTATGTAAATTCACTGCTCTTTTAAATTATTATTGTTATTTTATCGAAACCCATATTAATATATTTCATTCCAGTCTGTTATTTCTGCAATGTGTTTAGAAGGCCCTAGTATGTGAACAGTTATTTATCCGCTGCCAAGGTAACTAAGTCATGCGATGAGTAATTTTTGCTGCTAGCATTCTCGTGATTGGTCAATCGTAGGCGGCGGTATTGAATTAAGTGTTTGCAGGGAATTTCTTGCAATCTTTGTAGGAAGACAGGGTGCTAGCCCGCGTGGGTTTAGCACACAGGGTTTCAATTTAGTTTTTATTATAAGGACCCGAGTTCGAACCTGAATACAGGCCGTCTCGAAGGAGAGGAATACGTGATGCATGTTTTAGGTATAAGCTGGCCTGTTTCGGTCGCCGCCCGCGTATATTTTTAGGGTAATTAGTTCTAACTACCTTGCGTACTAAAATGTGCTGGGACTGTAACGGCACTATAGACCCGAGAGCCTGAATAGTGAATCCCCCCAATGAGAGGTCCTGCCGCATCCAGGGGGATGCAACAGCCGACAACGAGATAACCAGGAACTTCGAGAACTTCAAGAATTCTCCTTTTTAAAATTATAATCAGCGAATTCAACATACTATTTTATTAAATAGCAGAGATGAAATTTTATATTCAAGTTGAACTGACCTCATTGAATTTAACTACGGACACCTTAACATTAATAGTATTTCGCTTACAACACTGAGCTAGCCTGGAGCGAAGAGACAAATTAATTAAATTATTTCTTTCGAAGTCCGAAATTTAAATTGCTTAGCGTAAAGAAAATGGATCACTTCATTAACGAGGGAGGCTAGTGTTCCTGAGGCCACAGATAAAATCATGTCTGTAAACATTTCCTGTCTGTCAGATATAATTTGGCTATCAGGAAGTTACTTAAATTGCACATTTGTTTTGAAACGTCTTTGCTGAGTAATTATTTTCAGTTACAGTACACATTTTTCCTAGTGATGTTTCTTCTTGTTTTGTAATTTAATGTTATGTTCTTGGTGAGTGTTCATCTGCCGCACGCAAAAGTTCGTACACTTGTATTCTGTGTCTCTACATGGCATTAAATTTCTTCATCCTTACACGTTTATGTTATGTAACAAAATTGTTACATCTGGCACCGTAAGCGGGCCTACTAAAAGTACATGTACACACGTAGTAGTATCTGAGTTACATAATCTGTCTGTAACTACATGGGGTGATTTATGCCACGCACAGAGGTCAGGTAGCTGCACTAAACAGCCTTAAATGGCGTGGTTAATATGTCGACTCCGACTGATCACTGTCATATATAACTGGGGAGTATTGACATCTATATAATATTCAAAAGTACCTTTCCATTAAACCGTCGGTAAACAGAAACAAATGTGATAAGTGACTTTCACTCTTAACATTATTAGGATTATATCCTTTAACTTCACGAATCAGCACGTTAATCCCCCCCCCCCCCCCCCCTCTTTTCCGAAATTCGACCCATAAAATAATTTTAGTTTTGGAAGTTGCTGCTACAAGGAAAATATTAAATGGTCGATATTCAGTAGGCATTTTCACCAACGTAACACAACTGCTCCGTACTGATCAATGCCGTATTCTGGCGGGAAATGAGCAAAACATTCCTACAATTGCCGATCGTCGTCAATGTTTTCTGACTTAAAGTGTTTCAAATGCCCCCTTCCCCTTAATCATGGTCCATGTGTTCCTTGAAAGCGGCGGGACTGAGAGTGTCGTACTAAGGAAAACTTTATTGTCAACCATGAACGTTTTGCTACAAATATCCATAACAACCAACTATAAGAAACATGCATTTCACTGAACAAAGAAACGACCAGCAACTTTTATTTTACCGGTATTGGATTTAATTTTTTAAAGAGATTAATCATATTTCGTTTACTTAGAGTTCTGTGTTTTTAAAACAATTGTAATTTTTAACTGGGGTGCCTTTGATGGATAATAATATATCTGGCTCCAGGCGTCGCTAAGCAGAATTTCATAGATTTGGAAATTGTTTTTCCAGAAGATGTCTAAAACATCATAATAAATCCAGATGCATTTCAACCATAAGTGTCTTTTCCCGGGATGTCGAATGACGAGAACAAATGTGCCTGCCAGCAGCTGTCAGTACAGCTTTGCCAATTCTTGGAAGGATATGTTATGCTCTGTACAACCAGAACTATGTCTCTGGGTGTTTTTCTTCTAAGGTACATCCACGTGAAGCCCACCAACTAAAAAATTAATTTACCAGTTTCTCTGCTGTGACAGTTTCATAAATAGCCTAATATAAACTCATCAATATAAAACGTTTATATATTATTGTTTCTACTTTATTCGAAGGCTTCCTTATGTTTAGATTTGTATTTTGTACTATACAATTAAGATTTCACGACGTGTATTATGACGCGATGGACGCGTGATACATATATGCGGCAATAGGGATTGGAAATGCTCGCCGATAGGCTGATACTAAACGGCCAAGAAGTTATGTGCCAGGTATAAGAGATCAAAGAGTGTCAATGTCTGTCATTTAGCAGTAAAGCCGTTCTCCTTTGTTTAAACATAATTTTAAAAAAAATTTATTCACCGCACGCAAGTTATCAAATGCTATTAATTAATTAGCATTACAAAAAAATTGTTTGTGGATTCCACACTGATGCGTTACAAATTGCATAAATATTCCTCAATGCTACTGTGAATAAGGTTGTGTGTTTCAGTTACGTATTAAAGAGGCTTATTGGGGCTACATAATTAATTACATTCAAGTATTTTTAGGTACACAGAACGAATTTACTAGGGGCAACAACATTTGACCAATAGAACCCTCAAAAACGATATGGGGAAGGGCTATGAAGATCAGGGAAATTGTGAGTTAAAGTGAGTGAAAAATATGTACATAATGTAATATTTATTGATGAAAATATATTAAATTTGCAAAAAAAAAAAAAAAAACTGAAACAAACATTAACTAAATAGACCACATTGCTAATACAAGCTACAAATACGTTAGTGGGGAGGGCTATTATGATCAGGGGAATGGTGGGGTAAAAAATAAAAAATAAGTACATTTTCATTATAAATGTTTACCCCTCAATTTCCCTCCAGTTCATTGCCCTACCCACTATATTTTTTCTAAATTGTATTGGTAACATTGTATGTTTAGGTCATGTTCAGTTCAATCTTTTTGAAACTAAAGATGTTTTCACGAGACAATATTACTGCAATATTACAAATACTGCAAAAATATGTTAAATTGCAAAACACACATACATTATTTCTCAGTGCTATTAGGCTACACACAATCATTTTTGGGGTAACTCCAAGCAGCGCTGACGCGTGACGCTTCGCGCCACAACCTAAAAAAGAAAATAGTTGGTACCCCTTGAACCACTGTTTTGGGGATTTACTTCCGTGCCGGTGTTGCAACTCTGGCTCGGTGCATGACGTTTGGCTATGCTTGTACAGTATTTTTTAATGCGAAGGGGTTGGGGGGGCGCTTGAAAATCATTTGTGGGGAAACTCCAAGCTTCGTTGATGCGTGACGCTTCGCGTCAACACCTAAAAAAAAATTGTAGGCGCACCTTGAATCACTGTTTTGGGTAATTACTCCCCTGCTGGCGCTGAGACTGTAGCTCGTTTCATAGTGTTTGTCTACGCCTGTGCAGTTTTTTTGCGATTTAACATATATTCGTTAATAAACATTATATAATGTAGGGCCTGATATGTTTCACGCGTTTTACCCTATAATTTCCCTGATCTTCACAGCCCTCCCCACTATCGTTTTTGGGGTTTCTATTGGTCAAATGTCGATGTCCCAAGTAAATTCGTGTATTGTGTAATTAGTAGAGTGGAAATATGCCACTTTCCGAGGTTATTTCATTTTGGAAAAAGGCCCCTATTCTTAAGAATTATCGAAATAATTACGTTTCTCACCCAATACATAGTACTGTGTTGCCTACACAACAGAGTATGTACTGTGCGTGACAGAAACGAGCATCCCTGGAAGGTATGCGGACGAGCCGAGCTGAGGAGGCGGCATGATATTTGGCCCGTCTGTCGAGGGTACGATATCGTACAAATAAAAAACATTTACTTATATTTCTACACAATCACTAGAAATATGTCGTAAGTAAAAGTGTTTTTTTTTTTAAATAATGATTACAAAAAGACGAACTTGGGAATAGACTTAGTAATATCTTCCGCTGAGTAAAAGGATTAGCCAGTCAAAGTAATATGCAGTTTCATAAGCGCAAATAAAATTTAATTCCATTTCTAAAATTCAGCTAAAAATATTGAATCGGCACGTATACAAAAACAGATAAACATGCACATTAATTATATGTTGAGTATATACTCACCAAGTCATTTAGGCTGTCCGATATTAAACAACCATATTGTCGGAGGCCTATAGTTCTATATTCAGGCAGTAAATTTAATCTGAGAATTAATAAAATGAACCATACTAAATATTCATTGAATGAAATCGCCCAACTATCTGTCTGCAAAATCTTCACTATTGTTCATTGATGCTGCACCATCTGATGACACTTCACTTTGCGAGTCATTTTCACTGTCATCGTCGCCCAAGTTAGTTATTATGCTGTCTATCACATCAGGAACAATTCCATCCTTTCGCCAGTATTCGTCTTCGACGTTTTGAACATGGCTACAATATCCTGCCCAGTCTTCTTTTGTAACTGATGAGAGTGAAGTTTCGACTATTTCTTTCATTTTCGAAATTGACAAGTCTCCCGTGAAATTTCTGTCCCTAACTAGCCCAATGATTTTTTCTCCTTTCTAGTTAGATTGCATTTAAATCACGTATATAAGGCGGAAGTCTGAAAACTGTGTGTCCAAAACGAGACAGTTTCTTATCTATTCTAAATGTTTTTTGCCTCGGCTTATTCATCTCTATGAGCGTGTACAGATCAACTTTGCGCATGCTCTCATAGCACTCTACCCCATTGTTTTTAGTCATAATAATATGTCGTCTTTACGGAATGTTTTGAGACAGGTTTATTGAGCTCCACGGTATGGTAAGATGCATTATCCATTTCAACAACGGAATAAGGTGGGAGGTTAGTTAGTAATTTCACATCAATCCATTTTTCGAAGTTGACATGGTTCATCTGGCCATGGTAATCTCAAGTGACAGTTCCGGCGCTATACAGATGTAGTACATTAGGAAGGAATCCATCCCGACTACCTACGTGCAACAATATTTGTATTCTGCCTGCTTTTGCTTGCACTCCAAATTCTTTATTGTGCTGCCAACACTTGGAAAACGTCAAATTACTATCAATCCAACTTTCTTCAAGGTAAACTATCTCTTTGCCAACTTCACAGTAGTATCTTATGTATGTAGCCATTATGCCATGCCACGATGTTGGCTCTTTGAACGAGTATTTTACTCTTTGACTTACACTTTCTCCACTTAAATCCCATGCTTATTAAGCGGCGAAGTGTTCTTGCTCACCGTAGAAAATCTATCTCAATTTTGATGATTGACAACAGTTTTGAAATAGTTGGAACATCCTTCTAGCACACGTAGAAATCATGGATAGTGTTTCTAATAACACAATTATCGAAATCATTCACTTTCAAAGAAGTGTGTCTTTTTACAGTGGAGTAGTTTTCTCCAGGTGTAGATAATAATCTGTGAAAGGTGAAGTGAAGAGATTTGGGCGAGGTCTTGACAGCCGATGAGAGTGATTGAAGTGAAAATGGATCGGCGCTGGAATGAAGGGGTGGGGAAAACAGGAGATCCCCGCGAAAACCCGCCGACCAACGGCATCGTCCGGCACGAATCCCACTTGCGAAAATACGGCGACCCAACCGGGTATTGAACCCAGATTGCCTTGGTGCTAATCGCTCAGCCACCGTGACCCCATATAATAATCTGTTGGGGTAGGTTTCAATTCTTATTTTATTTTATTTTGAGATCTGTTTTATGGTGGTCCCATCAACACACGTGTAAAAGGCCGCGCGACGAGTTCCTCGATTTACTGGTAACAATAGAACCCTTTGTTTTGCTTCGTCATTGCACTTCTCTATTGCAGTACCTACTTACGATTTTGCGTCCCTCACTGTAAATTACTTTCCCTATTTTTACTTGGAGCCATAGCAGGAATGATAAATTAACTCATTGAAATTGTTAAATTTTGCAAAGAAA
Source organism: Dryococelus australis (assembly GCA_029891345.1). Lineage (NCBI taxonomy): Eukaryota > Metazoa > Arthropoda > Insecta > Phasmatodea > Phasmatidae > Dryococelus > Dryococelus australis. Next base: position 30,097,255 of record CM057009.1, read on the forward strand.
AAAAATATCCACAATTATGCAAGCGTTTTGCTAATGTTCAGATGGGTCACTGACGGATCTCACGTTTCAACAAAACCTCGGAAACGTAAGAACACGGGACCGATGTTTGCGTGCACGACTTTACTATTGTCTGGCGACAGGTAAACAACTACTTACACCGGGTTTCCCAGGAATTCTCCAGACTCACCCCAACCCCAACTACTCCACCACAAGGGCCGCTCGTTTATGTCACGCACAGTACCAGCCTTCGACGACTTTCCAGACAAACTCGCATTACCGAACAAATATTATACTCAATGTATATATTAGCACACAAACACTTGTATTTTCACACGATTATTTGATTTAACACGTCTACCTGAATGGATCGCATTAAAAACTCGCTTTCGCGCACTGTTTGAAACACCTTGTTGCCATTATCATCCACCATTATACTTATGATAGTTCCAACAATGCACTGTGACATCAACGAGTCAAAAACGCTACTGCTCTTCAACCATTGGTCATCGAATACAATGGCGATGCACATTGTGTATAAATACCATCTGAGAAACTATCGCGTATGTTGAACTACATGTATTTCTTTCATTCTACTAGTTATCCATTACATAGTACACTCATCTCTTTAAAATAGACAAGGTAACCCTTGAGCAATTCATCAGAATTACATAAACTTCCGACAATGTCTGATGGGGTGTTTACCTGTATAATCTCAGCGCCGCCACATAAATATACCCCATAAATGACGTTTTCCACATTAAATATTCGTTTCACACTGTATTCTTACATGTAAAACAATCCAACGACCCGATATAAATATATTTGATGTAAATTATACGTGTTTTGTAGCATAAACACAGCAATCTTGATAACCCTTCTTACTATCGCGTTTTTTTTTTACGGAAAATTACTTGAAACCCCTCCAAAATTTCAAGTAATTATGATTACTAATAATCATATCAAACATATTCAGGTATTCGTTTTCCGATTTTCGAAAAAGCCCCTATTCTTAAGAATTACCACGAGATTTTCCACTGCTCCATCAAAAATATTCTACTCAAAATGCCACATACTCGTACGAATGCTGTCTCACGAAAGACGTTAAACTAACGCCCCCCACAACATCCTCCTTGTTTCCTTTTTTCCTTTGAAATAAAATAACGGAATTCCAAGAAACTTAACTTGGCAATTACAAAAATTTGACAGGTTGTAATGCCAACCTAGCTATAATATATCGCATAGTCTTTCAGTGCCTGTCATGAGTCAGGAAACACGAGGAACATACAGACACAGAAAACAAACCAAGAATATTCGCCAACTGGTAGGCCTACGTGAAAAAGACAGAGAATTCCGTGAAAGGAATTCGGTTAGTAAGCGACAAATTAATGAAAAAAAAAAAAAAAAAAAACTAATAATGGATACAACAAAAACAACACAGTGGTCTTTCAAACAAATTATTCAATTTGCAGAATTCTGTGTGTTTATGTATCTATTTACAACTATTCCTGTTGGTTTTGTGTGTTTGTATGTTTAATTATAATTTCTGCGACATAAACTGAGCTACAACAGTGTAAATCCAAAACAATTTTTTATTTGTTTCAATTGTCACTACTGCAGACCTGGTTCAGAGTCGAAATATTTTCGTTGGTCAAAACTGTAGGTGGTGGTGATGTCACTATTGTAAACATTATCATCAGCATGTCAAAAATACTTAACAATGTTTTAAAATTGAGAACCTAGTTTTACTGCCAAAGTATTCAAATTCCACTTCCAGGAATATATTACTTCTCTATAATTTTCTTTAATTTAATTTTCCTTTGTGTATTTTTGTCGTAAATCCCATCTCTCATTGCTATATGTATACATGCATGTAGGTACATTACAATCTAATTATTATATTTGACAACTTCCAGTATGTACTGGAACATAAGAAAGATAGTAAGTATAATTATTAAAAATATTAATGCATATGTGCAAAATACTGTCCCTCCCATTCATAAACCAGATCTATGATAAGCTGGTAGAGAATTATATTGATTGTTAGAATCATTTTTTAAAATTCAACTTTGTAATTGATTTACCCAAATATAATTGAAGAAATAAGGTGCCTCGCCCCACTCTTAGGGGGGGGGGCTGCGGTGGGCAAAGTGGTAGGGAGATTGCCTTTCACTAAAGTGATTCATGCTTGTTACCCTGTGAGGTTACACACAGGTTTTCACATATAGGAATTTTGTTGAAGTGCTGCTGGCTGGAATGTTTTCTCAAGGTTTTCCTGTTTTCCCTACCTTTGCATTTCTGCGATGCTCCATTTACGCCATATTGTAACCTCATTGTTTCTACAACACCTGAGTTATAACAAACCACCTATTCCCATTCGGAAACCATATCTATGATAAGCTGATGAGGAATTGTATTGATTGTTACAATCATAATATTTTAATTCTACTTAGTAATTTACTTTGGCCTAATATAACTGAAGAAATGAGGTGCCTCTCCTCACTTCCTAGTTGGGAAGGGGGGAGGGCTGCAATAGGCATAGTGGTAGGGTGCTTGCTTTCCACTAAAGTAATCCATGTTTGTTTCCCTGTGAGGTTACACAAAGGTTTTCACATATAGGAATTTTGCTGAATAGTGCTGCTGGCTGGCATGTTTTCTCAAGGTTTTCCTATTTTTCATGCCTTTGCATTTCTGCACTGCTCCATATATGCCATATTGTGTCCTCATTGGCTCTCCAACACCTCGGTTGTTACAAACTACCTATACCTCTCAGCTCCTCCGTTCCTAGGGTATTGGGGGTGAGGGTGGTGTATTGGCTAGAGTACTCGCTGTTTCACGAAGCACACCTCATTCTAAATATGTACGTATGATTCATCATCAATATTAAAAAAAGCTTATGTCCAATTAGTTTCCCTCACAATTAAAATTTCACAAATTCTTAAGAAGGGTGAAATGACATTTAAAGAAAATCGTGCGACATTTTCAATTTTGCAGGTGGTGTAGTTACAGGAGATGATTGGCTTCATGTAAGTTTTCTTTATTTACTACCTTTGGAAAACGATAAAATCTAAAGATTTGTCATTTACTGTAATGATTACAGTCTACCATTAAATACATCACCATCTAAACACATGAGTAAACTTGATTAAACTTAATAACATCTTGTCGACAGCAGGTTCGTTAAAGAATGGTACGCCAAGAACACAATGAAGGGAATACAAGGAAGGAATTGGTCATTACCTTTATTAACGTCACACCAGAAATCGTCTGGAGTGAGTTTGGGAAACCGTGGAAAATGCAAATCATGTAGGCTAGAGTAATTATGTATTTAAAATATTAGAACTGATTCGGTCGTATATTCTTGTGTTGATAAACAGATGATTTCTTGTTTGTCGCTGCAACTCTCCTGGTTTGAGGAAAAATTTTAAGGTGACTTTTTTAAAAGGTGTGGCCTTGCATTGCTTTACGAGGTGATTTGCCATTAATGCCCGGCAAACAGCAATTTTACTATAAGGAAAGTTAAAGTAATGTTTGGAACATGATTGGATCAGTTGTTTGCATTTTTGTTTACCTTCACTCTACAAACTTTTACAGCCTTAGCTACTAATAAATGAATTTCATAAACTCCTACACTGAAATGGCAAATCGTAAGTTAGAAAAATACGTATCAATACTTATAACGGGTCCGAAACTTACAGGTTAGACATTATATGCTTGGCAAATTAGTATTCGCAAACATATCTGCAAAAATTTTACACATAGCAATTGTTCATTTACAAACTTATGCAGATAAAGTATCACTATACACACCATAATTGTGCGATATTTATCTTTCACGTATACATCCATGGTATATACGAATACACTAAACACTGATACATTCGGGAATGTGCACGTCTGGCCTCACATGTTTACATGCCAAATTCACATTTCACAAATGCAAGAATAACATAAATAGAACATTCAGAACTAGTAACTTCATATATCACTCGAAAGGCTATTCAATGCAAACAAATTTCAAACGGACCTAAACTTTACATAAATCAAATAACGCAACCAGACTCAGTCATTCGGCTTCAACAGCATTGCAAATATTATTTACGAACAATGAAATGGACATAGGTTTCCCATCACAACCTTTTAACGAAATTAAATTCTTAAGGACCAATCTGAATTCACCGAGAAAGTCCAACTTAACACAAATCGACAGCAAGTTCCAGACAGTTACACAGAGAGGCCCTAAGTCTTAGATGTCAACTTCAGAGTCAGGTGGAATATAGATATTATGTTTATAACTTTCTTTGCAATATTTATTTTAAAAGGTGGTTAAATGATAAAATATGGTTAAAAGGAAAAGTGATCAATTTCCTGTGAACAGTAAATAAAATGTATCTTCGAATTCTAGCATGAAGTTCAATAATTACGACATATACACCATCTGTTTTCTCTAAAATGAACCTCGCTTCCTTTTTGAAAGTTGCAGGCAATATTTAACACGTCCTGCATTGTTACGGCAGATTGCAGCGCTACATACATGGTCTCGCGAATAGTTCCTAAACCTGCTAATAGGGTCAGCACATACTATAAAATGTATTATATGTTAATTTCTCTAAATTTTCCATTTAGAAACTCTGTCGGAATTTAAGGCAAAACGACTTTAGGTAAAACAATTTTAGGCTTAATGACTTTCTGGGCATTTAGACGAGGGCTAGAATTTTAGGCAAAACGACTTTAGGCAAAACAACATCAGGCAAAAAAATTTGGCAAAACTATTTTTGGTTTAAAAAACTTTAGGCAAAATGACTATTTGTGAAGCTAAGCAAGATACTACAATTCTAAGCAAAATGATTTTAGGCAAAACGACTTTAAGCAACAACTTTTAGCCAAAACGACTTTAGGCAAAACGACTTAAGGCGAAATTACTTTAGGCCAAATTATTACCTTTAGGAAAAAATACTTTAGGCAAAACGACTTTTAGGCAAAATGAAGGTAGAAAACACTTTTAGGCAAAACAACTTTAGGCAAAACGACGTGCTTCCATCATCTTTACTAAAGCGTACTGCATATGTTATTGCAAATAAACAGAAAATAGATATACGATACATAAATCATATATATTTAGATAAAATGTATTTAACACGCAGTTACATATAATAGCAAATATACTGCACAAAGAATAAATGGCATAGTAAAAGTACAATTTAATATAATAGGATAGGCCGGCCTATAAAATTTCATAAATCAAAGTAACCAAACCTACTCACACCAGGTCGTTGCCAACCTCTAAAAAATTTCACTAAATACTAGCAAGTGACGGTAATACCATCACACAATACCTAAACAGGACATAACAACACTCAATATCTACATTCCATTCCATTAGAGCATATAGGATATACCATTCACTTCCCTCCATACCACCCAAGAAAACAAAACAATCATATAAGCATTTATATGAAATATTCCAGCGAATTATTCAGATAAACTTATTTCATTATAATCATCAAATCATCACCTCAGCATCATCATATCATCATCGTCATTTCATCATCATCATCATCATCACGAAGACTATGTTTCATTTTCAAACAGGCATTATCTCAAACACTCTAACTAGTGCCAAAGCGATTGTTCCAAGGACTCATAGCATATCGCATCTCATATTAGTTAATATAGGTTATCCTTTACTCACAGATGACTCTTTACAGTAAAAATAATATTATCAAAAAAAGTTGTGAACAACTTTTCTAATTACTATATAAATTGTTAGAGAAATCCATGTTGTTAGCTACACTAAACATGTATATACATATTTTTTATGTTCTTATATCCTCATGGCTTACAGTTATTTTGTATATAAAAGGCAGAAAAAAATGTATAGTTTATGTTAAATGAATAATAAAGCAATAGTTTTCCATAAACTTTAACATTATTTGAAACAATTGTTAGAAATACATATTACTTACATACACTCAAAAATTATCTCCATTCAACAAATTTACTTATGATTTACTCTAATTTTATAGAACAAATCCTATTGTGTCCAGTAAAGATATTTCCATACACAACGCAACAATTACCATATGGATACATCTTGTATGAAGTGCTGAACATACAGTTACTAGCTTCATGTTGTCTGGTGTTATAGGTCTTCATGAATGATTTACTGCAAAATTGCACTTGATCCCCGATGAATGGCAGACATTGCCTTAACACACTATGTATATACAGAACATCGCTGCAGTTAAACACAACAACGAAGTTATCACAGTGGAATGTCTTGTATGTTGGGCTGAACATGCAATTGCTAATTTCATTTCGATGTTCACTATGTCTTCTACTAAAAGTATTTCCACAGTAGTAACATTGATACTGTAATGCTACTAGCGACTTTTCAAACAACCTTACTGTTGCCGATGCTGTCGGTGTTACAGTGTCTTTAACCACTGATGTCATTTTTAGCAAACCACACGCTCGTAATAGATGAACGTACTCGTACCGGTCCGTGCTCCACCAAGCTTGCCAAAGAAGTGAAAACATTCTTACAGGATACAAGCTTATATATACAGAATGTGTCTAAATTTCCATTACTCATTGTAAGGGCTTGTAGTGGGGACTAAGGCGGTTACAATTTGCATAAGAACTTATGTGCGAAAATGTACCATTTTCCCATGACAAACAAAACACCACCACATCACATGTTGACCTCTCCCACATCTGCAACATACTGTATGTTGTTTTTCTTCTGGGTCCACATACAAGAAGGGCTCGATGTGACGACCAGCGACCTACTACATAAACATGGCACCTAAGTACCATGTTCTGGTACACATGTTCACCAATACCTGGACGTCCAAGACCCACTCCAGCAGTTCTTCCTCTCACTACACAAAGGTATGGTAAATCAAGCCCTTCATGTGGCCCCACAGGAAGTAGACCAAGGAGTGCCCTTTTGGAAATTATTTATTTTAACTGTTTGGATTTATAGGAAATATTTTTTAAGGTTTTTATGTAGTGTGTTTGAAAGAAGCTGCCCAAAAAAAGCATAACACTTGGTATGAGGAAATTATCTGGGCTCAAAGTCGAGTTTCTATTATTAATGGCTTTTGAGGAATGCTAAATTTTTGTTGCTTATCCAAAGTTTGTGAAATTTGAGAAATTTAATGAAGTTTTCCCATACTGATGTTTTGGAGTCCTTAGTAAAGGCAGTTGAATTAGAAAAATTTGTCAGTATTCTATTCAAGAAGTGATAGAGCCCTTTGGGCAAGTTAAACCACACTCAGATTAACAAAACATAATTACTCTGCTAATATGTTTGGTGATAATGTTGTTTATGAACCCTTCCCTATCACGAGTCCTTTTATGAAACGTAGAAAGGAGATTCTGGTATGAGGTTGTACTCCAGGATCCGAGACAATTTGGGAAAAATTTTCAGCGCAACTCTGCTGAATTGTTGATAGGGCAGTGCTTCTTGTTTTGTTCAAATTGAGGAACGTGAACTATTAACTGAGGATAAGTGAATTGTTTTGGTTTTGGTGGATTTGAGACTGTACTTTGAGTTTGTAATGCCTTCAAATACTTATACAGCATGGGTGCAGCGGCTCCCCAGGGAGATTTTGCAAAATGTGCTTGGAGATACAGGCTGAGAAAATTATTCAGGAGAATGGTGCATGATGAGGTGGAATCTACTGATGAGGCTACTTCAGAAGTTATGGGTGAGAAAACACCATTATTTAAGATCCTGCGGTATTTTCCGAACAGTCTACACAGCATGGTTCCTAGTTTGAAGACCGCTCATTCGTGAGCTGTTGTGGAGTTTTTAGTCAACCTAAAGAAGGTCGTACACTTGAAGGTCTGTTCGAGAAGATTCGTATATGTGGCTAGTCTATTACGGATCCCCGAATGTCTGCAGAAATTATGCGAGAAGCAATTAATAGGGATTGAGAATTTGAAAAATTATGAGAAGTTTTACTTTCTCGAGTTGGTTCCCAGGTTGGCCTTAGTCAAAAAAGGTTCGAGATTTTGAACCATGAACAACGTAAAAGAGAGACGATGAGGGAATTCATTCAGAGGTTTATAAAGTTAGTAGAGGTACTTGTGATTACCTGTGTGGACAGTATCCTCGCACAGATAATCTTCCACAACTTAGATACCCTGTGTGTTAGATATTTCATCTTTAGTAAAAAGTCTACCTCTCTGAAGGAGCCCCCAGAATTGTTCAGTCAGTTTGAGGTAACCTTAGGAGATGTGAAAAGGTGTAGGCCCTAGTGCAAACATTATGGGAAAGGAGGTCATCGGAGTGAGAACTGCTTTCAGCTCTGAAAATGGAATGAAGGATTTAGGGTTGTGGAGAAAATTTCTCAGGTTTCTGAGAGTAGCAATGGAGTATTGAGTGTTGTGAAACAGACGTCTACAAATATGGGGCAGGGGATAACGAGGTGCTCAAATTGTGGAAAACTAGGTCATTGTAGGGAATTCTGTTATAAATTTCAGAAGAATCTGTTATGTTTTCTATGCAACGGAGAGAGAGACATATGGTACGAGACTGCCCGAAACTGCAGAGCAGGGCCTGTTATCGATGTGGTAAGGAGGGTTATTTAGCGAAGGGGTGCCCTGGGGAGAAGGAGGTTGAGGTGTAATTGTGTGATGCCCAGTTCACTAAGGTGTTTGGGAGGAGGGATAAATGTTGTGAAAAGTTATTCTGGGTTGAAGCTCATTGGAGATAATGGAACTGGGTTAGTTTTGGTATGCGAGTAACGCTTTAGGCTAGGGGCCATGAGAAATGAAGGCCAGGGATCTCTGTTTGTTTAGTTAAGACCTATGGTGCTAAGATGGCAAACTAGGATGGGCAGGGTGCTGAATCTAAATCCATGGATTGGACACTATAGGGTAAGAGTTTTGCTCATTCTGTGGTGTTCTTTAGCCCTGGGTTGTGTATGTGAAGGAAATTATTAAATTTTATTTGTGTTATCGGGATGATATGTGGTGGTGTATTGATGAAGCAACTAGGCAGGACCCTGCAGGGTTGCCTTGGGTGAGGGTAGCAACACCTATTGAAGATTTAACTAAATCCAGGATTGGATATTGTTTCGCTCCAGTGCGAAAATATTGTGTAAAGGAAGCACCGGCATCGAAAATACAGTGCAGTTATCGAATAGGCGGTGCTTGAGTATAGGTCTCTTGGGGAGGGGATGGCCAGGAGTAGGGATTTCAGACCTATAAAATTGTGTGCACAAGCTAGCATCAAGGAGATCGTCCCCAGTCCGAGTGCTAGTAGTAACACGAGGGTGATGTGGTTCCACCTAAGAGAAAGAACATCGAGAGAGGATCTGTGCTTCAAGAAGATAAGAATGACGGTTAGTGGGACTTTGAAAATATTTGCCAGCACAGAGAGTTTGGCCACGAGGAACTTAGTATTTTTCAGAGTGTAATGTTTGTACTTAGCCGCTGATAATGAAGATCAGGGACTTAGAATTTTGAGTTTGGTATTTTTGACATATACTCTGGAAGAGGAGAAAAAAACTTTAACGGTTTCCTGCCCATGTTGGATTCTGAATATTTTTCTATCTTCTCACTTTCCAGGTTTGAAGTTAGTCTCTATTGAGGCATGCAAGGGGTCGCATGATGAACTTTCAGGAAAAAAATACACTGCATAAGTTGGATTTTGTCTGTCACAGTTACGGCTGAGGAGAACTAATGATAGGCTCTGTGTGGGCCATCGAGTGAACTTAGTTGGTGTGGACTATTCTAAGTAAAACTAAGTTGTTCTTTCTAGTCATGCAGGCGCAGCGGTTGTCTAAATATCGTTGATGGAATGAGATACTACAATTCCCTTGTACCCGTGGTAATTTGGGATTGATTTGGACTTAGAAAATGGACAGCAAGATGAATTCTGGAAGAGGGAATTCGTAGATGGTGCATGAATGCAGTTTTCTCTAAAGTATGAGGCAGGAAAAATTGAGGTTGTTTTTCGCTTGGTTTACTTTGAAAGGATACATAAATTAAGAGTGAAGTAGTGGTAGTTCTGGGATCCTGCGATTTATCCATGTGGGGAATAGTGTGTTTTTTTGGCGAAGAATAAAATGGGTGTTTAGGGCTATGGTATAGAAGTTGGTGTGGAGTGGCGATTACGATGTTTTGCCATTTTAAGGGGGTACTGGTGTGAAGTGTTGGTGTCATGAGTCGGTACTTGGATATGGATTGTATGGGTAGAGGAGAGGAAGCACACTAGTGGTAGGGTGAATATCCCTTGCCTCCTCCTCCGCCGTATTGAAGTGTTTGCTATTGATTGGAGTTCAGCGGTACTGTCTATACTTCGGTATCGGAGGGGAGCATTTCCCAAGGCATCCTTGACTGAGTGTGGAGAGTGTGTGGAAGTCCGAGGGCAATATCGCTATCTAAGTAGAGATTGGTGGAAGAGTATCCCCAGCCCTGAATGACCTGAATTATGTTGTGTTGGAAATTGATATGTGATGATAGAGCGAGAAAAATAAGTGTTTTCCCGGCTGTTTTATCATGGGATTTTTTGGAAAGTGATGTATATTTTGTAAAAAGCCCATAAAATAGAATGCGACCATCACTCTGATGGGTGTTTCTCAGGTTTTAAGTTGTATATGAATATGGCTTAGGTGGAAACATATCGTAAGGAGATTGTGATCACCCTCCGAGGTGAGAAGGAAGAGAGATATTCAAATTTTAGGGGTGAATGAAATTTTGTTAAACAGAAAATTAAATATTTTTTAAAAGGAACTGTGGGACATATGGGTGCTAGAAATAATGTAATTTTTAACGCAAATACTCAAGATAAAAATTAAGCATGTATTGTGAGTATATATTAATTTGCTACCTTTTGTGTAATGGGTTGTAATAGTTTTATCTGACCAAGGATTACCCTTTGGAAATTGTATATTTTAACTGTTTGGTTTTACAGGAAATATTTTAAAGGTTTTGAAGTAGTGTGTTTGAAATAAGTTTCCCAGTAAGTATGCAGTAAGTATTTTTGGATGAATCAATATAGTAAGCAATAAGTATTTTTGTGTGTACCACATGGCTATGCTGGGACTCACTATACCTTGGTATGCAGCTGAGTAGCACTCGCCCTCTGGGCCTCACCGGCTGGTAAGTATCAAAGCTGGTGTAAAGATAAGAACTCAGAATCCAAATGTAACTTGAGAAAGTTAGCACCACCGATTATGTTACACACTGAAATCTGATCTTCTCAAGTCCGAATAAACACTGGCCAGTGGTTGTGAAGACATGTCTGTATATATTCTCTTATCAGAGTTACAATGTTGCAGAGTACAGAGAACATAGTTAAAGCGATATGCAGTCAGCACACATTGTCTCATATGAGGTTATCGAAATTATCACGCTACAAAGTCTATGTGTTTAAAAACATGTTATATATGGCAAAAATGACCAATTGGGAAATGCTTCCCTGGTAGTGACCCGTAAAACTAGGGCCACTGCCATGGTCCTGCGAGAAGTGTTATTTAATGAAACTTCCTGTATATGGTAAAACCCTTTAATGTACATTATATCTCATATGATCACATACATATATAATAACATAAGAAATACATATCACAGATAATAAACCAATTCTACATAACCAAATATTCTCATATTACCAAAATTACATGTTTACATTCTAAACATATAAATTTGATTCCATAAACAATATTTCATTTTCTTTCTTGAATACATAACAGGGTATCCAAATCAACATATAATAGTAGTACTACTACTAACACCTACATTAACTAGTTTTATGGGCCGCTGCTGGGGAAACATTTCCAAATTGACCATTTCAGCCATATATTGCATGTAGTTCTCAAACACTTAGACTTTGTAGCATGTGAACTTTGATAACCTCATGAGATAATGTGTGTTTACAGCTTATCACTTGAACTATGTACTCTGTACCCTGCAACATTGCATCTCTGATAAGAAAATATATACAGACATGTCTTCATAGCTATTTGCCAGTGACTTATCAGGCTTGAAGGAGATCACATTACAGTGTGTATAATTCTGGATACTGAATACGTATCCTTCCGCTACACGTAAACATAAACACTGCCATGTGACTTCTACTTTTATAATTGTCAAATGTGTTGGTTGCTGTTTACAGCTGTTCAAAGAATGTGGTCATATTTCCTACAGATGTTCACAATTTATTCCTATAACAATATTTAGGTTGGCTTTACAGCTATTTGTTACACACGATATAGCATGTTACACATAATACACATTAATATTTAATCACTATGGTGTTTGTTACAACTGTGGCAGAAACAACAGTATTGTATTATTCAACCAGTTGTTATTAATACGTGTTTGGAATAAAATTTTAAACGAAGCGACAACCATTCCAACGGAACAACACAGTAAATTCAAGCACGCAACTCATGTTGCTTATTTATTGTACATATCATCGACAAATGTAAACGATAGTGGTGAACAGGCAAACACATAGGCCTGCCGTAACATTTATTCTGCTAATATTTACATGCATTGGTACTTACTGGTTTGTAGGTTTATTTTATTATTTATTTAAATTTATCAGGTTGTGCTTAGTATTTTTTTGGGATTGTGGTAGCCAATCATATCACAGAAATGTAAGCTCGAGCTCGCTACACAACTGTGTTTCAAACACCTAGTGCGAATGTACAACATTGTGATAAACAGACGTGAATATAAATAATGCACTTTGTCATAACATCAGTTTATGGTTAAAACATATAAACTTTGCACATATTTGAAATCCACACACATCTGGCCTGTGCAACGATTACAACACTGCCACCATAGATGGAAATGGCGGCTACACCCTTACACACACGACGATCACAATACTCATTACAGTATAATAATTAACCCTGCAGTGGAAACACATATTTATCACAACATTGTAACTTCCCTAGGATGTTTCAAAAACACGAGTACAAACTTGACACTTCGTTCAGAAACACACCGTATCATTGACATGTCACCACACCACTGCCAATCATAATGCACTATAAAAATGGCCCACCTACCATATTGGAACAAGTCTGTGCCTAAGGGCATGGGCTAGGGGAAAGTTGATCAAATTCTAGATTCTCCTTCCCACACCACGTCTGCCAACCTGCTGGATTTATAAGTGTTTCACAACGGGCTGTGTCGCGCCATCGCATCTAAAATATGCTGTTGCATCTAAATAACATAAAACATGTATTTAAACAATAAAACATCATTTCAGTTGTAAATTACAATCTCAACCAACATTATTTTTGCTGTAATTAGTATGAAATGAGCTGAAATTAGAAATAACAATATGCATAATTTTACTGGTACACAGGTGGTACGATCTTCGAGAGAGAGAGAGAGAACGGGAGAGAGCGACATGCGTATTGAACCTTTGTTTCAGACAGAAAAAAAAACACCAGCCAATGCACTGGAATTTGCGCAGGTATTTTTAACTGCAGCAATGAAGAGTGTTTCTGTCAGTGCTACCTAACTATACAAATATATCTACTGGCAATGTTTAACTTACAAATAGTATACATAAAAAAGAGATTTAAAAATATTATAACTGTGAACTATTTCTTACCGGTCATTGAAAACACGTCGCTGCTCTCGCTGTTGTTAATTCATGTATATTTAATACGAAATAAATATTACAAGTTATGTAAAATTCTAAGGTTAATTACAGTGTTAATTACACTGTTAATTACAGTGTTAAATATTTGTGGAATACAAGTTATTGGAAAAACAAGTTGACATATTACGCCAACGGTGATGTTCAATGATTCGATTCCAAAAGGCCTATGAAAGCATGAATGGACTATAATACAATATGTGGTGCTATCTTTCAAGGTATAGTGAGTCCTAGCGTAGCCATGTGGCGCACACCAAAATACTTATTGCTTACTGCTTTGATTCATCCAAAAAATCTTACTGCATATTTACTGTGACTGTTAACAGTGAAATTTGAGATATTTAAATTAAGTTTTCTCAAACTGATGTTTTGGAGTCCTTAGTAAAGACAGTTGAACTGGAAAAAATTGTCAGTTTTCTATTCAAGTACTGGTAGAGCCCTTTTCTAAACTGTTTGGACACATTAAACCGGACTCAGATTAACAAAACATACTTAATATGCTGATATGTTTGGTGATAATGATGTTTATGAACTTTTTCTTTTCCGGGCCATTTTATGAAAGTTAGAAAGGAGGGTTGGGTATGAGGTTGTACTACTGTAGCCGAGGCAATTGAAGCACAATTTTCTGCGCAACTCTACTGAATTGTTAATAGGGGAGTGCATCTTCCCTTGTTCAAATTGCGGAAGGTAAACTATTAACTGAGGATCAGTGAAATTTGGTTTTGGTGGATTTGAGTTTGTGCTTTGTGTTTGTAATGCCTTTAGGGACTCGTACAGCATGGGTGCAGTGGCTCGCCAAGGAGAGTTTGCAGGGTGTGCTTGGAGATGCAGGTATTCAGTTTGGAGGAGGCTGCTGGCATTAATGAGCTTAGAAATTATCCAGGAGTATGGTGCATGGAGAGGTGGAATTTACTGATGAGGCTACTTCAGAAGTTATGGGTGACCCACCACCATTATTTAAGCTCCTGTGGTATTTTCCGAACAATCTACACAGCATGATTCCTAGTTTGAAGGCCTCTAATTCGTGCGCTGTTGTGGAGTTTTTAGTCAACCTGAAGAAGGTTGTTCACTTTAAGGTCTGTTCCAGAAGAGTCGTATATGCGACTAATCTATTCCGGATCCCCGAGCGTCTGCAGGACATTATGGGAGAAGCAATTGATGTGGATTGAGAATTCGAAAAATTTGTGAGGTTTTGCTTACTTGAGTTGTTTCCCAGGTTGGGCTAAGCCTAAATGTTCGAGATTTTGAATGTAAAGTTTAGACTATGAGGGAAATTGCAGGGATAATGTTCCATAACTTGGACCCCCAGTATTATAGATGGTTTATCTTTTGTAAAAACCTACCTCTCTCAAGGAGCTCCTATAATTAGCCAGTCAGGTGTAAGTGACTTTGGGAGATGTGAAAAGGTGTAGGCACAAGTGTAGACATTTTGGGAAAGGAGTCATTGGAGTGAGTACTGCTTTCAGCTACCAAAACAGATTGAAGCAGTTACCGTTGTGGAGGAAACTTCCTAGCTTTCTGAGGAGTAGCAATGGAGTATTGAGGGGTGTGGAACAGACATCTCCAAAGATGGTGCAGAGTAGAAAGAGGTGCTCAATTGTGGAAAAGTAGGTCATCAAAGGGAATCCTGTTATAATTTACAGAATAATCTGATATGTTTGCTGTGTAATGGAGAGGGATGTATGGTGCGAGACTTCCTGAAATGGTGGAGCAGGACATGTTATAGATGTGGTAAGGAGGGTCATTCAGCAAAGGGATGGCCTGGAGAGAAGTATGTAGAGGTGCAACTGTGTGATTACCAGTTGGCTAAGGTGTTTGGGAGGAGGGAAAAAATTTTGTGCAAAGGGATTCCTGGTTGAAAGACATTGGGGATGATGGCACTGGGTTAGTTTTGGTAGGAGAGTGTTGCTGTAGGCTAGGGGTCGCGGGAAGTGAAGGCCAAGGGTCTATGTTCGTTTAGTCGAGGCCTATGGGGCTGACATGGCAAACTAGGATGGGCAGAGTGTTGATTCTGAGTCCATGAATCGGAAGCTCTTGGGGTATGAGTTTTGTTTGTTCTGTGGTGTTCTTTAGCCTGAAGTTGTCGTTGTAAGGGGAATAATTAAATAATGTTTCGGTTGTCGGAATGTATTGTGGTGTTGTATTGATGAGGCAACTAGGCAAGTCCCTGCAGTGTTATCTTGGATGAAAGAAGTTGCACCTATTGAAAATTTGCCATTCAAGTGCAAATAATTATAGAAATGTATGTTAGTTTTGTATTATGGAATTGTGATTGTTGTGTTTGTTTAATAGCAGAGGATGTGACAGGGTGCCCATCACATTAAGACGAGATATTGTGAAGGAACATGTGGTTTTTGTGAGAAAATTCCTGCGGTGCACAGTGTGTAACATCTACCTGCCTAGCAGCGAATAAAAGTCGGGTTGCTTTAGGTGGAGATAAGGGGTAAATTATATTGCTTGCCCAGGATATGATATGGTTTCGCCCCAGTGCGAAAAATATTGTGTAAAGGTAGCGCTGGCGTCGAAATAAAGTGTAGCGATCGAATAGACGGCACTTGAGTGCAGGTGTCAGCGGGAGGGGATGGCCAGGAGTAGCGATTTCGGACATATAAAATTGTGTGTGTGAACTACCATCAGGGATATCGTCCCTGACCCAAGTGTTGGTAGTAAGTCGAGGGTGATGTGGTTCCACCGAGAGAAAGAACATCGAGAGAGGATCTGCGCTTAAAGAAGTTAAGTATGACTGCTAGTGGGACTAGCCTGAGTATGCATGGTAGGGAGAACCTCGAGACACAAAATATGCCATAAGTTGGACTTAGTCTGTCACAGTTACAGCTGAGGTTAAATGGTAATAGGCTGTGTGGGCCGATGGAGTGGACTTAGTTTGCGTGGGCATTTGCAGGTTCACCCTATTTGTTCTTTCCAGCAGTGTGGGCGCATTGTTTTTAGCAATCTCAGTGACAGAATGAAATACAAAAATTCCCCATGCACCCGAGGTATTTTGGGCTATATTTGGACTTCGGAAATGCGGGGCAAGAATAATTATAAAAGAGAGGGCTCGGAGATGGCGCATGAATGCAGTTTCCCTTAAAGTATGAAGCAGGAAAAAGTAATGCAATGTTTCACTGGGTTTACTTTGAAAGGATACGAAGAATTAAGGGTGAAGTAGTGGGTGTTCCGGGATCCTGCGACTTATCTATGTAGGATTAATGTGTTTGCTGGCAAAGATTAAACAGGGTTTATTGGGCTGTGGTAAAGGAGATTACATGCAGTTGGGATTGCGATGTTTTGTCATTTGAGGGGGTTATGGTGTAGTGTGTGATTGATGAGTTGGTACTTGGATATAAATTAAATGGGTAGAAGAGAGGAAGCATCCCAGTGGTAGGGAGAATATCTCTTGTCTCCTCCTCAGCCATATTGGAGTGCTTGGTGTTGATTGGAGTTCAGTGGCATTGCTAGCACTTCGTTATTGGTGGGGGGCATATACCCAGTCATCCTTGACTGATGGGGAGTGTGTGGAAGTCAAAGGGCATTACCGCCACGAAAGTGGAAATTGGTGGGGAGCGTATCCCCAGCCCTGATTGACGTGGATGACATTGTGTTGGAATTTGATGTATGATGGTTGTGCTAGCGAAAGAATTGTTTTCCTTTGTGTTTTTAGTTGGCTTTTTGTGAAAGTGTGGTAAAATTTGGAAAAGGCCCAAAATAGAAAGATACCATCACTCCAGTGGGTGTTTCTTAGCTTTTATGTTGCTTATACACACTTATTTATATTGATTAGGTGGAAGCATATTGTAGGCAGATTCTAATCACCCTGCGAGACGAAAAGAAAGAAAGATGTTCAAATTTTAGCGGTGATTGACATTGTCGTTATAAACAAGATTAAATGCTTGTTAAAAGGAAGTGTGCGCTATATGGGTTCCAGAATTAATGTTCTTTTTAAGGCAAATAGTCAAGATAAGTATTAAGCATGTAATGTGAGTAGTTATTGTTTTCCACCTTATCTTACCAAGAAGTTATGAAGTGAAACTAAGATATAAGAAAAAAATGTGTACATTCTCTACATACTAATACGTCAAACACACACACACATGAAACCAAAGTATCTTTGGGTTCACCGGAATTAGTAAATAATTTCACATATCATTTTTATACGAAAGAAATAAAGAAAGGTCGCGTTCGTTACAGATATTATTTACAAAAAAAGTGTACATTGAATTAATTTTCTTTGTATTCGAAAGGTATTAACACAACTTTACAAATTCTTGATATCCATAATGCACTGGCTTCAATGTACTCTAATTGTTCATATTTGTGAAGTCTTTCATTATATGTCTTGTTGAGGTTGAAGGGTGGTGCATGAAAGCTGTATGTTCACATCTTTGCTGGAATTCGTATTGTGGTATAATTATGTGTGGGGTACTTTCATCTCCGGAATAAAACTGTGTTTTAGTTCACATAATTCATAAAGGGTAAGTACTATCGACTCCTGCTGGATTAGAGGCTGTGCAAATACATACACTTGTTCTAATGTTACTTTTCATTCGGCTAAAGTCGCGTAGTATTGTGGTATGGCTCTGGAGGGGAAGGGTGGATTTTTTTTTTCAGCGGATCAGATATATCTCCTAATGCTGCGAGCGCATGCGGTGTATGAAAATACAGAAAATTTGTTCACTGAAGTTAACTGTTTTTTTTATTTATTATTTTGTCCTTGTAGTAGATGTACCTTTACGTTAGCATCTCCTCATGGTATATGATTTTTTCCCCGTAAAACTTACTTTATGTAAATTATTTGCATGTATAAAGAGTTTTATATGTGGGCGTTGGAGCTAGAAATATCGTTGTACACGAAGTAACTATACGGATATTTATTTCTTGCTGCCTACATGTCCTAACTTACTGATTTTAAAATTGGGAGGCAATGTTTTTCGCCATTTGTCCTACTTTTTTTCAGCATTGGGCCTGATATGTTTTATCATTGGTGGGGTATATACTTCTGTACCTGTGCGGAGCAGTTTTTCTGTATTAATTAATATTTTTCATCGTTGGTGGAGCGTATAATTCTGCAACATTTTTTCAGTGTTGGTCCTGATATTTGGTTTCCTTGTAAGGGTCTTTGGACGATACACTTTTCATTGACGTCTGTATTGTTCTGTGAGCATTTCTTTCTGTATTTATTAATATTTGTCATCTCTGGTCCTGCCATTGCTGGTCCTGTCATCACTGGTTCTAGCATTACTCCATCATCTGTCCTAATTTTTTTTCATCGCTGGTGGGCTGTATACTTCTGCATCTTAACACTGAATAACCTTATGTATGATATCTTGATTTTTTCCATGCTTTATGATATTGTACTTATTCTTTTCGAGATACGATAAACATATTTTTTATTCGGCAAACATACTTTTGCCATCTAAGTGTATATATATTTATATTTATATAGAGGTATCCTTGGCAGTGCGGTGGTTTTCTATATATATATATATATATATATATATATATTTATTTATTTATTTATTTAATGTGTGGGGGTTTTGCCATCGGCACGTCCCCGCCAGTATTGTACTGGGGGTACCAGGTGTCCGAACTTATCCTCCTTTTAGTTTGTCCTTACTTATTCTCGAATTGACTACAGTTCCCCGGAATATTCCATGATAAATACATATGCAGTCGCTGTCTGTTGGGACCCTACGTATTAATTCTTGAAGTTATGTTTCACATGTGAATTGTTCAAGCCTTGATAGCTGTCTCTGGAACATAGTTCTCTCTCTGGCGGCCTGCACGTCGGGTAGCTGGTTGCTGTGGTTCGTACGTGCGCTTCTGGTCAGGCATTGTGCGAAAAATGCTGAGATTGCAAATATCTCCTACCATCTAGTTCTACAAATAAGAATTACAGCAGCCTGCGTTGAGCTACACACACTACCTTCATTTTATAAATTAAATTACGTTTTACAAGTTACATACACGATGTTTCTCAATTAGACTGACAAACTTCATGAGGTTATTCGTTATGTAAAAATAAGAAGAAAAGATATTTGACATGCACTTCCTAAACTGAATATTAAGGGAATTATAAGCCCTTGAAAAGTGAAATTTTAATTTGTATTTTTTGCAATATATTGGAAACAAAGTGAAATTAAATTACAATTCTCCGATCATTATTCTATGTGAATGGGATGTTCAAATTAAGAGCAAATTCACATTAATACATTTACCCGTACAGGAAATAACAAGGGTGGGCATCCTTTTTTTCCTGGCAACTCTTTTACAGTAAGGAATTTCGAAC
Organism: Dryococelus australis; assembly: GCA_029891345.1. NCBI lineage: Eukaryota > Metazoa > Arthropoda > Insecta > Phasmatodea > Phasmatidae > Dryococelus > Dryococelus australis. The sequence continues at coordinate 30,117,180 of CM057009.1, forward strand.
ATTTGATGATGAATTATTGAGCAGCATGGCCTAAGTAACAAAATTTGTCCTCTTGGTGCAACTGGCCAGGACCCACCATTTACATGTAAAATGCACACCAATAATAATCTGCAGCGAAACAGTGCCTAGCATATAGGCAATACTATGTACATTCGCGCACAAAACGCTGCGTTTCCACTGCCCGGACGGCTGCTTATTTGTTTCTGGCGACAGTTATGTATTCCTTGTACTGTATATTGGAATTGTATTTTGCAGATCGTAAAAGAAGTGAAATTTAATTACAGTTATTCGAATAACAATGTGTTATGTGACCGGGAACGTTAACCTAAGAGCAACCCTGTGTTAATGCCTTCCCCCTGTAATGAAAATAAAAGGGATGACAACCCTCTTGTTCCATACTAAGTTTTTACCGTCAGGAATTGTGAACGTGTGATGCCTGTTTATTGAGCAATAAGACCTACGTAACGTACCAAGCAGGCATTATCACACACCCCATCACTTTTGATTTGGATACCTTTAAAATGGTTGGTCGTAGGTTGTTGCAACAAGAGGGTCATTTTTTGTTATGTAGATGTTACTGCTAAATAAACAAGCATCACCCGGTCACAATTCCAAATGGTAAAAACATTGTGTGCAACAAGAGGGTGGCCAACACTGTTATCTTCGTTATGGGGGAGGCATTAAGACTGTTTGCTCTTAGGACGACGTTCCTGGTCACATAATGCATTATTAGAAGGAAATTTATTTAATTTCACTTCTTTTTCGATTTACAAAAATACCATTCTATCATACAATACGAGGAGAACATACAAACTGTCACCAGAAACAAATAGGCATCCATAGGTGCAGTGGAAAAGCATCATTTTTCACGCGAATTTATTTAGTATTGCCTATGTGCTAGGCCCTGAATCACTGCAAACAAATATTTGTGTTCGTTTTACACGTAAACGGCGTGTCTTGGGCAGTTGCGACAAGATGGCAAATTTTGTTACTTAGGCCATGCTGCTCAATAATTCATTATAAAAAGTACGATATTTCTGACCGTAAAAGAATAGATCCCATAAACAAAGAGCAATGATCGGAGAATTGTAATTTCATTTAACTTTGTTTCCGATATAATGCAAAAATACATTTCAAAATCTCACTTTTAAAGGCCTATAACTCCCTTAATATTCAGTTTAGGTAGTACGTGTCCTTTTATATTTTCTACTTAATTTTACATAAGGAATTACCTTATGAAGTTTGTCGGTCTAATTGAGAAACATCCTAAATGTTTGTGGCGGATAAAGTCACTCTTTTACTTTACACTGTATCTACACTAACTTTACCCGACAGTGTGTTTTATTAACAGTGATATAACATTTTGTAAATCCTTCTTTTTTACGAAGAGTGTTTTTTTTAATACTGGTTTTAATCATTTTTCATTACCAACAGTGATGTGTGGGGGCATGAATCTAAATTTAAAAAAATAGTTTTTTAAAATTACGTTTATTTAATAACATACATTGCAATATTGTTCTGCATTACACAAGCCTTCTTTCCCGGGTCTTTTTGTATTATTACACACATGCAATGTGTTTTCCTTGTAGTCCTTTGTTTAAGTGTACCACAGTTTATAATAAGTCTGAGCCTTAAGGCTTGGAGATTGCACGACGCACAGAAATAGTTTCTATTTTGCACTCTGTAGCCTTGTGGGGTACGTTTCTACCAGCTGCCTGAACAGCGGGCAGCCGCGATATCTGTGCAGGTCCACGATGATCATTCTGGCAGGGCAAGTACTGCGAATCGTCGACTCTTGGCGTATAACGTACAAAGGGTATCGGGCTTCCTTAACACTTGGCGAGTGTCGCCGTATGGAATATTCCCATCATTCCACTTAAGTCCGTGCATCTGTAGGCGGCATGCCTGTTGCGTGGTGCGGTGAGGTGCTTCCATGGACATGTCGGTAAAAGAAAAATGTTGATCCCGGTTTTCTCTTCGCCGTCACTGTACGAGATGGTTATCTGTTTGACGGCGTAAGAGTCCTGCGAGCAAAAACCTTGGATGTTGCAAAATATTTTTAAAAATAATTTCACGTCCTAACGCGCACAGCGACTGGCTTGAAAGATACGTCGTCTCGGTTAGATTCTAACACATTCGTATCTAAGTCTTATTGTGCATCTGCGATGTCTTCGGTCACTCCAGAGCTAATAGTAGTTACGACAATGTCATCGACTTCTTCGAGAGTGGTACCTATAACATCATTTCCGGAGTTACCTGATTTTTTTTAACTATAGTACCTACATGTCCAACAAACTTGCTCAAGTCTTAAACTGAGCCACTAAGTCACCGATAGTGTCAATTTTGTGTAAGGCATTTACTGTCGACCATAATGTAGGGTGACATGAATGCTTTAATTGTGCCACGAATCCCTGTCGGATGTTTTATTTGTGTAATGGGTGCGGTATGCAGTTCAGCCATAGATATGCGAAGACCTTCAAATGTGAAGTATATTTCTCGTCAAGTATTTTGCAAACCAGGTTTAATGAAATCACGTATCTTGTGATTATTTTCGAGTTTTTATTTTCAAGGTCATTCAAGGCCATGGAATCAAGGTTGATGAAGACTGCATATATATGGTAGTAGCCTGTAACGTATTATGCTTGCTGACTTATTGTATTATTTCCAGATTTTGTTTTCGAGGTCATTCAAGGTCATGGGATCAAGGTCAAGGTAGTATGCATCAAATATGGCGATAGTCTGCAACTTATTATGCTTGCTGACTTTCAGGTATTTTTTCTTAAGTTTTCATTTTCGAGGTCAATCTAGGTCATGGGGTCAACATTATGCAATCTTCATCTTAATTGTGGTAGAGGTATGTAGAGTATCGTGCTTCCTGACCTGTATGTATTTTTCCCGAGCTTTGTATTTTAAGGTCATATGGCCAAGATATGGTTGTCTGCTTCCAATATGGGGGTGATATTCTGTAATGTATTATGTTCTGTGACATTTATGTATTTTATCGAGTTTTTGTTTTCAAGGTCAATCATGGTTATTAGGTCAAGGTCGAGGTAATCTGCATCCAATACGATGGTAGAGGAGGGTGGTAAAAATGACCCTATTGAATACAATAACATCAATAACGCGATTAGAACAAAGATAATGGAAGCAAAAAAATAAACGGAGAATGTGCGCATATAAAAGTTTTACAACTGAAACATGACAGTTTCAATGTTCATCGAAAAGTCAAATAGATAACCAGGAAGTATACAACAATGACAGTGAACAAGTTGGTTTTCAGAGAAGGAAAAGTCATTGTTCGTACAGAATAAATTAAGGATACATGGCAATGACATGTAGAACAACTATTTTATGACAATCGACCAAATCCTCCACAGATCAATTCCGAGAGAGGACCTAACATCCTGGTAGAAGAAGTGCAAGCTGCAATAAAAACAATGAAAGTTGGTAAAGCCACTGGCCCGGAAAATATAAATACAGAATTTTTAAAGCTTCTCAACGAAGACAATGTTAAATGGGTGACTGCATTGTTAAAGGACATCCACAACTCTGGCAATATTCCTAGAGAGTGGCTTAAATCAGAATTTGTTGTACTGCCTAAAAAAACCTGGAGCTAAGTTGGGTGGAGATTATAGAACGATGAGCCATTTGTTGAAACTTTTTCTGAAGATTATTCTTCGACAGATTTACAAGATATGTGAAGAACAAATATCTCATACACAGTTTGGATTCAGGAATGCAGTTGGAACAAGATAAGCTCTATTTAGCTTTAGCATTCAAGTTATATTTCAATGATGCAGAGATATAAATTGTGACATTTATGCCTACTTTATAGATTACCAAATGGCCTTAGATAGAGTACAGCACCAGAAGATAGTAAAAATTTTAAATAGTATTGGCTTGAATGACAATGATGTAACAATTATTGTCAATTTATACTGGAACCAGTCTGCTTCAGTGAGATTAGGAGGTGAAACCACTGACGATATATATATATATATATATATATATATATATCCAACGGGGTGTAAGACAAGGTTGTATAATGTCTCAATTATTGTTTTACTTATATTCAGAATACATCTTCAGGGAAGCATTGGAGGATGTGGAGAAGGAAATCCTGTTGAATGGGCAATGGATAAACAACATTCGCTATGCAGATGATACTGTAATTTTTGCAGATAGCCTGGAACGTTTACAACAGCTTATGGATAGAATGACACAAAGTAGTTATGAATATGGTCTTGGTATTAATATAAATAAAACAAAACTATTGGACATTAGCTAAAAAAATGTATCCCTACGTGTCATATTAGTACAAATCAGAGGCTTGTTGAACATGTACGCAAGTATACATAACTCGGTACTACCATTAATGACCAGTGGGATTGCTCTGAGGAAGTGAAGTCTCGCATTGGAAAAACTAAGGCTGTCGTCAACAAAATGAGTAACCCTTTTAAAAGTCATGAGATAACAATGGCCCCAAAAATGAGATTTCTACGCTGTTATGTGTTCTGTGTTCTATATTATGGCTTTGAAACTTGGACTCTGACACAGTCACTCAGTAGAAGATTGAAAGCCTTTGAGATGTGGTTCTATCGGAGGATGTTAAGAGTGTCATGGACAGACCATCTTACAAATGTTGAAATTCTTTGGAGGATGAAAAAATTGCAAAGAAGAATTGACCACGGTGAAAACAAGGAAGCTGCAGTACCTCGGCCATATCATGAGAAACGAAAGCATATATCAGCTACTTCATTCTATTTTACAAGGAAAGATACCAGGGAAGAAAAGCGCTGGTAGGAGAAGACTCTCCTGGTTGAAAAACCTCAAAACATGGACCTCCATGACATCTACAGAGTTTTCCGAGCAGTGATTAGTAGAGATAGCACAGCTGAGATGGTTGCCAACATCCGGAACGGATAGAAACTACAAGAAGAAGTCTGTATTGTACTATGTTTGCTGACTTTTATGCATTTTCCTCGTGATTTTGATTTCAAGGCCAATCAAGGTCATGGGGTCTAGGTAGAGGTAGTCTGTATCTAATATGGTGGTAGTAGTAGATAACGTAATAAGCTTGTTTACTTTTATGTATTTTTTTTCGCAAATTTTTTTTCTTAAGGTCATTCAAGTTCATGGGGTAAAGGTCGAGGTAGTCTGCATCCAATATGGTGGTAGTAGCCTGTATTGTATTTTTTTTTTCAAGTTTTGGTTTGCAAGGTCATTCAGAGTCATTCAATAAAGGTCAATGTTACTGGCTTCCAATATGGAGGATGCTTGATGTCCACCAAAATTGATGTTGCCTACCAAGATGGTGGTAGAATGAGTATTGGTAAGGTGAATGGGTGTGAGGGAGTCAGTCGTGTGCTGCGGATGGAATGAACATTATTTATTGTGGTGCTGGGGTGACCTCCAGAAATTTAAGGGTTTTAAAAATAAATTTGTTTATAAATTCTTTAAACGATTTTTTTATACTTTTTTCAAATAAAGTGAGATCATTCCAAGATGGCGGGGTCGAATGCGACTACTTGGTTATGTTGTTTACCAACATGGCGGTCACGGCATAAAGTTTTTTGAATAAGTTTTTTAACGATTTGTAATTAAGCTTTTCTTTATAATTTTTATAACTTTTTAAACGATTTTTATTCAAGTTTTCGTAATTATTTTTTTATACATTTCTAATAACGTAAGAGCATATCAAAATGGTGGAGGACTGCGCCTACCAAGATGGTGGCCTCCAGTAACATATAAACAAATGGCGAACGAAAAACAAATATGGCGGACTTCAGCAAAGTTTAAACAAATGACCAACGAAAAAACAAATATTGCGGCCTCCAGTAACATTGTGTACAATATTATTTTCTTTCTTCACACCGATAAAGTTTTGGTTATATTTTTCAAATAGGTAGAACGAAAATGAAATATTAGTGATGCTGGCTTGTTTGGTAACCAAAACAGAAGGCCAAACACGCAGTTTTTGGGCTTAGATTATTTCCATTCTGCGTATACTGTACAAAATCACCTTTTGTCGTTTCACAAGCACATACACAGGATACTAGAGAGTTACACTGTAGTAAATATTGGGAAGATTACCTAACAATTGTAAGGTAATATTCGCTATCTTGTTGGGACACATATATTTCTTTACATGTAAGGTAACATTACCGCACTCTGGAGTAAAATTCACTTACATAGCAGTGTAAAATCCCAAACATGGAAGGTAAAATTACCTTACGACGTGTGCATCCCTTCAGCATTGTCTCAAAAGCTCGATGGGAGGACAGGAAGAAGAAACAAAACGAGGCGCCATGCTGGACAACCTGTAGTGTTTATGTTCGTTAGAGCAGGCATAATAGTAAACAAATAAAATGTATTTTAAAGTATAATATCTGTAAAATACATTTATCAAATTGATGCAAATATGAAAATTGTAAAAAAAAATAAATTAAAAAAAATTGAGAAAATTTGTAAGACTCTGTGGATATCGGATAGCTTTTGTTCGTATGTTCAAATTTCAGTATACACCTGTATATTTACCCACATAATTTTATGTCATGGGAATTATTAAAAGACTTGGAAAGTTATTGGCTTTAAAGCACTATTAAAGAAGCTAAAGAAATTCTACACAAATTTTTCTGCGTACCGCATAAAATTAAATGAGCAATCTGTTAAACAAAATAATTATTATAACCAATTGCAGGAATAACTAATTTGTCAAGATAGTCTAAGAATGGCGGTAATGTTCAATTTAATTGTAAGAAACATGGTAGGGGAAACTTGTATACTTATTTCAATTATAAACTTTTGCACGTAACCTAAATCAATATTTCATTTTTCGTGTTGGATTTCATTATTACGCTAATAATGACTAGCTCAGCTTTATTATAGTCGTCGTGTATGGATAGCACACACCCCTCCCGAGGTAGAGGATTGTGTTCGCTCACATCGACTGGCATTTTTAGAATTGCGGTATCGGTTAGGCCTACTATTTGCCTGAGGAATCAGGTAATAATTAAATAAACAGCACCAATACTTCCAAACGTTGTGACATTGAATTTTATTATTCAATCAAATTAATATTTCTTTACCTGTATGGGATTTTCCCACACTTTTGTAAGGTATTTTTCGGTACAATAAGGAAGGAAATAGAACTTGATATGTACATTTACTCTTCAACTAAAAGGTAATTTTACCGTAAATGTAAGTGCAATTTGCTTCCCTTAGATGTATAGAATTCAGCCTCAAAAAATGTTTACAGTGTATGGCAGAGTCCATCACTTCCGGGATTTTCGCATGCGGGTTATAGCCCATGTCCCACCTCAGTCCATAATTCTGGAATGATTGCTGGTGGTATGTACTTTGAGTGGAGCCGTCGGGGTCCTATGGAAGCGATGGTAAAAAAAGAGAAAAAGAGTTGTTTTCAAACTAAATACCTGAATATAACACTGTGTTTCTACACGATTTTTTTGCTATAAAATATAAAGTTCGCATGCACAATGAGAATCATTTTTCAAAAACGTTTACAAATTCATTGGAAATTTCATCAAGGTCCATACACAACGGGCACCTGTGTTCCGGGTTGGCTTCCTCGTCATCGGGTTGTGCTTGCGAGTAAAGGTTCCCGACTGGAGCGGTTTCCCCCGGAAAAGGGTCCGGAGGTGTTGTAATATTCAAACTGTGCCAAACACCAACGCATCATTCGGAGCATTAAAAAAAAAATTCTAGAAAAATTTTATGTTATGTTTAAATTCACGAATTATCCTGTCGTACTTGCTCGTAAGACATTATCATACAATCTGTTTTTTTTTTTTTTTTTCATTAGTTCGATGTTTGCGGGAAATTATGTTAGTAGACAGCTCAAGTTCACAATTCAGTTATTATAACTACCACAATACTGCACTGACGTTTCAAGAGTCTTACAGGGGAAGAAACCTCTTTCAAGGAGGAAACGACCATATTCTATGCACCGCTCCACGCAGTAATACATATACGTTAAGTCCATACATGCAGGTTACGGCATGCAATAGAAGATATACTGGTGCATATTTTTTCTCTAGGATGAACTCATCACCAAGCCACGCTCCACCTTTTTGAGAAGACTTGGTGGATGGTCTCTGTATCGAGCCTATGTAAACTTCATATGCAAAAGGCTTCCAGTTGGAAACCTATTTGGGTAAACCTCGCACTTTCACATTGTGGTTATGTTCGTCACATACCGCCTACCACTTGTCCCCATAATTATCTTAACATTTTCACATTGTGGTTATGTTCGTCACATACCACCTGCCACTTGTCCCCATAATTATCTTTACATTTTCACATTGTGGGTATGTTCGTCACATACCGCCTGCCACGTGTCCCCATAATTATCTTTACATTTTCACATTGTGGTTATGTTCGTCACATACCACCTGCCACTTGTCCCCATAATTATCTTTACATTTTCACATTGTGGTTATGTTCGTCACATACCGCCTGCCACGTGTCCCCATAATTATCTTTACATTTTCACATTGTGGTTATGTTCGTCACATACCACCTGCCACTTGTCCCCATAATTATCTTTACATTTTCACATTGTGGTTATGTTCGTCACATACCGCCTGCCACTTGTCTCCATAATTATCTTTACATTTTCGAAATAGTTTGAAAAATATTATTAATACTTTCGTTCTTGTCTTCCTTGCGTGGATATTGCGATTTTCTTTTACAAAAACCTCCAGTGTATAAGGAAGCACATAGTCACGACATAAATTGTAAATATCTCAGTTCTTATATTCCCATGTAGATGAGCCCTTCATATAGTATCCTTCGGAAGCATTGTATAAGCAGAGCCAGTGGATTGAAACATCACTAAATTGAATTTGCAGAACATCTCGAGCATCTCGAAAACTTGTGTGTCTGTACCACCAATTCTGTTAACTCTACTTGCCGACGTCTTCTTACCTGAACTGAGAAACTGAGAAAATGTTCTCAATAGTCACTTTTATTTCTTCTTCAATAATACTGTATTCGAAGACGGAGCAGATAAGGCTCTTCGTGTATCTGGAAGAGAATAAACTGTTGGACATGATGGTTAATGAATGGGGGGAGGGGGGTAGCTGGTTCGAGTTAGCGGATGGTTGCGGATTCGAGCCAGTAGACGACATCGATGAAGTTGTTCCATGTTCCTTCCAATATGCTTATCAGAGCCTACAATAACAGGAAACTTCTCTGAGTTCTTTGGTGCATTGGGTGCGGTAAGACCCCATGAACTCCTTCCGTCCATTAGACGTCTTGTGCCACGACACTCGAATTCTGCCTGAAAAGTAATTTTTTAGTACTCGGCAATCTAGTGAAATGAGTAGAAAAAGAGAATTGTTTTGCAGAAATGACAACTCGTCCCGTTTGACCAAGGCACTGATATATATATATATATATATATATAGCGAGTCAGGCACAACGTATTGTAAATTCGAGGCTGTGTGACTATGGCTCGCGATCTTTGGCTTGACACCGGCGAGCTCGGCAGCCTTTGGCTACGACCATTAACCCTTCAACCATATTTGTATATTTGTTCGTAGCCATTTTCGTTTTATAGGCATAAGGTATGACAAATCGAGAATATTTTTCATCCATTTTTTTTTTAATTCTTTCCAATTTAATGTACTAAATGGTATAGAGGGTCAAGCAATATTAATTCCTCAATTACATTCGCCGATATTATTCCTCAGTTTCATCCCTGAATTTATGGTACACTGGCTATAGTTACCATCATTTCGTGTTAGAGTGTTCTGGTGACTCGTGTTTTCAGCATTGTCTGCTAGAATGTGCTGATGGAGAATATTTAATTATGATGTCACATTGCTCGCATGTGATTGGCTGTTGGTCACATTACAACAGGAATATAAGCCGGGCGGATTCATGCTTTGTCTCAGTTTTTCGTCTGATGCAACAGGTGACAGATCGTATTCTCTCCCCTGCCCTTCTCATCATGCTGTTCGAAATTTTTATTTATTTTAATGTTCGAGTCTTTCATCAAATTTTGTGGGGTATTATCGAATGTCTTCGTAATTATATATGTATTACATAACATATGGCGTATAACTCTTATGGCTTTTAATTATAATAACTATTAATTATGTTTTTTTTTTATTTTGACCTGCAGAGATTAAGATGAAGCCTGTATTTAATGGTATGCCTGCGACCAGCTTCCCAATTTCGTATTCGGCTGTACCATAGCTGACCCCAGCTGAGCTGCCTATATTGTCGTCGGTGCCATTCGCGTTCATCGACAGTATTTTCAAGTACAACGTTGCCATCAACTGGATCTTTACATCATTACCCATGTCCATTCTGCATTAGAACCTTCATGTTCAACCTCGATGCTCAAAGGCACGAGAAGTATGGTTGTGTGAGGAGTGGCACACAGTGCACATATCGTGGAAAGTTATTTACTCGACGCGATGTTTTGCTTAGACATGCGGAAACTTACACAGCCATAGGACCTTCGCCTTCCAAAATTCACAGTAAGCAGTGTCGTTCGCCAGTGCATACAAGCGTACTTCTCACACAACCAACGGTTCAAGATGATCAACCACCATCATGTTAGTGACTATCACACACAATTATCGTTGCAGGGTCTGGGAATACTGACGACAATGTTTCCGTGGAGGCTGATACGGCTTCCTAACGCAGTCTCAAGACATATAAGTTATCACTCAAAACAAGGATGCTTCGTGAGAATATATTCGCATTTTTTTGGCTCGTATTAAGAAAAATATCGTTGGCCAGCTCATTAATAAGATATTAGATCAACAACGAATTAAATTCAACATTTAGCCGGAGTGAGACTACAGGGAACCAAATCCTCTATTGCCATATTAAGAATTTTATGCGATTGGTGAGATAGCAGCTGAAAGCTCGTGGCCACAAGTTACACATTTGATAGTGGTGTTTTATATTTCAACACGATTTGGCAGGGCAGCAGTGCCTCGAATAACACAAGAAATACTGCAAAGAAAATGCCCTAGCATGTGCTGAGATACCGCAGCCAGGCAAAGATGGTAGTTCTCCAGTATTGAAATTTAAACATTACCACTATATGACCACTGGGTCGAGATGAGCCCACCTATCGCCATTGTCATCGTGAGCAGAGAAGAGGAGTGAGAAGTTCGCTGCGACAGGCAGTGGTCATCCAGTTTCTCCATCCGCAAACCACTGCTGCTGTTAGCCTTTGTACCTGATGCTCGAGAAGAGACTGATCTGATAGCACTGAGTGGATTTTACTTGTCTACCCACTGTCCCCGGGGACATCATCGATTTACTGTCTTCGAAATATAAAAATGGAGTTGATCACTCTACATGTTTGTTATATAGTTTTCAAAATTTCAAATGTCAACTTCTAGGTGTAACCAGGACCTCTATCCTACGTTTCAACTATTGTACTAATCTACTACTATATATCTTCATTGGTGTGTCTATGTACTTTTCACCTTCAGTGCCTGCACTTATGTGTTTTATGCTTTGGTCAAGATGTTCAGAGACTAGACGCCCGAGCACAGGTTTAGGGGTGGGAGTTGTGACAGTGGCGCTGCCACGCCCCTCGTTTTTGGATATACTCCTCTGCAAGGTGGCCTACTCTATGGCCGACTCGGCTCCCCTCCTGTCTCCTCCCCTCATTCCTCCCCCCTTGATTTTACCTCCTTGTTAGGGGGCTAGTATATATAGGTTGTTACACGACTTGAGTCGTTCTCGATCTATGCTCATTCTATGCTTCATTCATCGCCTTTGAAGACCATCGGATCGATGTCTGCTAGAGCTGATTTTAAATTGTAATATGAGTAAAATTGTAAATTTACCCATATTCTAGACGAGTATGGTAAGAGCTGCCCTTTTAACTAGTGTAGTTGTGTGAGCGGCTGGATATGTGGAGCTTGTAAAACGGTGAGTCGAGGTAGCAGCATTTTCATTTATGAGTCAGTTAAATGTTTTTGATAATTGTGTGGCGTAGTTTTGTGTTGAATTGGGCATGAAGTAAGTTAGTTTTTTTTTACTAAATTGTGGTTTTGATCGCCAGTCTAAATTGTCGTTTGAGTCTTACTATATTGTAGATTTGCTGTATTGTTCCAGTTGTTTTAACGTTTTATGTAGAGATTTTGTTTGCTGTCCAATCATTCATGCAATGTTTAGTTGCTGTTACTATGCTTCCATGACTCACACATTGGGCGTAGCATTTAGATTTTTTTGTTATGTCATCTTCATTCATTTCATCCGATGGAGCTTTGGATAGTGTTTACGGGCTGCTTCCATCGAATTAATATTTTTGATGTAATATTTTATTGCAATTTTTTAAATTTGTATTTTTATGTAATGAAACTTTAGCAGGCTTGAAATGTTGCCCTCCTTTAGTCAAATTATTCCTTTAAATTTCTTTGAAATATCAAGTCAATAAAATTGACATTGGCAATATGGTGTTAACATTTTTTTAGCACTATCGCCTGTCCGTGCAATTTAAATTAATTATTGTATATTTTGAGTAAATCAATATTTTATATGAACAATTTACTCTATATTATGCTTTGGTGAGTATTTTATTGAAAATCTTAAGTGGTTTCTTGTTAAATATTTTCCAATTAATTGTTCAATGCCTTCAAGATTTATCTGGTGCTGGTTGATTTGTAATATAATTATATTGAAACAGTGCTACCCTCGAACTTTCGTCTGTTTCACAGCCACCGCCGGCTTCGCCCTCACTCATCTCCGTGCACCTTACTCCCCACCCCACCTTCCCCTCCTTATGACGCGATACTTGTTTGAGAGGGGATTAGCCAGTGTTCATTGGCTGCATTTGTGAGGGTGCCGGGACATTTGCCAATGGTGACTTCAGGTGGTGCGAGCTGTGTACTTAATTGATTGTGTGGTTCCTACCTTTGGAGTCTTCGTTGATGCACTTGGCAGCGAGTTAACTGTGATTCATTCTCCCTCAACTGGCCACTACTACATCAACGAGTTGTTTCTGCTTTCGCTCGACTGAATTGAATTCCAACCATGTGCAGCGAAATAAATCTGAAGGGGCAGTAAGCCAACCAAGGATAAAAATTGTGGGCGATTATTTAGTCAGCGAAGTATTCTAAAAATTAAATTGCGCCATTCGCCAGAAGGGAGACGAGTGGGTGAGTGGTGTGTGTGTGTGTGTGTGTGTGTGTTTCAAGCATTTAATAATATCTTATGTTAATTTGGGGCCAGGTCAAATAAGCAGTTTAAGAGTTTTGAAGAAGTGTGCCTTGGCTTATGTTTGGAATGTATAGAATTTGTCAAGTTTTAACCCTGTCAAAATTCAATAGTTTTTGCTAGTGCGTGTTTGCAGAGGCTTATTATAGTTTGCCATATCTAGGCCCATTCATTCTTTTGTTCTATCTGCTAAAGAGGTTGCTACACACCACTCACATTTTCGTGGTTGGAATATTTTTAATGAATTGTGTAAGTTTATTTGTTTTAGGGCCTCGTGGCTTTCTGGGTTATTTAAACATATTAGTTAATAATCGCCATATTGCTAGTTTGGAAGTTTAAGTGAAATTGTTTAATGTGTGCCGAGTGGCATTTTATTGGCGACGTGTCCAGGTGTACCTCAGAATTAATAGTCACATCATTGTATTGCAGAGCTTAATTCTTGGATTTTAATGTGTCGCATATTCATGCGTATAAATTGGAATGAAAGAAAGAATTGGTGTGTCTTTCACAGTGGCCTGAAAAACGATAAAGTCTAAGGGTGGCTTCAAGTGTGAATCTCGCAGTTTCGAATTGAATAATGATAAAATTTATTTTGTGGCGTTGTCATAGCTTGGCTACCATTTCTTGTATGGTGTCCTTTAGTACTAAGTTAACACTTTAGTGATTTGTTGGTTGAAACAAGTTTTTCAATTTTAAATGGTTTAGATGTGAAGTAGCCTTAATGAAATTCCCTCAGGTGGAGCATGCCAAGGTTAAATCAAGTTTAATATCATCTTAATGAGCCAGCCCTTTATGTGTTTTGTACATAAGCATATAATTTAATTGTATTATGGCATCTTCTGCTCTTCAAAGTAAGCGATAAGTTGTTTGCTACTAAGTGTGGTGTTTATTGGAAATTCTGCGCTACTTACACGACGACTGCTGTCATTTTCAATTGCAGTGTATTTCTAGTAAATTTTTATTGACAATTATATATAAGATATGTTAGCTTTACCCCTTGTTGGATATAAGTGGAGTGCTTCTTTACTAAAGGAGTTTTTTTTATTATTGAAGGTGTGGCTCCTATTTTTGGTTCAGTATTATTAAATATTATTTTTTAATTGGGTGATTTATTAAAATTGTGAAGTGTTTGAGCTATATTGGTTTCATAAGGTATTTTCATTTGAGAAATGTTATTTATCTAGGCTGTGAATTATATTAAGCATGTAACTGAATGCCTGCATAAGTTATTTTATTTGCAATAAATGTAACTAGATTTGGGAAGATTTTGAACTTCCATTTGAACAATCCAGTTGAAAACTGCTTCTATTCTGCTGTTGTGTATGCTAGCATTTGTATTGTTTTGTTTCATGTGATGGCGACTGCATACTCACTGCCTAAGTTGCAACTGCAAGGGCTACATCAAAACCTAGGTGCTAAGTATGACGAAACCAGCACCGTCATGAAAGTGAGCCATACTGCGGTTCGTATCCTTTGCGAAGGGGACAGCGAATCAGCGTGGGCTGCTCCGCAGTTTGCCCCGGTGAGTTTGCAGTCTCCTTCAGGTTCTAATAGTAAATTGTTGTTTTTTGGCCTAGATCGAGTTCCTGTGTTAAGTTATATTGAGCATCCCCTTATATTAAATTTCTTTATAGCTGTGTCAAAGGTTGTCTGCCTGAGCCCCTATCCAGAATACTATCTGCTCATGGCTTTATCCACTAAAGTGGAAGGCTATTTACTACAGTTGTTACATGAGGAACCCTTGACGCTGCAGGAGGGGGGGGGGTACAGTTTTGAATTTAAAATGTGAGTTTTGTGGGCAGTTCCCCCCCCCCCCCCTAACAAAATACAGAGTGAGTTGGAGTTTGTCTACAGTTTTCAACGGCCCCATAAGTTTTTATGTGGTTTCAGAGACTCGATTTGCGCATTTCATGATGCCTTACGCCTGCCGTTGTCCGATCATATTTTGACGAGCGTCATCGTTGATAAAATGGCCCCGCATGCTAAGATGCATTGCACCTAGCTAGGGGCGCCCCGTAATTTTTTATATTTACACCAGTTTGCGGCATAAGTGCAAGGCAGGATCGCCGTCTCTGCGCAGTATCGTACATTGTTTCCTTCAATTAGGCGAAGTAGTTGCAGTGATTCTGCCAGAATTTCAGGACAACTCTTAAGTTCTAGGTAGATTGAATAACATGGATACTTATTGCCATGTGTCAATTACGCACGCACGGGACATGTTGCTGCCGACTCTGACTTGCAGAGGGTAGACTGGGCAAAAAGTCAATACTTTCGCTGAGGCCTTGAGGGCAATGTTCGTCGCTCGTGATGTAAGGGCTCGGGAAACAAAGACTGACTGGCCCTGGGCATGGGGCAGCTAGTCGTGTGAAATCATCTAAGCTGCACACCTTTAACAAGTGTGTTCTCTCTGTCACTTGTGGGAAATGGAATTTTCTGGCTCTTGTTGAGACGGGTGCGACAGACTGTGTTATGAGTAAGTCTTTCATGGAATTTTTTATGGTGCAAGAGTTATTGTCTAAAGGGTGTTTTAGAAATGTGAATTAGAAACATCTTTGTGTAGTGAATGGTGACGTCATGCGTTTTGTTACGAAAGTGAATTTCCATTTCAAAATAGGGTGCTTTTCTTGGACCCTTCCCCGCCTGTCTTGCGATCTGATTTTGGCGTTTGAGTTTTTGGGAAGAACGAGGGCAGCAGTCAATTTTGACCAAGGCTATCTCGCCTTTGGTGTTGTGCCAAATATCCGCGTGGGGCTTCAGAAGGATGATAATAGTGCAGTGGTTTCCTCTCTCGCTAAAGGCGAGCTAGTTCAGGTCGACTTTAAGCAAATATTGGATAAAATCAGAGCTGAATTTAATGACGTGATATCATAACAGATTGGTAGATGCTATGTCCTGCCTTACAAATATTCCATAATATATGACATTCCTATTGGATATAAGTATTTTAAGTGCCCTCTCCCGAAACTTAAGGCATTTCGCGAGATCTTTGATAAGTTGTTGGCGGCAAGAGTTATTGTACCATCTTAGTCTGATTATAGTTCGCCAGGGTTATTGGTGAAGGAGATGGAGGGAGATAAATACTGCCTAGTGGTTAATCATACTCTTGTGAACCGGAACATTCACAAGGATCTGTTCCCTTTGCCCACAACAGTGCCCTTCAACATCTTGGGAATTCCCGAGTATTTTCGGTGTTTGATATTAACAACAGTATTCACCTATGCCTTTTACTTCCATCTTGTAGAAAGTACACTGCCTTCAGCACGCCTTGAAGTCAGTTCGAGGTTACGCGCATACCCATGGGCTCGAACTTTGGAAGCCAGGCTTTGTCGCACATCTTAGATCACATCCTCTCTGACTTCCAGTTTATATTCGTATTCAATTACACTGATGATATAATTATGTATAGCGAGGATTTGGAGACACGCCTGACCATTTAAGACAAGTTTTGACCCATATGTAGGAGATGGACCTTACCGTCAGTATAGACGAGGTGACACTGGGATAGAACCACTTTAAGTTCTTGGGTTATTTGTTATGTGAAGAGAAGTTGTTCCTGTGGCCGAATTCCCTAAAGGGGGTTCAAAAGTTTAGGTGGTCATGGGTTATTATGCCTGGTTTATAGAACATTACTCAGAGATAGATAGGTTGAAGAAGGAGGGTGCGGAGTTTGTCTGGGGTCCGGAGTGGGAGGCTTCCCTTCATTTCACTTAAAGAGATTTTGTCATCTTCGCCTGTCCTTCATCTCCCCGATTTCACAAAGCGATTCGTGGTTAAAGTCGGTGCATCCTCTGTGGCCTTGGGTGCCATCTTGAGCCATCATATGGAGGGGTGTTTAGCTCCAGTGGCCTTCGTAAGCCATAGTTTGTCAGAGGCGGAGCGAAAGCTGGTATTACATGAAAAGGAAACTCTGGCCTGTATTTTCGGCCTTTAAAAGTTTGTTCGTATATGAAATACGACGACTGCGACTTGTGAGTGTGTGTGTGTATATATAATCAGGCATTCAGTTAGGAGTTAGGGCATTCTCAACAGCTTGGAAAGTTGGCAAGTTGGGTTTTGCTGCTTTCCTGATTTTGGTTTAAAGTTCATCATGTTCGAGGGAGTGAAAATGATGTCCCTGGCATGTTGTCGCGATTGTACGACAGTAGTGTAATTTAGTTCCTTCAACACCAGGGACTGGCTCCATGTACGACAACCGCCATCTTGGAATACGTCATTTCCGGTCGCCATTTTGTTAGACAGTACACCAAAAATATTGGATTATACCATTTTTGGCTGTTATCTTGGATCCATTTATTTTATGCTCTATCATTCCACCTCAGCATCCACACCCTTGTTTTCGCACATCATGCTCTATCATTCCACCTTAACATCAACCATCTTGTTTTCGAAATTCATGCTCTATCATTCCCCCTTCACATCCACTATCTTGTTTTCGCACATCATGCTCCATCATTTCACCTTGACATCCATAATCTTGTTTTCGCATGTCATGATCTTTCACTCAACCTCGGCATTTACCATCTCGGATACTATTTCTTTATGTTCAATCATTCCACCATCTTGGATTCCATTTCTTCATGCTATATCATTCCACCTTGTCACCTGGCATCATAGATTCAATTTCTCCATGCTCTATCATTCAACCCCGGCATCCACAATCTTGGATTCAATTTCTTCATGCTCTATAATTCCAGCTTGGCATCCACTATCTTGGATTCAATTTATTCATGCTCTATCATTCTCTCTAGACATTCGCCATCTTGGATTACAGTTTTACTGTTACCTCCATTCCACATCATGCTATATCATTCTGGTCATGCGACATCCATCTTCTATTCCACCTCTCACCTATGCTCGACAACCATCTTATCCATCATCTTGTGTCTGGCTGTCAACTTTTTCCCATTATGCATCTAAACACAGACACCTACCTACTGCCATACCTACCCACAAACCCAATGGTCTTCTTACCTTCCCACCTAACCACTGTCCTACCAACCTAGCTACCCTCTTGCCTAACCACCTAATGCTATACACAACTATCTGCCACACAACCCATGTACCCGCTGTTCTACTTGCCTACTTACATAACAACTAATCTATCCACCCAACCACTGTACTACCCACCACTCTATGCACCTACACACATCCACCTAAATACAGTTCTACCCATCTACAAACCCTCCCACCCACACAACACTTTACCTACCTACCAATACACCTTTTACTCTACCATCCTAACCACATTCCTAAAGCTCCACTAACCTACACACATACATACTGCTCTACTCATCTAACCAACTTCCTACCGTTCTACCTAACCACACACCCACTGCTCTTCTTACTTTCAAACCTACCTACCCATCTACCCATTGCTCCATCCACCTACCTAACTACCTAATCACCTCCTGCTCTACACACCTACACACCACTCTAACCAATGCCCTACCCACATACACACCTACTCGACATACTTACCTACATACACACTGCTCTACCCACCTACCCACCAACCCACTGCTCTACCCATCTCCCCACCAACACATTTCTCTACCCACCTAACCACATGCCCACTAAAAACCCACCTTCTGCTATAATTACACAAAAACTGCTGTTTTACAACTGTACCCACATACCTAACACTCTACCCTCTTATCAACTACTCTACCTACAACTCTAACCACCTACTCACCTACCTACATTCTAGCCACCCCGGTACCCAAAACTCTAACTACTTCACAATCCACCAACCCATTGCTCTATCAACCTACCTATCTACCAAACAAGCTACCTGCCCACTGCTCTACCTACTGTCACACTTGAAGCTCTACACACCTACACAACTACCAACAGTACTATCCACCACTCAACTCCTCTACTCACCACTCTATCCACCTACCTACCACTTTATTTCCCTACCCAAAATTCTACCTACCTAACCACCTTCCAATCACTCCACCCACCCACCTGCCTATTGCTCCATTCACCCACTTACCTGCCCACTCACTCACTGCTCTAACTACCTACTCAGCTAGCCATCACTTCACTTATGTAAAAATCTACCCACCTGCTTACTGCTATATGCACTTACCTACCCACCACTATACCCATATACTCACCTAGCTACCGTTCGGCCCACCTACCTACTGATCGACTCGCCTACCTACTGCTCTAACCACCGGCCCACTTCACAACCCAAAATTCTGCCCACATAATTACCCAAAAGGCTACCCATCTCACTATCCACGAATGTATTGCTCTACCCACCTACCCACCACTCTACTTACCTACCTACATACCCACTGCTCTACCCACTGCACTACTTACCACTATACCTACCTACCACTCTACCCACCACTCTACTAACCTGCTAACATAACAACTAAAATATCCACCCACCCACTGCCCTGCCCACCACTCTATTCACCTACACACATCCACCTACCTATTGCTCTACCCATCTACACACCCACCCACCTGCCTACCACTCTACATACTTACCCATCCACCTTCCACTCTACCATCTACTCACATTCCTGAAGCTCTACTAACCTACACACATACCTACTGTTCTACCCATCTAGTCAACTGCCTATAATTCTACCTAACTACATTTCAACAGCTCTACTTACTCCTCACTGCTGACTCTGCACTCATCTCTGCACCCTCCGCACCTAGCACCACAATCACCCCACACACTGCAATCGACACCACATGCACCATAATTGACACCACACACCACAATTGTCACAGCAAACACCAGAATCGACACAGCATACACCACAATTGACACTGCATGCACCAAAATTGACACTGCATGCACCACAATTGACACTGCATGCACCACAATTGACACCGCAATTGGCACCACATGCACCAAAATTGGCACTGCATGCACCACAGTCAGCTCCGCACATTTCGCACACATCTCCGCATGCTCCGCAAACACCTTCACATGGTTCACATGATGCTCTGCACATTCACACCGCTCCACACCCTACCTACATACCCACTGCTCTATACACCTAAACACCAACCCCCTGATCTACACAGCTACCCACCAACCCACTGCTCTATTCACCTACCAACCTACACCTCTGCCCACCTATAGCTTTACCCAACTACCCCCTTCCACTTTACCCAACTACCCAAATACCACTCTTCTAACCTATCGACTTACCTGGTGTTGCATGTTCAGTCCACCATACTAGTGGTTCCACTGTGTTTGCCCGCAGTGATGATCTGTATGTACATAACGAGATGTGTAAATGTAATGTCGCCAACTGTGCCGATGCCAAACATCATGAAGACAGGAACTACCCATGTGCCACTGACTACAAGACCTAACTATGCATTCACTGCAGTATGGAATATGCGAATAACCATCCATTCGACATTTACAGAAGGAATTTGCATGAATGAAGACTTAGTTGAGCATGTAAGATGAACAATTGCAAAGAAGTTGTGTGGCCAAGCTCGCAGGGTAGACAGCGATCGACTTGATAAGGTAACGTATTTCAGTCCAGCAACCATGCTGATTTTTTCCCCAAGCAGTCATCTACTGAGGTTGGAAATGCAAACCAGCATTAAGTATGAACAGTATTTAAGCTAACATCATCTAACACAGATGTCATTTCGCTGGCGAGTATGGTCGTGGAAAGCAGACAGTTACATCTGTGTACTCTGCTACAATACGAAGATGGAATCAATTGTTGATGACTTACAATCTGTAACATCATCGGTAATAACAACAGCAATAGGTCTTGAAGAGTTGCTACAGACATTACGTTATCAATGTTACCACAGAGATCGAGTAATCTGCTGCAATATGAACATGGATTCAATGGTTGAAGACTTACCATCTGTAACACTGTCAGCATAGTCAATAGCAAGGAGCCCTGAAGAGTCGCTGCAAGCATTAAGGTATCAGTGTTACTATTGCGGAAATACATTCAGTAAAATTTGCCATGCACGTCGTCATGAAAGTGGACATTGATTGTTTAGACCAGCATTCCAGGCATTCCACTGTGATAACTGCGATGCTGTGGTCAACCGAGGCGATAGCCTGTAAAGACATATCAAGAAGTGCAAAGGAAATGTTCATCCATCGGGAAGCGAGTGCAAGTATTGTGGTAAGAAACTCGCTAAGCGTGCCGATGCCAGGTGTCATGAAGAGAGTCACTGTCCATTTGCCACCATCTACATGACCTACCCATGTGTTAACAGTTTTGCGGTATATGCAAATAAGAGTGCCTGGAATGGTCACAGCAATAAGTGTTCTGCAAAAATAAGATACCATTACTGTTTTTCTAGAATGGAGAAGAAGGTGTACATGTATCACATATTAGTATGTAGGGTTATATCATGTCTGTAAAATAAAGGTAAGGTCTATAAAGTATGTCTATGCTATTAATCCAACAAACCCATGCCAATATTATGCCCACCTCCATCAGTAGAAAAAAAACAGATTCGATATAAGTCTGAAAGGGAATTTAATATTTATGTATAGTGTCAAGTCTTGAACTCAGCTACCTACCGATGTTTGTTTGAGAAGTACATACATTCACACACTGATGCTATCGCCATCTTCATTTGCCCAGTTGTCCGCTAAAGTGCACAATTATAATCTGCTAGAGTCGCGAAGGCCTTCGACCATCTTCGTTACCCTTGTCAGTGGGGGGAAGTCAACGATTATGTTAGCCATGATGTTCACTAGGAGCACTCGTGTCAACGCATATGACCGAAAGCCGACATACATCATGCAGACGCTCAAGGTTTCGTATTAGTGTTGCTATTGTGTTGTGAACTTCGGTACAAAAAGCTGGAATGTCCGTCAAATTGGTGCAAATGAGCTTACAAACACCAGAACAAACTCACAAAAAAATGATATAGTATATCAACTACAGTACACTATTTACCAGTGGTGATAATTAGAAGACACACATTACATGGTCTTGAAAAGGTATGCATTTAAACCGGTGGTCGGGTAAGAGACAACGACACTACTATAAATGCGTACCAAACAACGCGAGTTGCAAAAGCAACAAGTACTGTAAATCACATCGGTCGTTGCTATACAAGACCAGACATCGGAAAACTGATGTGGTAGCCTTGGTTAGTACAGCATAACAGCAAACGATTTTCCCACGTACAGCCTCCGACCGTGTTTGGCAACAGTACAGATATACACGAATTCCACTATATGCTGTTCACGATAAAGCGAGTACTTTTAAATGCCCTCCCAACAGGCATTACTCGCTAATAAATATATCTTATTGCAGCCTCAGGCATTAACATTTTTATGGTGGTGAAATGTATACACTTTGTTATTGGTCGCATTGCAATGTGTATATTAAAAAGCAGCAGGAAGATAGAAATGTGATAAAAGTAACAATATGGAAGGTCCTCAAAAAGTACTTACTTTACCGTAAACAACCTATACCAAACAAAACAAAATTTGCAAGCACCAATCAATGGACATCTCATTAGACAAAAATAAAAATACTACAATAGATTCGAGAAGCAGTCGGAGCGACAAGGTCGTCATTGCTACATACCCTTGCAAACAGATATAAAGGAAACTATTTTTAAGCACTTACCAACCAACGCATATTACACATACTATTCAAGACCAGGCAGTCCTAACTAGTACGGTAAAATAGCAAATTCTTTCCTTACGAACATATCAGAATGAAACAATCAAATTCAGATTACATCCAACACTCACTGCACTAGCGGTGGAAAGCACCAACCATGTAAGATCAACTAACTATCACCACATGAATCTGAAAAGTAGACAGGGGGTTGACCTATGGTGTAGGAACCGTGCAAGTCTCCGCTAGTCGAAGGGATGGTACATAACACTAGTCGAAAGTCGAGGCATGCTCCAGGGTGGCACACCGACCGAGACACTCATTTACTTAACTATACGAGAGATTTGCTAGAGATGTGAGTGCGATCTCTTTTGTTTTTTAAACTAATCTATATGATAACCTGGGTATATTCGTTGGTTGACTGGTTTGGTGGCGTGTCTCGACTGGATAGCCTATCAGTACAGTGGTAGCGATGTCTGAAATGTGTGATTGGTACATTGTAGTAGTTTAGGTTGATGGTAGAAGGGAGTGTTATTTATGGAACTGATTTGTCTTTGAGTGTGACATGCCTGCATGGCAGTTCAAAAGGAGTGCAGGATGTGTGATGATATGTGTGCTGGTTAGTACAGAAAGTTGAAATGTATGGTTTTAATATAATGTTGTTCACTCTTATAATATGAATTGTATGTATGCTCATCATTGGTAGAGATGTTTTAGAATGTTTGTACTGACCTCTCTGCATGGATATTATAGGTAGCATGTTTTGGTAATATGTTTTGGTAGTATAACTGACTAGTGTGTTATTGGTTGGTATGGTATTATGGAATAACTGTAATAGATGGAGTAAATTATTGTATTGTCTGCTGGTGTAGGCTGCCTGTATGGTTTTGTTTTTATGGTTGGTACATCTTGATGGTATAACCTATCGGTTTGACTTGGTTGTACAGTTAGTTTTTTATATGTTTGCTATAGACATTACGTTGATTGGTATGACTTGATCACATGATCGTTTGTTTTGGCAGAATGCTAAAAATGTACCTTCGATGGTGTGTGGGAAGAATGGTTTGATTGTGTGATTAGTTTGGAAGCGCGGAATGGTCTGATGAATTAGTATGAGAGGGCAGAATGCTTAGCTGGTATGGTTAGTTGGTGTGATCGGATGGTATCTGGGAATTATTACTGTATGGATGTCATGGATGTTTAAATTATTAGTACTAATTTTATTATAGTATGATAGGAGCTTATAATTTGAATATTTTGATTGATTCGGCTGCTGTTATGGCTTGTTTATATGCGTAACTGGTGATGTTAGATGCATCGAAATGGCAGTCAATCTATTTGACTGTTATGATTGTTTAGCAAGTCTGAGTTATGGTAGTTTATATTGTCTGTATCGTTAACAGCATGAATGAGGTATGCTTGGGGTTAGAGTGAATGATATGATTTGGGGCTGTATGATTTGGTTGGTATGGTTACCTGCTGTGGTGGTTTGGTGATATAATCGATATAATCAGATGGTATAGTATGTAGGTATGCTGGGTTATATGCCTGTCGCCGATGCAGTAAATTGTATTATACCTGTTTTGGTATTCAGTACCAATTGGTTATCGATATGATTGTTCAGTATGCTGGAGGTATATTACCTGGTATTTTTAAAGTTGGTGGGGGTTAATGGATGGTGTGTGGTGCTACGAGATGGGTAGTTCTTATGTTGCATATCCAATCGGATCTGTGTGGTATGACAGAAGTATTCTGGGTTATGGTTGGTATAATACCCAGTACTCCTGGTCAGCAGGATTACTCATATTTTGTTTTTGTATACGTGAGGTGTGATGGTCAGCTTTTTTTATTGGTATGGATGGTTGATAGAGCGATTTATATTAATGTCTGGAATGATATTTTGGCTGGTGTCTGATGATATGACAAACATTTTGGAGTAACGATTTTTGATATATTTTAGTGAGTGTGGGCTGAGGTATGCTTGAATTCTGGTTTGAGTGGTGCATATATTTCATCTAATGACGGTTGGTAGAGCATATGGTATGGGTGGTATGGTTGTATTGAGTTTTTCTTTTGTTATAGGTGATGGTATGAGTAAAAGTATCAATCGAGTTCTGGACCACTCCTTATTTTCATCGAAATTTCTAGGGTTTTTCCTTCAAATTGAAGGTTTTTGTTTTAAAATTTAGTGTGTAAAAATTTTCAAACAGTAGCTCTCCAAAACAAGCTATTTTCCTCAAAAATTAAGCAATTTAAGCCAAAATCAAATATACTTTTCGATCTTGGCAAAAAATACCATGTTAATTTTTGCCACTTAAAAAACATCACAATTTGAGCAAAAACATGCAAATTTCACGCTTCTCGAGCAATTTTTCACATTTTTTTAGACATGTCAATTATGCAAGGGAGCAACCTAAATCAAACAAATTAAGCTAAAAATCAAGTAAAAAATACAAATTAATAGAATTAAATTTATTGCATAACACAATATCATGCATAGTTTTTACATTTTTCGTTTCTATAAAAAAATTTTTATATCCTACAATATCTTGTTTCTCATTTATGAATTACAAATTATTTTCATCAATTATCTTTGCATTGCAGACTGGTAAAGTAATTTTATACCTATCGTCTAGAATACAATTAATTTTAGTTACCGAATTTAGATTCCTAAATTCGAAAATCTGTGGCGTCACACTATTTATCAATTTCTAGATCCGTTATTTTAGTGAAAGATCCATTAGTTTAGTGAATTCATATGAATTGTTCAACATGTTGAGCAGAGCCTCATTTTTGTGTTTATTAAAAAGGAAAGAAAATTATTGAAGGAAATAATATTTTTTCATTCTCTTAATAAATTAATTTTCTTAATAAACGAAATGGAAACTATGCTCAAAATGGAAAATAATACCATATCTAAGAAACGTAAAAAATGTGGCGAAGTATCAAACATATAAAGTTTTGCATTACATAAACACACAAAAGATAAATATATTAGCATGTGGAAAAAAATTTCTGCTGAATATGCCAAAAAAAACTATACGATTTAAAAAAAAAGTAAGTACCATGCGAATGTGGAAAATATGTTTTTAAACTATATCTCATAAAGCATAAAAATAGTAACTCGCACAATACAAATGCAACTCAACCTGATTATTCAACTAAGCCATGTGTAGCATATAATGAGAAAAGATCTATCGATTCATTTTATCCTCATAAAGCAACTAAAGACAAATACACAACAAAATGAAAAAAGCTTTTATGAGAAAATACTGTGTGAATGTGGAAAATATATTTGTATTATATATCTCAAGAAGCATAAAAAAACTGAACCACACAATACAATAGTAAATATTCTAAACGAAAATAAACATGATGATCACCCAGGAAAATCATGTACAGTATGTTAAGAGAACAAAGCTATAAAATTATTTTCTCTTTATAAAAATACTCAGGATAAACATATAACAATATGCAAAAAAAAAAAAAGCTGAAGTGTGAAATATTACCGAAGAAATTAAATATTTTAAGAAATTATTATCAATAATTAAAGAACTTCATTCCAATATTTTATTTATTTTTTACATTTCTTTATTTCTTTATTTTTAAAAGGTTTATAAATGTTTATTTCTTATAAATAAACAAATATTGCTACGAATCATTCAATAGCAGATCTGAGCGAAAGGAGAGTAACTGAGTTTAGAATTATAGCTGGAGAATTAAACATTAAAAAAATTATCTAAATGATGTAAAGATGATCATATTACAAGCATTATTACAAAAATTCGTCAAGTAGGAGAAAATCTAAATAATTTTTCAGTTGCGGAGTTAAGAACTAAAGCTAAAAGATTTAACATAGCAAATATTAATCATTTAAGGAAAGCAGATTTAATTGCATCTATTATTAATCAGCAATGCACATCATTATTGTATACATGTATCTTATACAGACAGTTCTATTGTCGCTTAAATATATACATATGTTAGAGGTAAGCCTTATACCTAATCATTAATGTCCTTTTCCCGCAGTATGCGTAAGGTTGTCTGTTTTATTAGATGTACACTCATACAGCGTTCGAATTCATCTAAGTATGTATATGTTGTATATGTCTCGGGAAATGGCATACGCACGTACATGGGGAAACGAATGTGTGTACGTCTTGCACCCTTACAGTCCATAAGCTACTATTTGGAAAAAGATTTATATAATTCATAATTGCTCGTCCTTATATTTCTTTTGCGAAACAGCGGAACGGAGGCATTAACATTCGAAAAAAGCCACAGAGAAAAGTTCTTAACAATATATTTCTCCTTAATCTCTAATGCTCTAGAAGAGCCAGGATAAACATGATCAGTGTAATTCGCGATTTGTTATAAACCGGGTGTGGCACTGAATTCATAGTTAATATGCAGGGCAGTGAGAACATCACAAATTGATTTAGAAGCAAGGGAATTATTAATGAGTACTATATAACAAAAATTTTAACTTTAATTTTTATTAATATCCCTATTAGTGATAAATAAAATTTAACTCTAATTTCTACCGGTTTTATGATACATTATAGATAACTGCATTTACGGTGTCAAATATTTATTCATTCCTTTCTTCACAAAATGTATATAATTGATTAATATTAACACTTTCATTGCCATGTGCTTTCCAGCTACAGGTCATAATGGGTTGATAATTTTAATATATGCGTCTACGTGCCAGCACATACTCAATATGTGTTTTCCGTCAAAGTGCATGTTCATAATCTTATAAGCTGGCTAGCTGCTGTAAAAAATGCAAGTAAGTATGTCTGTCAGAATGTATGAAGTATACAGCCGAGTGGAGTATGCTTTTATACGTAGGTAAATTCCAGGGTTCGGACACAGCCATAATGACACTTTAATTAACAATTTTAACATACTGATTATTTGTACGAATAGTCACCTTTGCAGTAGCTCACAACCACAATTTGTAAATATTGAGTCACACTGAAGACCATCATGTGTCTAACATATATTTCTCCACTAGTGAATAATTATTTCCTGTCAATTTCCTTTCACATAAGAACGGAATGAAAACGCTACTACGATGTATGGCATCATTCATAATTAATATCAAATTTATAATTGTAAGTGCTAACATTACTCGTATTTTATGATGTAGGCTACACCTAAACTATAGTAAAATAATGAATTAGAATTAAATACAACGACCGTTATATATTCATGATAATTAATTTTAGCAGAGGTAAATACAACCAAATAGAAGTTGATATCGCTGCAAATTTCGGCGAACACGGAATTCTACGACAAAATACGAAACACATGCCACGGTCGCCACTAGCATATTATGAGTTGGTTATTCACAGCTGCAACAAATTCTGATAACTCGCGTGTGACGGGTTCGCTTTGGGCAGAGCTTGAACGCACAAGTGAGTAAGCCGAGGTTACGGATGCAGAACAGGCAAGATCGCACGGGTGGCATCGTCTGCTGCCTGCTAACCCCCAGTAGAGAACATTAGCGCTCCTCTGAATTGTTGCAGGAACTAAGATACAAAAATGGTCGGACGTTTCCCTATCCCATGGCCACTCTAGCGTATTATTTGCTCAATGGCTTCGGTGTGAGTTTCCTGGAATGTTTCAGTTTGTGAAGATAGATATAAAACCATCTGTTAAATCTATAAAATCTGCACCAGCTGATAGTGCCTGCAAACTATCATCAACATATATAAAGTATTTTCCATTTTCACATCCTGGACCATGACTGGTAGATTGAAATGTCATTTCGGTAAAAAAAAAAAAAATTCTTCCCTGATATCGATTGACATGGTAATTTTTTCTACAAAATCAAATCAGGGCATGCTTTATCACTTAGCCAGATTAATTCTTAAATGATATGTATCCAATAATACACGTTACCAGTAAATCTGTAAAGAATAACTTACTGTTCATTGTCGATACAGTGTGCTGCTGTGAGGACAAAAGTTTCACTAATCAAAGAACCACCACAAAGCCAGGATGTTGTATTATCTTCCATTACATAACCAATCGCTGCCTGAAACACGCAAAAAGTTTATTACAAATATTGTAGACTGTATATAAACCATAAGCATCCGTAATTTTAACACACTGAACTCCAACACAGGCATCAAATATCCGTGACATTTCACCTGGTAACTCCAACTACTGAAGAATGGTTTCGTGCTTCTAGCAATAATTATGTTATATGAATTGCGAAAGTACAAATATTGATGTGTTCTGGCCCATGGGTCATGCTGAGCCCTGCCCTGCACCATGGTGCAGCATGTCAGTGGTATTTCTAACATAATACTTAACCACTTGTGCAGTGGTGATTTTCGCTTTAGTTATCCTCAAGCATAGTTTGTTATTTATATATTTACTATTGGGCACATTCATCCTGCTTCCGGAAAAAAGTTCTATTCAATTGCAAACGTCATATATAAGATATTTAATAAGAGTTACATAACGAAAATATGTTCGCACCAAGAAAATATTATATTCACACGAAATTATAGCATAGCGAATATACAAAAAAAGAGACCTAATTGCAATGTCACTGCCTTGACATGATCGGGATAATTTTCTACCCGCTTGCAGAATGAAATAGCAGCATTTTAGTAATTTTTGGACAACCTCGTGACTGTGTACATGTGTCGAGACAATCTGGCAAGGAATAAAAACGCCATGTTGTACTGCAGTAAAATATTGCTCACTGTTGCTGCATATCATCTGTCCCCACAAAAAAAATTATTGGCAATAAATAGTGTCCGTATGAGGCAATGAAATTATCATTCAAGTTAAAGATTATAGTAATTTATACAGTTTTTAACCTACTTTCCGAAATAAAAAAAGGCTTATGAAATCACTTTCCTGTCTGTGCTTCTTGTGTGTGTGTGTGTGTGTGTGTGTTTGTGGGTGTGTGTGAGTGTGTGTGTGTGTGTGTGACTGTATGTACGTGTGTCTTTATGTACATGAGTTTGTATGACGTGTGTCTGCGCATGTGTGTTCAATTTTTTAACACATTTACTGAATTTTACCAATATCGGCACACATATAGTACTACGTAAGGACTCCTGACTTTTACAGCTTTTGACCACGCCGGGTACTTAATTTCAAAATGGCGATAATTTAAATATTTGGGATGATATTTTATATCTCGAAAACTATTCAACAGATTTAAACCAAATTTTGTACTTTGACAGCGCAAAGTGTAAACATTGAATTCAGAGGTGGATATTGTTGTTGGTCTGCTATTTTGGAAGATAGCACCACATTAAAAAATTAAAATTTTATCTTATATCTCGAAAACTACAAAGCCAATTATCTACAAATTTAGCAAGTAAACAGTACTGTAGCATGTGATGCACATTTATGCATTTGAAGTTCGTGAGGCATTTTTTTTCAAAACGGTGGCAATAAAATATTGTAGGTTTATTTGGTACAATTACGATACTG
The DNA here is from genome assembly GCA_029891345.1 of Dryococelus australis. Taxonomy (NCBI): domain Eukaryota; kingdom Metazoa; phylum Arthropoda; class Insecta; order Phasmatodea; family Phasmatidae; genus Dryococelus; species Dryococelus australis. Next base: position 30,147,452 of record CM057009.1, read on the forward strand.
TTTAAGCAATTTTAACCAAATGTTGTATGCTGACAGTATCTATTATATCCATCATATATATGAAAAACTGTCATTTTATAAGATAGGACTACATGAATTAATAAAGTTTGTGTTTAATATCTCGGGAAACAATTGTCCGATTTCTACCAAATATGACAATCAAGTAGTATTGCGGCAGTTGCTCTAGGGCCTAAACAAATATGTTTTAAGTTTGTCAGACACAAATTTTAAAAATGGCATCCTTGTTGTTTTAGCATAGTATACTATAATTTCTAAACCTTGTAATCCATTCGAAATTAAATGTGTAAACTGGGATAACATATAACAAATATCAAATGTGTCTACACAGAGCCACTTCAATCCTTCATTTTGTAAGGCAGTGTCACACAGAAAAATAAAGCTTGCATATTATATTTCGGGAAACATTTTACCGATTCCTAACAAATGTGGCAAACATGTAGTCCTGCGGCAGATGATGTTAACTAAATGTTTTTAATAGTTCAGACACTTATTTTAAAAATTGTGTCCTTATAGCTATGTTTGTTTTGTATGTTATATCGTCGAAATAGTGTACTCAATTCAATTGCAACTTTGTATGCTAGCTGTATATATTACAGCCATTAAATGTGTAAACAGAAACAATATCTGTCCGTCATTTCGTAAAATATTATACTATGACAAATTAAAATCATGCGATATCTACGGAAATAAACAAACTCTGCCATATTCGGGAAACAAGAAGCTGTATGGCAGGCCATGTAAACTAATAAATTTTGAGAGGGTCAGACACTTTTGTATTTAAAATGGCTCCTATAAAATAATTTTATCTCAGAATGTTTTATCTACAAAACTACAAAACAAATTTCATCTTAAAGTTGTATGTTGACAGTATGTTTTATATCCACCAAATTTGTCTAAGCAAATTCTAATTTTTCCACCATTTTGTAAGATAGCCCAACATGAAATGATACAGTCTTTATGTCGTATCTCGCGTATAAATCAATGGATTACTTTCAATTTTCACGAAGACGTTGAAATGTGGTTGGCCATATTACTATAAAAGTTTTAATAAAGTAATTGTATTATTTACCGAATGCCGCCTATACAAACATTTTAACTTAGTGTGCTGTACCTACGAAACAATTAGTCCTAATATATTTTAGCTTAGTTTTGTAATCTTGCATTGTACACTCACCGAATGTGCTAGTACATAGCATTTAGTACTCCACTTATATGGCCATATGAAAGGTATAGAGTTTTAAAGCCATATCTCAAGGACCAATCAGTTGATTTTCCGTACATTTTTCGCACAGGTAGCACTAAACAAACATGTTTTAAGTGGTTCAGTCACTTATTTTTAAAATGACGGGCTTGAAATATTTTATGTTAGTAAACATATCATTCGAAAAATTTGTTGGATTAAATTCGATGTTGAAACTCGAATCTGACCTTCACAGTACAGTTTATTGCACACTCGATTGTTGTACGAGGTTTTTTGGGTTCGAGTCCCGAGAATTGCATGTCTGTATTTGTAATTTTCTCATTGCTTGTGCATATGTTTCAGGTTTTATCTTTAATTATCTTTCTTTCAATGAGACGACAAGTCCTACCTACCAGCTCAGCTGTAAAGAAATTATTTAAAAGGAATTGCACCCTTGATGAGGAACGGAGGTTCATTAGTTATATCAGCAACTTCTTATGTTTAATCTGATTTTTATATTTAGTCAACCTAGTAGTGCATTGTGTATATGTTTGCCAGGCAACATATATTACGTCTATTATGGAGGAACACTATGAGGATCACCAAGAATCGCGTCTCGTTAGCCTACTCTCCGCTCTATGCACATATACTACTAAGTAATACCACATGACATTTATAGTTTTCGACCATGCCAGGCACTTGTTTCAACATGTTGGCCATTTTATCATTTAGGGTTATGTAACTCGGAAACCATTTAAATAATTTAAACCAAATTTTGTATGCTGACAGCGGTGTACATATTGAATTCAGAGGAGAACCATTTTGGAAGATAGAGCAACATGAAAAATATAGCTTTGATGTTATATCTCGAAAACTACTCAACATATTTTCGCCAAATTTGGCACTTATGTAGTACTATGATAGATCAGTTATAGTAAGTAATTGGAGTTATTTAGACACATATTTTCAAAATGGCAGTCATACATATATTTCAGGTTTATTTTGTATAACTACCACACAGTTTGACCAATTTCAACAAATTTTTTACGCTGACAGTATCTGTTACAAATATCATATAAGCTAAACTAGAATCACTTTGTAAGCCATTTTGTAAGATAGCACTACAGGAATTAATCAAGTTTTTGTGTAATATCTCGGGAAACATTTGACAGATTCCTAACAAAATTTGTCAAACTAGTAGTACTGCGGCAGTTGACGTGTACAAATATGTTTAAGTTTGTAGTGCATATATTTTAAAAATGGCAGCCATATAGCTCTTTTAACATAGTAAGCTATATCATCTAAACCATTTAATCAGTTTCGTGCTAACTTTGTATGCTCGGAGTATATGTCAATCATTAAAATGTGTCTGTACGGAGCCTCTTTAGTCATCCATTTGATAAGATAGTCCCACACAAATAAAAAAATATTTTTTGTGTTATTTCGAGGAACAATTAACCGATTCCTACCAAATATAGCAAACAAATATCACTGCAAGAGGTATTGTTAATGGACATGTTTTAGGTATGTCAGACACTTATTTAATAAATGGCGACCATATTGCTACTTAATTTTTATATGTTAAATCGTCGATACCATGTAATTAATTCCAATTAAACTTTCTTTGCTAGCTGTATTTATTACAACTATCAAATTTGTCGACACAAAATCTCCTATGTCCGCGATTTGGTAAAATTGTATCACATGAAAAATTAAACATGCGTGATATCTACGAAAATACAATCAATTAATACCAAATTTGGCAAACAAATGACAATATGGCAAGTCATGTGTTGTACTAATAATCATTGAGAGGTTCAAACACATCCAAAAAAAAAACAGCCATATAATCAATTTGGCACGAAGTTTTCATGTACAAAAGTGAAAAAAATGTGTAAATGAAAAATTTGTATGCTGTTAGTATCAGTTATATTCATGGAAAAACTTCCATGCAAAGCATTTTTCTCCACCATTTTGTAAACTAGCCCCACATGAAATAATACACTTTTTATGCAGTATCTCTGAAAACAATTAACCGATTTCTTTCAAATCTGGTGAAGAAGATGTACTGTAATAAGGTTATAATTATTTATTGTTTTTCAGTGTCATTTATTTAATGAATAGCACCTATACAAAAATGTTAGCTTATTATGCTTTATCTACGAAACTGTGAATCAGATTTAAGTTCATCTTTGTATATTGCATCTATGACAATCATGGAACCTGCTAATATATACACTTTTTTTGTTCTCCATTTATGAAGATTCTCACATGACCAATGGAGATTTTATGCCATATCTCGAGTATCAATCAACTTATTCATACCATAATTTCTTGCAAGTATTACTACAGTGGTGTATGTAAATTAACATGTTATATTCGCGGCAGGAATGATTTAATGGGGTTTATATAAATAATTTAGTATATTTTTGTAGGGCCTACTTATGAAACGTTTAATCAAATTAAACCAAATTTTGTAAGCGAATAGTATTACTATAAGCATCATTCGTGCATACAGAAATCTTCTTTTGCAGGTTTTTGCCAAGTAGAGTTATGTGAGTAAAATAACCATTTTGGCATATTTCTGGAATCATTTATCTAATTTCCAGAAAATTTTGGCACACCTACAGAAGGCAATGTAAAGTTACATGATTTAAATGGGTCAGACACTGATTTTCAAAATGATTTCCATATAAATATTTTGATATAGTTGGAATATATATGTAACAATTTAACCAAATTCAACCAAAATTGCTATGCTGACACTATAGATTGGTCTCAAGAGTATAAAGAACATTTTTTAGACAGTTTTGTAAGATAAAAACTGTTATGAAAATAAGGTTTTTACGCCCTATATCGAGTACCAATCATCAGATTTCCACACGTAGCATTATGCGAACTATAGTGGTGGAAGAGAATGGGGGCAGGGGGACACTGTCCCCTCCTTATAGCAGAGAAAAATGGGTGGGGGGGAGACAATATAGGGATTTGTCCCTACTCTAAGTTTGACACCTACATTCAATAATAAATAAGTTAATTTCCTTTTCAACCACTCGATTCACAATATTTAAATGAACGAGAAACGCATTACTGAATGTTACCATCAACTGAAGATTAAAAGAATGAGTCTTACCGTCAACTTGAAAGCTTAACATTTGTCTTGGCGTTTCGGCGTGCTTGGATTTCCAGTACCTTGGAATACCAGTGAAAGAGTCGGACATATATCTCAAATATACACAGTGGAAGGGGGAGGCAAAGTTTCAAGAGATTCTTTGCAGGGGCGGATCCAGGGAGGTGTCCCACCTGCCCCGTCCGTGGTTATGTCTTTAAATATGTTTTTTGTATGTATAAATGCATTACTCTTAAGCTAACTGGCCGGAATATTTTACAGCAGATTGAAGAGTCACATTCAAGTTGTTTTCAATAAAAGCCAGCATTGCAAATGCACAATGATGAGGGTTAGTCTGTATTTCCGATGCCAGTGGTACCAAGATGTTTCTCTTGCCACAAACGAATAAGCAGTAGCGCAGGTACGAACTGTCCTGTGCCCCAATATCCTCTCGCTAACCTTCTTACCCTCAAGCAGCATGGAAACTACTTTCTCATTTGGTTAGTAGCAATTTCAGGTAGGTTTTTGTGTACTTGAAGACAGGTATTGTCAACAAGAAATTAATGACATAGCTTTATTCACTGTTTCATTATTATTAAAATCTATTTTTGAAATTACATTTGTGCATATAAAATTTTATCCAAATAAGTAAGAATGAGGAACACCGAGTTATAGTTTTATGGAGTTTCTGTAATTTTTATTAGAGAAAACATGCGTTCATTATTGCATAATGTCAAATTATGTGACATTTCCATTGATATTTTAACTTCATTGCATTTATTGTTTTTTGTGTCAGTAAATGGTTGATCTAAAATGGCGACAATACGTATTTTTGTTGTGCTGGCAGAGGATCAAGTCCTTTACATTTATTCGAATATTGATTTAGTTTTTTAGTACGAGCAAACAGACGAAGGCACTTATCACACTTATATGCCACGAGGAGTGAGTTCATCTTACATTTATGCTTTTTGTGCCGTCTAACATTGCTGCTAGTCGCAAAGGCTTCATCACAGTACATGCATCGAAGTCTTGACACTGTTGTCTTGAGTCGCGATGCTGATGGCTGCACTGCTGTAGGTGACCCGCCCGAAGAAGTCGCTGGTGCCGTAGGCTTCATGCCTGAAGAAGTCGATGGCACTGCTGGTACCACTCCCGAAGAAGTCGATGGCACTGCCGTACCTACCATAAGTTTCGGAGTACCTGAAGATATCGCAGATGCAGAATGAGACTTTGAATGAGAAGAGGCACAAGCTAACCAAGACGATCCACCTTTCATGGGAGCTGCTGTCAAACTAAGATTCTCAGCTGGCCTCCCTGCTGCTTATATACGAGTATGCAAGACCTATGACGTCAAATTACGTACATATAAATATGGAAATATAAAATGTATTTAAACGTCTACTTATAATTATTTACATATAAATATGGAAATATAAAATTATTTTTAATGCCTATATATAATTATGTACATATAAATATGGAATTATAAAATTAATTTAAATGTCTATATATAAATATGTACATATAAATATGGAATTATAAAATTAATTTAAAAGACTATATATAAGTATGTACATATAAATATTGAAAAATAAAATTTATTTAAATGTCTATATATGTCTGTACATATGCCTACGAGCATATGTAAATATCATATTGTTATGATAGTACCTGCATGTTTTCTGGGGCGAACACCACCACAGCCACTGCCACCATCACCACCACAACCACCACCACATCCTCCTCCTCCACCCTCCTCGGGACCTAGAGACTGACTCATGTATGTGATGTCTCAGTGCTTGTACGCAATTGGCTAGCTGCAATCAAGTGACAACTCGGTAATTGACTGGTTGGTTATTGGCTACAAGTCGGCCACGACAACAAAACAACCCGTAAAGGGAATATGCAGCGCTACCCCTCCTAGAGCGACACGCCCAGGGGGAGTTTGGTACACTCAGGACAGTCTACTGAGGACCGTCAACAGTACATTGGCACTCACAAAGGGCACTGTAGTTTCTGTGAATCTCGTACTGATGAAAGCTGTTTACGTGCCTACACAACAAACTGTAGAGCCCCCCCCCCCCTCCCTGGGCGTGGTACAACTCAACCAGCACAGTTAGTTCTGCACATACCCTATATAAATCTATATATTAAAAAAAATCCATCTAGCTTGGCATAATAACATTAACAGAATATACAATTAAATATAGTTGCAAGTCACCAACGAACAAATTATATTTACTACACACGTTCTTCACATTTATGCCTTGTCATATTATACAGTACCCACATTACTATAAGTGTACATATAATTTAAACAATTGAAAGATCAATATTTTAAAAATACCCCATAATAGCAATCATATGTTACCATACATAATACAGTTACAACTGTTAACTTTACAAATCATTAGCAAAGTGTCACGTTAATAACTACGTGCCTCTAAACAAGTGTTGTGTATATTCTGACTCCCGGGAAGGTACATTGGTGTGCGTTCCTGGCATTCGTCCGTGTCGATAAATGTACACTGAAGAAATGCGGACTTTTTGAAAGGAATACGTCAAAAATTACCTAAACACTTAATGATATATTGTGAGCTGTAAAGTTACGCAGCATCGGTAATAGATGCTTAAGTCTACTCAAGTTCTTCGATACCTTAAAGTTAACCATCGTCTACATTTCCATGTACACTACTGTCACTAAAGCTGTCAGTATCATGGTTACTGTGGCTTTCGCAGTCACTGTCACCACCTAAACTAATTACAATCTTCTCCATTTCTTCTTCCAATACTGCTCTTCTTCCCTCTTCACGTGTAACGCTGCTGATTTCCAACCTTTTTCAGAAATACTGTTTATGGCTTCATCTGTCAGTGGCTTTATTTGGTCGGCTCTTTGCGAAACGTTGCTCTTCGTCACACGAGACTTGGCAATATTCCATATATATTCGATGCCATTTAAGTTGCAATATTATGGAATCAGTCTTACTACTTCATGGCCATGTTCTTTAAGAAGTTCGTCTATGCAATACTTCGGAGCCGGTCGTTGACATTTCACGATGTGGAGTAGTTCTGCTTAAGTCATCTCTTCCTCATATATAATGTTATTTAACTTGAGCCACTCTTGTATTTCTGCTTTACGTGATGTCATTGTAGGGGCTTTGTTTGTCTACACCGAGTGAAAGGATGCATTATCCATTACAATTATGCATCTATGTGACAGATTGGGTAAGAGTTTTTCGGATATCCATTTTGAAAAATTCGCAAAATTCATCTCATTGTGGTAGTCACCCCTTTTGATTTTAGACTTAAAAATGACATACGCGCCAGGAACAAACCTCACATCCAAACCAGCATGCACAATAATCCATCGTTGGCTTGCCGTGTCGTTCTTCAGCACACCTGGCGCGTGCAGATCTTGCCAACATTTGCTGACTGTGTACGCAGCATGAATCCACGTTTCGCCAACATAAACCACCAGTAACATGTTCTCCCCCAGACTATCACTTTTTCTCATTCTCCTTAAATACCTTTCCCTCCATGCAACAATATCTATTCTCTCCATTAATACAAGTCTCTTGATTACGCATTTCTTGAATCGGAAGCCAATCTACTTCATGATTTGCCGCAATGTTTTCTTGCTTCCGCCGAAATTAATTTCTGTTCGTAGTACAGAAAGTAACTTATTTAATGCAGGCACTTCTTTCCTATGACCATAAAAATGTTGGATTGTACGTCGAACAACACACAAATCAAAATCATCTAACACAATTTTTCGGGCGTTCTTCTTCCGTTTCTTCCCAGGCGTACATGGCGTTTTGCCTATTAGTTTTCCTACACTGATTTCCTTCCGTATTTTACATATTGTTGCCTCAGATTTTGCTGTTGCAGCTGCTGCTCGCTTTGTTTCGTTTTCAGTTGGATACGTATGTTTCCCAGATATCTTCTCTTCATCAAAAACTGAAATAACGTTTCCTATTATTTCGCGGCCTTCACTATGAATAGTGGGACGTTTTTTTACTATACGAAGCCATAAGGTTATTAACATTTACACTAGAGCTGAAATATATGAACACGTTTGGAACGATCAACTATTTGCGCACTAGTAAATAGGCGCTCCTTCAGACTATGTTTATTTACTACCACCAACCAATACTGGCCTTGTCGATTTTCATGCAGTACTTGTACATTTCAAAGCTGCTCACCTCTGACTGTCTCGCTGGGTTTTACCCTCGTCCGCTCTGGCTCTCGCTCGCGGTCGGGCCCATAGAACCACATTCTTTCGAGATATTTTGTTGTCTCGGCCGAGTTATAGTTGCTGATTGGCCGGTTGATTTTCGCAATGCGATTGGTTCAACGCCAATACGACGTCATGGGCTTGCTTACTCGTATTTAAGCAGTAGGGAGGTAAGCTGAGTCTCTTAGTTTGACAGCGGCTGTCGTGAAAGGTGGATCGTCTCAGCTAACTTATACGCCAAGTCATCCATTTCTAGTTACGTTAAAGTTGAGTGGATATTGCCAAGCTATGGTTTCTCACCACCGACTTCTTCAGCTGCAATGGCTAGGTCACTAGCAACATCTACTTCCACCGGTGCAGTGTCATCGACTTATTCAGGCATGGTGCTGACAGCACTGTCGACTTCTTCGGGTGGGTCACCAACAGAAGTTCAGCCATCGACGTCTTCAGGCATGACATCGATAGTGCCAGCGACTTCTATGAGCAGGCTACCTACGGCAGCTCCATTAGTATCGTCATTTGGACCAACGGCCTCTGTTCCAGCAGTATGTGCTGAACAATTCCGACATTCGTTAAATGTGAAATATTATCCAATAAAAAAAGAATTTTGCCTATACTATGTATTTAAATAAAATTGAATATAAATTTTGTAGCTGCCTGTTTCTTGCATCAAAACCAGCATTTGTATCAATTTCGTAGGCTCTAAATGTGAAATGATAATTTAACTTACCCAGATATTGTTCCAAATAAATACAGATTGTGCCAAACACGTATTTCAGGAATCATGAGAAAATTACAGTTTAAAATACCATCATTATTGGACATTCCACTTACACAAATAGCATTTTATAGGAAGTTCGGAATGTTTATAGTATTATATGCCTTATAATATTTAAAAAACATTGCAGTATTACTTGCAAAATGGCTGAGAAAATCATAAACCAACATTTATGTACATTAAATGGTCAAAATATAAGGCCAATTCTCACTACGTTTACTTAAAGTGCTGGGTAATTATAAAATAAGGATACCCGGTTATAATTTTTAATTGGTAGGTAACCGATATTATTTATGTTGTTATATAATTTGTAGAAGATCGTTACATGTGATATTTTATTAAATGAAAATAGTGCTTTTCTTGTTTGTAGCTCTTGATATATATTACATAAAGATTAAGGGACCACCTGATTTTTGATCAAAACTACAGTTTTCGTTAATTTCGTATGCTTTGAAATTTATATATTCAATGTTTATATCTTCGCATGAAGTTCAGAATATCTACACTGTACACTATACTATTTGGCAAATTAAATATAAAAAAATTGAGATCTTCCTTCACTAGAATAATTAATACAAACTGCCTTTTGAGTTCTCTTAAAGTGTTGGGTAATAACATTACGCAATAATAAAAAGTATTTTACAAATTACACACAAAAGCAAAGGAATAAAGACCTACAATAATATCTGAATGGTAAATCATGTGTAAGTTTAGAAAATAAGAATGATAGAAAAACAGGACTTGAGTAAAAAAAACTACTCGCTGTTTGATGTGCCGTCGTTGTCGTTGACCTGTCTTGGTAGACTGTCGTAGAAACACTTGTCACGGGGAGGAACGTAGCTTTTCGCAAGCTGCAACACATTATGCAGCTTGACACTCTTGAGGGGCAATGGTCTACAGTTAGCTTTATCATTCTGGAGTGGAAAAGCAGGCACTGTATCTATTTTAAAAATGGAAATGTTTCTGTGTAGATCCCTGAGCTTACTGCTGCGCACTGGACTTTTCCCACGAACTTGCTACTGTGAATGAACACTCGATATTTGGAAATAGTGAAGTGACGACGAGTGTCACTCACAGCCCTGTTTTTGAAAGACTGCGCGAGTGAGCTTTTATAGTCTAGCAAATTTGTACTGTTCATCACATTCACTTGAAACTTGCAGCTCGCACTGTATATGAGCTGGGAATAATCACTGGGTGCATAAAACCTCTCTCTTTTGCGGTTTTCTTTCTCCACTTCACCAAAGCTTCTGTCGCAAGGCAGTTAACTGTTTGCCGGGCTCTGGGAAACGGTGTACTATTTCTTCAAAAATGTCAATTGTTCACTAAGGCATTGCAAAACTGAACCAGTACAATATTTCTGTTTTGTGCACCACAGTTGTCACAAAATAAGTACAATGTCTTGACACGAGGTGTAATTCTATTTTGCAAGAAATCATGAATACAGGATAGAACTTCGTTTGGCGACTTCCCCCCTGAAGTCTCGTCATATAGATAGAAAAAACTCTTCCCTGTTTTTGCTGAGTAAATACAGAATGAAAACACCCATAACTGTCTTATACAATACATCTTGCGACGGCACCATGGGAGAGGAATGTTTTGTTAGAAATCAAATGCCAGGGTTGCTACAGAGTCATCTATTTTGGCTACTTTCATTTTATCCTTTAAATTCTTCTAAAAACATTCTGCTTTACTTAGGTGCAAAGCTTTTTCAGTTTCTATCGTCTTTTTTCATCTACGGAAGCGAGGGCTTTCATAGCATTTTCTATTCTGCCACACTTTTAACAATTATCTGTTCTAGGAGTTCTGCACATGTCGTAAGATACTACTGGTGTGGCAGATATTGGCCTAGAGATGTCATTGTTAGGTACACTACTCGAGCTGCAGTCTTCAACCTCAGTGGTATTTTTCTCCACTGCTGATATTTCCTGTTTCTCTAACAATAGCCTATACATTTTAGCCACACTTAGTTCTGGAGAAAGATTGTAACATTTGTGAATGTCTGTTTGTTTATAGTGACATGACCGTTTTGGGAAACTATTTATATGCTCCATTATTGATTTGACACAGCCATCTGTGAGTTTATTTGGCCTTGTACTGTGATGACCCTTTTATATGGGAATGCTGTAATATTATTCGCTCTGTGACCACAAATACGTTTTACTCTACTACATGTTATTCCATGCAGGGATACAAATGCATTTTTGCTAACACGTGTTTCATTTTCGTCATCCTTAATCCCATACAAGTACGTGTGTGCTCTTGGTTTGCCTCCACCTGATTTATTTCTTCGGCGTTCAATGGCTCAAACTTATACTTACACACTTAGGTAACAATCGTGCTTCTCCTTGTCAGCTAAGTCATTAAATGAATGTATTATTTCTGTCTTTTCGCCTTTACTAAACTTATCAAAACATTGATGTATGCATTTACTTGGAGGTCCTTTTACTCTGGGTAGAACAGTTTTATTTGCTGTACTTACATAACTTTCCGATTTTGCACGCTTCAGTTTGTTGGCATTCCGATTCCACTTGTAAGGAGATCGCTGTTGACGTTTTCCTTGTGCAGCTTCATTTATTACAGGAAGAGAGTCTTTGTTTATACGAGCCGGTGAAACTGTAGCCTTATCTCTCGAGGCTTGTGAAATCACATTAACTGATTAGTTACTGTCGGAACTATCTTCGTCTGTTTCAGGCACACATTCATTACTTGAATATTCAAACAATGACGTGCCACTCATTTTGCATGTAAATTACCAAAAACCTACATTTAGATAACAAAAGAGCTCGACAAATAAACAGTGCATTAATAAACACTGTTTAGCACACAGATTACATAATACAAAGTGAAAGGAAGTGAATAAAAAGAAGCAGGCTCGAGGATACACAAAAAAGATCAGATAGAGAACTCTTTTTAAACATTCTTATATGGTACTAGTAGTGCTATCTAATATAACTGTCAGTACTAAAAAACATAAGAGAATTATGCTAAACAGGAGTGCTGCACGTTAGCAAAACATGAACTTCATATGTGGAAGAACCAGGTAGCTCCAGGAGCTGCATTGTTATTGCATCAAAATTACTGTAGTTATTTTTACAGGTGGCTCCTTTCCCATTGTAGAAACCAGCTTAAGAGACGGAGCTACATATATCTTGAACCAAAAAATGTAACAATTATTTTTTTCTTATTCTTCTATCAAAACATGTATTTCGACCTAAACTGGAGCTACCTGGTTCTTGCACCCAACAATTCAATTTTGGTTTGAACATTGTATTTACAAACTCATTTCCATCAACATATAATTAGCGTATACTTGAGTAGTGGGAGCGTGATATGTTTTATATCACGTGTGGAAGAGTGGCCTAAGTGCAACTTGGTGTTCAAAGTGTTAATTATTTCATCGCAAGTGTTTGATTGAAAGTGTTAATTGTTTGATTGAAAGGGTAATTTAACTACACATAAAGGGTTAACAATTGTCAAAAAAGGATTAAATGTAATTTAAAGGGGGAATTTAAAGAATTAATTTTTAGTGGTCACTGTTTTATTGAAAGCGTTAAATGGACGGTAAGGTTTGATTGAAGTTATGTTTGGCGAGAGAACGGTTAAGTGAGGTTAGGTTCTGTCATTTTGGGGAAGCATCATATGTCTTCGCCCTTCGAAGTCTGACGGTCGATGAGCTCTGAGGGGTGGGAGCAGCAGCATATATGAATCTTGGGGCAAGGGTTGCATTAGATACATTTTTCGATGTTGACAATTTGGAGTCTGACGATGGAATAAGCCCTGAGGCTGGCTGAAGGGAGGGGAGGGGGAGTGGGTGCGACAAAGGTCCGTCAAATTCGAAGTCTGAGAATGGACTGAGCTGTGATGTTGAAGGAGGGGAGGGAGGGGGGAGACAGCAGCAGGGTGGGGCCATCCTGTTAGAAGTCTGAGAAAGGAATGAGCTCTCTGGCTTGATAAGAGGGGGGGGATTGGCACACGTCCGTCTTGGTCGCTGGCTGTCTAGGGAATGAGCTGTTATTTTGAGTGAGGGGAATGAGGGGGAGAGAGCAGGGTAGATCAATCCTGGTCTGAGTCTGAGGATGGAATGAGCTGTGAGGTATGGTGGAGTAAGGGGGTGTCGGGAGTGGCACACTTCCATCTTGGTCACTGGCTGAGGATGTAATGAGCTGTGTGGCTCGATGTGGGGGGAGTGGGGAGAGAGCAGCACACGTCCATCTTGGTCTGAGTCTGAAGATGAAATGAGCTGTGAAGGTGAATGAGGGGAAGGATAGGAGAAAGTAGTCCATCATGGTTGCTAGCTGGCGAGGGAATGAGTTGGAAGAGAGAGTCGACCTTGCTTCCTCGCTGTCCTCCGTGCTACTGAAATCAAGAGCTGTGATGCCCGGCCAAGTAACTGACGTCGTAAATGTAACTATCCAGTGTTTCAAATATACCGAACTTTAACAGAAATAAATATACAATTCGAAATAAACAAATTCCAAAACATTAAATGAATTCCAAAAATTATTTAACCAATGAAAACAAACCAATTACATTCGCTGAGACAATTACTTTGTATGTGCAACAAATTACAAATGAAACATCAAATATAATGCAACGAGATATTAAATACACAAAAGTTTAGTATGCGCAATGAGATGAATGACCAATTGAACAAATACCGAAACAATACATATGCACAATGAGAAAAGAATTAAGTAATGAGTAACTAGATTAATTACCAATTAAACGAGTTACTACACCCTAATTGCACATCCACACCGTTCCGCTCCTCACCGAAGACTGAAGTCAGACTGTGTATAACCCCAATACCAAAGGCCAAAACACATGATATTTTAGTAAATGAATTGTCAGTACAAGTTAAATTAACGTTTTATTTTATAAAAATGCAGTTTCAGTAAAGTTTCTTAGAGTATGTCCCATTTAGTAGAAGCGTTTTCCAATAATTTAGTAAAATGTGTTATAAATATATCTTCAATAACTTTGAATGTTCAATCATGTAAGAAACGACTGTTAAAATTGTGTGCAAACTAATATGTTACCACCCACATAGCACGTAGCACAGTCCAAAATCATCCCCGCCATCCTAGCACATCGGGTGCGGGATCGCTCACCTCGTTTTACCCTTATCGGCTCTCACATCAGTCCAGCCTGCATAGATTCTTCTGCCCGCGCTAGCCAACAGCCCAATTGTTCCAATACCAAGTTTAAATAAGCGTGTATATATCGTACATGTCACGTAAATTACACACGTGCATTGCAACGTAGATGTGTTGTTTTTTAAAGATTATCGTTTTTATCGTTCAAATGTGTTCCTATTTGTTATAGCACTCAGTTGTGTGTAGTTGCATAAGTTTTGTATAATTTTTATTATAATTTGACGATATACCATTAATTTCAAATAGTGATATAACATACGATACAGTGGTGATAGCTAGGTAGTCATTCTGTATATTTTGTTTAATATTAAGTCTAGATCAATGTTCCTTGACAGTTTATAACCAAGGAAATAAAAATATGCTACTGTCTACATTTTCGTGTAAAATTTCCTATGAGGGGGGGGGGCAGATTTGCAGGGCTATGTCTCAGTAATTCATTATACTCCATTCATCCACTCCCCCAAACTAAGCGATGGTGATTTTTCTAACCCATGTGTTTGTTCGCTTATACACGCAGCTTAAATATTTCCAGTCAGAAAGTTGTTAGAATGTGAAAACAGTGGTACTGTTTTTAAGATCGGTGATAGCCTATTCTTTAAAGATAAACCTATTTGGAGCTTGGAATCCTTCAATATTACATATTATGTTTACCCGATAACATATTTAAAAAGAATATCAATGTATATGTTGCTGTCTCTTCGTGTAGTGGACGACTAGAATTAATTATACAATAGAATTAGATTTCTACACAATAATAAATACTATTTACCACTAACAGTACATCCGAACCCATTCAGAGATAATAAAATTCGTTTGAATGAAAGCTACGTGTTTAGCTAATAGATGAACATGATTGTTACTTACATAAACTACAACTTTTATATTATAGATAATAAACCTTGCTACGAATCATTATCTCGATTTTGTGTCATGTTTATATTATGAGATGATACTGAATATCTTCTACAGTGTTGTTTATTGAGGACAAGATATTGTTGACCAACATGAAGTAACTTACATACTGACAATGCATAAAGTAAATTAATTGTCTTGCTAAAGAGTGTTGTTATTACTATCACAATAGTAGTACAGGCTTGTTCGTGCTAGATACAAGCAAATTCCGCCTTTATAGACTGACCTAATTAATTTGATATCAAAGGGTGAAATAAATGGATTGAAAGGGTTAAAAAAGGGTTAGATTTATTAATATGGTTGGTAAAAAGTGTTAAATTGAATGAAAGGGTAAAGTGTGATGAAAGTGTTTAATGTAATGAGAGGGTTAATGTAATTAAAGGGTTAAATATAATGAAAGGGTTAAATGTAATGAAATGGTTATATTTATTGAAAGGGTTCATTAAAAAGCATTTTTAATTTTATTTTTTCCTTGATTTTGTACTTCTTTCTTTCCTTTTGTGGGGAGCTCTGTACGATGTTGATGCTGTGGTGTTAGAAGACGACTGACCAGAGAGGTGGGTTGCAGTGTGTTGTATATGTGTTGAATTGAGTGCAAGAGTGTGCTAAGGATCATTTTTCTTATTTTTTTCTCATTTTGATGTGTTTGTAGGGATGTTGATGGTAGATAGGCGATCTTTACGAATATATTTAACACACGAGAGAATTTCGGAGTGTTTTAACGATTTCTAAGTGTGGCCTTAGTGTAATTCTTTTGCTTTTTAGGGGATATTGCTTGTAGACAGCAGTAGGATATAGGCCACTTTGAAAGATGCAATTTACATGTTAGTAATGACAAACGATTGAAAACTGTTTCCAAATTCAAATAGATGTTAGAGAATTTCAGTGTGTTCTACATATGAATAAATGACGTGCATCGAATCGCAAATTTCAAACAACTACTTGAATAATAAGTGCAATATCTCCAGTATGGAAATAAATGTAACATGAATCTCGAGCTTAGATATGTAATTTACACAAGAGAGAAGTATAACACAATTAAGTGAGTATGGAATTAATGACCTACAACAAAATGTCCCTATAAATTAAATGAACAATATACATATGACACCTCTGGCAAATACCTTACACATCCGTCTGCTATAGCCCTCAGCATAGCAGATGCCACTGCGATCTTTGCCATCGCAATTGCCGCTGTAGCCCTCGGCATCGCAGGTGCTGCTGTATCCCTTGGCATTGCAGGCGCCGCTGTATAACTCGACATCGCAGGTGTAGAGGTTGATGTTGCAAACCCCGACATTATTGCAGACCTCAACGTTGTTGCAGACCTCGACATGGAAGGCATGACAATCTGTCTTGTAAGTGCAGCATTCGATATACTTGGTTTCGATGTCAAAGGCATCACTGTTGAAGACATCAGTGTAGACATCACTGCTCGCGATGTTAAAGGTGTTGACATGAGCAATGGCTATAGATAGATCCATTTTCTTCATCGACATCCAAAAAGTCAATTTGTTTTGCCAAAGCATCTGGTACATTCAATAGATCATCAAAATAATACCAATTAAAATATTTGAGTTCTCTGTTGAAATCTTGCGTAAATAAGCCAAGGAAGTAATCTTCATATGAGCGCGACATCGCAAAGCGAACCCAACTCACAAACAACTGGAAAAAGGGGAACGGGCATAAGGCTAAATCCCTATTTATAAAAATTTCAAATTTCCAGGTAAAATGCTTGATAAGCCTGATTTCTCCTCTCCAGCCATAAGTCAGAAGTCCAAACACAAATATCCCTCTCTTATCACACCCCTGACTTTCAAATATCTTCAAGTCAGAATCCCCAACCTCGGAGACAAACCCTACTGCTAAGTTTATTGCTCAATGAAATGAATAACATTTATTTATCAGTAAAATAACTTCTGAATCATAACAAATACATGGAGTTTAATTCATAATCCATTAAAACGATTAACAATATATTAGAGATCAACATATTTAATAAAATGATGAATATTTTATAGAAAAAAATAATATTATTCATAAAAAACTACTCATGCATGCTATAATCCTTTTCTAAGCTTCTCTAAGATTCCTTAAATCTTTAAACATAATGTTTTCTTATTCACAATATACCTTATCTAAATCAAGATATGTGTTATGATCTAATTTGAGTAATTATGTTCCTGTTTTCTTAATCATTATATTGCTAATCATATTTACGCCAACCCTATACAGAAATTTCTGATAATGTACCCTAGCATGATTTAAATATGATAAAAATTGTATTTTATAAGACATTAAACATTTTGTAATGCTTGGTGAGTATGGGGAAGTAAAAACTTATTTCTTAAATATTTATTCATTTTAATATATGTCTTGTTTGTAATTTTTCCCCTGCATAATGGACCTTACAAAGTAATTATTAATTTTATCAAGTAGGATACACAATATTTTGCTTGAGAGATTTCAAACAGCTAGGAACATGTTTTGACCTTGCTATTCTTAATGGTTAAAATCGTTGACCTGAACTTCCCCACCCACCAGGGATGGGGATGTCCTTGGATGCTTCTGTCATGAAAAGCTAGGCGCCTGGGGTGTCTTCAGGGTATACTAAAACCAAAATGCATTCTGCATGAGTTTGTTGGACTCAGGCTGGCAACCTCTGAAATCTCGATTTCTGTAGTTAGTACTATTGAAAAAATAATGTTGAAATTTAACCTTGACTTTGGACAAGGAGTGATCACACTGCTAAAAACTCAGATCTCTAAACATAATGGTTTTTTCATGTTTTGAGATATTGGCAAATGCTAAGTATAATATTTCGAAGCGGGTATAGAATACAAAGTTAATAATGGTTAATAGGTAAATTTCTACGCGATTCATTTAAGTTTAAACATCTATATAGTTGAACGTATCTACCTTTTTTATGTGCATGAACAAATTTATATTAGTTTAATTAACAGTATTATGTTCATTATTCTGTTTTCCAATTTTACAATCATACATAACCTAACCGAGAGTCGAGTCCAGCTTATATTAACCATGTCTTACTCGATATCATATATAATTACCTTATTTATAGAAAAGTGGTTAGACTGCTCGCTACCAGAATTCTTAGCTCTCTCTGGAGAGAAAATATTTTTCTTACAAAAACATGTTCCCTTTTAATATGGAAAAGGTTAAATAAACGTATGAAAGGGATTCATTTTACATTATATTTATTTACAAAATATATGCAAACACTAGCTGTTTAAAAAAATCATTTTAACTCTGAGTAAGTATAAATTTCTTCAAAAACATATTTAAGCAAGTAGAAATTCTACTCCAAAAATTTCCATTATAAACAAACACAAGTGAATTCACAATATATTAACAAATTTTTTAACACTAGCAAATACAGGATGTTAGAAAACATATTATACAATTATTTATTTCTAAAACAAACTCTAAATGCTAATAACTCCTGCATGCTAATAACTTGCTAATATTCAATTAACATTTGGATTTATGTATACACGAGCATTTTATTTTGTTATCTTGTTGATCCGTCTTTAAGAAATATTGTATTACATACATACAATCAAAAACTTTTAATATTAAATTTCACTCATCCTAAATAACACCATATAACTCGAATAATATCCACAGATGATTCGGGAGGAGAATCATGATAGTCTGTTTCACCACAGCTAGGCATCATTGCCCAAGTTAAGAATAGTTTTTGAGTTTTCCTCTGCAGAGATGAATGTCGAATTAGATACATATGTTTGAGGCAATTGTTTAAACGAGGGGCAATTTTATTATTTTTGAATATCTATTACTTTC
This sequence comes from Dryococelus australis, assembly GCA_029891345.1. Lineage (NCBI taxonomy): Eukaryota > Metazoa > Arthropoda > Insecta > Phasmatodea > Phasmatidae > Dryococelus > Dryococelus australis. The sequence continues at coordinate 30,166,667 of CM057009.1, forward strand.
CTGTTATACACACTTTCGAAAATGCATTTTTGCTGAACTCCACCTACACATATTTCACAATTATTTAGGTAATCTTTGCAAATATCTTCAATGTTCTCATACTCTATATGTCCACTTTCCCATTTTAAACCATGGTGACGTTTAGTAACTTATATATTAGTTTTATTGTATTTGAGTGATAGATATTTCCAGCCAAACAGTGATTTGAAGCTGAATACAATTGTATGATTTCCATATCAAAGATAGGTAATTCTTTTATTATAAATTTTTTCTGCAGACTGAAATCCTTGTACATAGTAAAACATCTCATTGTAGCCATGGTTCATCATTTACTGACTCAATTCATTATTTTCACCAGCTTATCTCTTATAGTGTAACTCGCTAATCTGTAGTGAATTATAAGAGCATAAGCTTGCGTATTTGCTGGAATTGGTTCTTTATTGTGGAAGTAATTCTAGCATATTGTGTTTGATCGATTTCCACTCAATTTAGCAGCTATACAGTTCTGTCGAATAAATGAAGTATTCCATTTCTTACTATTTTTGTAGTTGCTGGATTACTTGCATCGGCTGTCTTTTTTACTGTTTTTCTAAACCTTAAAATTGATTTCAATGGTAATGTGTAAATATCATGGCTTTGTATTGAAATCCTTATTTCCTATGGAAACATGTACAGACCTGCTCGAAATGGTTCATACATATGTATTTCCATATTGGTGATTGCATTTTCATAGCTCATCGGTTCTTCAACATTATGTATATCTTCCATTTCTATTAACAGTATATCTTAACTCTTTTAAATACAATTCGTTGCCTTGTGTTAACTTCAAGGGTATCTTATTTGAAGTGAGCATTTTATGTTGACATTTATGTCTTTTTATAATGCCTTTTTTCGAAATACATTGCTTAGTGACATAGTTCTCAAAGGAACCGCCTACTTTATTGCCGAATTAAATATTGTATACAATGATTGTAATGTACAACGGAATGCAAATATTTATATAGCTTTTTTAAATGTAAACAATCAGTTATTTCTTCGTTTCTAAAATTGATAAGTTTACTGTCTTGATCGACAATTGTAACAACTATTTCATCAACGGGATTCACTATTACTGGAAGATATATCAAAATATTATGTTTTTCAATTATTTTATATCCTGGAGCTACAGCACAGGTGAATTCATGTATTGAATTTGTAGGTTATCCATTCAAATATGAACCACCTACAATATTAACATTTATACGACATACATTTACCAACAATATAGTAACCTGTTTTCATGATTCATGTAATTGATTAGCTGGGTATACCCTCTTTTCATAAGCCAACATATGTGCAATTGAATTGTCTTCCAAGAAATCGATATCGATGTTATTATACACCGCACTAATTAGCGTATTTGGATTTCCACAAAATCGGGACTCCACATCTTCAGGTAATGCTGCTTTAATGAATGTTTCAAGGTCATCCTACTTATAAACTCCTACTGGTATCACAATATTGTATGTTTTTTTGCCAATATTAGCTATAAATAATTAGTTATGCATATCAATGTTCGGTATGCTGTTGGAGGTTACGAATTCGATTAGACTTATTTGCCATTCCCCACCTAACTCCAACACAGGGAAATATATTGCATGCAATTGCGATGCATTTCCACTTAATATCAATGTAATTAACATATTAATATGATTTTTTGCAATTACACTTACTTATATATCCTACTTACAGTCAAAAACCTTACCAAAAATTACCTCAATTGATTGTATTTGGTAATTGCTCCATTTTGTAAGTATACCTTAATTGCATGTTTTTTAAATAATTACGTGTTTAAATTGGAGGACGTAAATCGCCGAAACTGTTGTATTACAATGATTGATTTACATTTTTAATTAATACCACCCAATGTGTTCCTATGTATTGTTTCGAATCTAAATTAACAATCATACATTCACGAAGATTTGGTTTCTTTGGTAAATTGTCTCTAATATACAAACCTCGGAAATAGGGAATATCCAGTTTCTTTAAAAATGCATTAATATCTTTGATTGTTAATGCACTTTTGGAAGACTATTTAGGACTTTCTGTGTTTTTTTCCATGTTTGGAGTTTTTCGCCCTTGTCCAACTTTATAGGGTTTCAGATACATTCCTTTACATTTTGATTTAACTGCTCTACTAATTGCCGAAACCCCTTGTAGGATTGATCCAAGAGATGTTAATGCTGGAAATAGGAATAGAATGATTCCCCTTCCTTTGTTTTTTGTTTGGTTTTGTATTTTAAGCTCATGCCTCTCTTCACCTTTGTGTGCACACCTTTATAAACAACCCAAGCTCCAAGCTTTTCACCTGTATATGTAGATGAATTCTTCCTTATATTTGATGCTTTATCAGCTGGAATTGTATCCGCTATATGACTTCCTTTCCAATTGTTTGTACGATCATAAACTAGATTGTGTTCTTTACACGCATAATCGAAAGAGTTTATTCCTTGATCATTCCATGCCAAACATTTTGCAAGTCTAGTACCTGGTCCGCAATAATTGTATTTCAGTGTATGAAATTCAAATGGTAATTTATTAATCAATGTATTCAATACACCACATGCTTTTTTTATATGTTTAGTATGAGCCATTGTTTTCAATTGAATGCGAACCTATATATAGACCTACACCTATAGTTTTACGTTAGTATGTTACGTTACACAATACTGTGTTATTGTGTAAAAATAAAGGTTATAAAACAAAATATGCATATACCGGAAATTGCAAATATGAAAGAAAACATAATTGAACAGAAATATGGTTTTACCATAATATATACATTGTATAATAAGCGATCCTTCTTCGTGTGGAAAAACTTGTGTTATTATTTTGCTGTAGGAGTATCTGAATGGATTTAAATTCGAAAATGTTTATGTGTTTTGTAAAACAATACAACAAGATAAATATCAATAAGCGACCGTTTTGTCATTAATTGAAGAAATGCGATATTTCCAGTTTACAAATAAAGAGGATATAGTGCCTTCGAATGAAGCATTGCCCGATTCCATATTTATTTTTGACAATGTTTGGTGTGAACCATAGGGTGAAATACAGCAATATTTCGGTTTAGGTCGACATTCAAACATTCATGGTTTTTATACATCGCAAAGTTATGCACATATACCAAAACAAAATTTATGCAATAATGCAAATATAGCAATTGTGTTTTAAAGGATAATATGAATCTACACCATATTTACAATGATCATGTTTTGGGCGATATGACATTTACAAAGTTTAAAGATGTGTTTTTACTGTTGGAACGAAAAATATGTTTTTTGGTGATTATACCAACACTTTCTCTATATAAAGGCAGATATATGTCTGGATAGATCAGTTTTTTTACTTCCTGAGCAAGAATAGTGAGTTTTTCAAAGTTTGGGCATAGTGGTATAAAATGCAATCATTGCAATATCTGTTTAGCCATAAATTTGCAATGGGAATTGTGATTTGAACGGATATATATTACATAATTTATGTATGTCTGTGAAAGATAGCAATGTGATAAACGTTATGTGGAAGACTTAAACACTATTGCGCTAAACGTGTTTAAATCACAATTAAACAATATTCAAGAGAAATTAATAAATTTGATTGATTTGAATGATAATGTTTATAAAAACACAAGTGTAATTGGAAACATTTTAAGAAATATTAGAACTGATTTGCCGAGTAGTGAATTTAGAATATAAGAAAGCTTAACTGAATTTAGTAAGGATTTTAACAATATGACAAGCATAGTTTTACAACATAACTTGCATAAATGCAACAAAATTTAAGAGTTCTAATTAATGAAGTGGTAAGGACTACTATTGCAAAACGACTTGAAACACAAATTGAACAAATAATGCAATATGTAAGAGTAGAATTGATTAATAAATGTCTTGGTTTTGTCACGAAAACAGATTTGAAAAACCAAATAATAATTTGCAAACACGAATCGATTATTTTATAAATTATTTGAAAGCTAAAACTTTAACAAAATTAGATCTCGTTATAAGTAAAGTCGATAAGATTAAAAAAGCTCAAAGTAATCGACCTAATACATCACTTAGAAAAGCAATGACTCAATTCATATTTAAATGAATTGAATTTAATGTAATATAATCAAAACATGTCGTCCTATGCTTCGAAATTACATAATGTTATATCTGCTGTGAAAGAAAAATATTTACAAGACAAACGAGCTCGTATGGAACGGGATGTTTTAAACAAAGAAATATTTAAACCTATTACAAGTAGAATGGATACATTGCATTCTGTGTTGAATAAACCTATTGAAACAACTTTGGAAATTTAAATGGAAGAAGAAGCTTTAACAAAGAAGAGTAAAAAGCAACACCTTTCTCATTTAACACATTATTTAGCTTTAAACCAATCTTTCTCTATGAGTGATACAACAGTTGGTGTTTACCGAGAGGATAATGTCTGGTTCCTGGGAGATTCGGTGATTACATTTTTGCCTGACAATAAAATTAAAATGGGTGATTATGTAACTGATGTGAGTCAAGGATTGTTTGAATTACTGTTTATAAATGTTCCAAATGGTTATTCTGATAGTGATTTAAAGAAATATAACGTACTTATTCGTCGAACGAATGCTTACATTCGTTCAGGAGATAAAAATCATCCGAGAATACATCTAATAGGAGATATCGTCGGAAGTGGAATATACAAAAATGAAATTGACAACCGCTTTTCACCTGTATATTGGAATAATCCTAATTAATTGGTTGATAGATCAAAACTTCTCATCGCTTCAATTTAGCCCTTTGTAAATTAACCATTTCAATCAATTTAATTAACCCTTTGATATCAAATTAATTAGGTCAATCAAAAAAGGTGGCATCCCTTTGTATCTAGGACGAACAGGCCTGTACTACTAGCTATAAATAAGAATTCACTTAATATGCAATTTAATGCAGTCGAGAAAATAATATAACAATTATGTGTTTATGAAGCATGGTGTAATTTTATTTCCTGGTATTTTTGTTGTTTGAAATTGTTTGACTGTTTCCAATCGTGTTTATGGACACTGCTATTTCGTGTTTCTTTCAAACGCATTGTAAAAGTTTCGTTGAATGTTTTGAGAACAAATATGGGTTTCCCGTGCAAAGAATACATGTTTTATACCAAATGTATACATATTTGTATGTAAGAAAATACGTGTGTAATAGGATTTTCAGTACTGATTTTACAACGGGAAAATATATATAATATTCCTTTATTGAATATTATATGTAGTAAAAGAAGTTTGTTATCAATTATAATATGTGTTTGAAGTGAAAATGTATGTAACCTATAATCATAATAGAAAGCATTGTTGTTGTTTATAGTTTGGACCCTGTCTTCAGAAAATCATCTAGAGCTGAGAACAAGTGGGCAGTATACATTTGGTATAAATACATATACAGATTTCCCTCTACCCCAATATAGAGACCTACAACCTAATTTCCCTTTCGATTGAGGGAATAATGATATAAATTAATGCACCCGCAGAAATTAACTCAGTTGTTAACAGAATTATGTCATTTCGATACTGTCAGAAGTTGGCATTGAGGAGTCAGCTGTGCATAGTAGTGCATGTGTTTGAGTTCACATATGTTGAAGATGATGACTACCACTGAGGTTGTGCACTCCAGTATGTCCTGTACGAGTACACGCAAAGCTTCACCGAGTGATCAGCACTTACATACAAAACAGTGCAGTTTCTCTGGTATAACATTTAGTGAAAGTTGTAATGCACGTAGCCATGAACAGAACGATTTTGATAAGAAATTGATCTCCAGAATACTAACATGTGACATGTGAGGTGCATCATTCGGTAAATATGATAATCTAAAGACCCATATTGGTGTGTGTAAAGGTAATGCATATTTGCTTGGTTCAAGTCCTCATGCGTTGAACTTATTGATGAAATGTAAGGTTATGGGTAGCCTTCCTGTTGATTCGTTGTGTAAACTATATTTGGTTCGAACACCCATAACGTCGCCCTGCAATACAAAATTTTCCAAAACAGTGTGTGATGAAGGGAATATCAGTAATGCAGAAATGCAGTATGGAAAGTACGAGTTACATGAAACATCAGAAGTTGTAGACAACTTACTTGCACCACTAATATGTAAAGTGAAACACGAAGATGATGCAACTAATTAGGAGGGTGAGAACAAAATGTGAGTTCTAAGACTGATGTTGTTGGTGAGATATTTGCATACTCTACTGATGATGAAGTGTTGAGTTCTGTAAAGAAATAGTGTAAACGTGTATGTGACGATAAGGGATACATGAAGATGAGAGAGAGAGAAAAATGTAAAATCGAATTTAGTATTCTGGTTCAGAGGTATCTCACACCCCCTTCACCACGAACGAACATACATGTAGATGCATATCGTGAACCTTGTGCGAAGAGTTTCGTGAAATCTAACTACTTATTTGCTGAAGACCTCAATGATTTGGTTATTAGAGTGCGGTTTTTGGTTCCATTGCAAAGAAGTGGATATATTTATGTTAATTAAGAGATAAATTCGAATATTGATGAACTCGGTGTTAGAGATTTATTGAATGACATAGTATGTATGTGTGTAAATTGGTTAAGAATGTGAATAAATACAAACATACACAAAACAAACTTATGTTTTAATATATTTTTTAAATTCCTTACACCTAAGAATGTATCTACTGCTATGTATTTGCGATGAACATACATGGACTGTGGCTATGTGAAGTTATTTTTTGAGACATTTTCAGTTTAAACTGTGGGGATAGAAGTATTTTAACTATATTATACATATATGCGTTTGCTCTACCTGATTGACACAGTACATGCATTCACTTTCTGATGAAGGCCACACATTGTCAAGATGTATAATTTTCATGGTAATTTAAAGATTGCTTATTATGTTATAACTAATATAAGGATACATTGTAATAAAAATACTGAAATGTTTTTAGTGTGCCCAGTTTATAGTTGTAGTGATAATTTTCCATTCACATTCACTACACATCTTGATATAATGTATTTGTCCCTCGAATTTAATTGCGACCTATCACTAACCCTGTAATGTGAGCTGAAGCATTTCATTAGATACGAATATTTAAAGAGACGATACAATTCATGTAAATGTCGTGCCACTCTATATAGATGGTACATTAGAATGTGATAATTCGTAAGAAATTTTTAATTTTTTTATATTGTTTGCTCATTTGGTTCGCTAGTAGGATATATGCGTGATCATTTTCTGTAATTGCTTAAATATTTTATTTAAAATATAGTATATGTAAGCATGTTTACACGTGTATGTGATTTTTTTTTGTAAATAGATTTGTTTAAAAGGAGTTGATTGAAATTATAATAAAAGGTTTATATGCGTGTAAGCAAAGAATTTTAAATAATATTTAATTATATATTATATAATTATCTACTGTTCGAAATAAAGTTTTGTGTGTTTCCACAGTTAATACTGAAAAATGTTGTTAAGTGAATATAATAAACGATAAGAATATCCTGTGATTGGTAGAAAACAGTATTTCTGAGTGAAGTATTTATAGAATTGAAACTCCCGAATAAATGAAATAAATGAATGCAGCAAACAATAAGATATGGCGGATTTTTAAGAATTTATAGGAGAAGGTTGTGTAGATGGTGTCATTGTTCTAACATATCTATTTCTAATAGCGAATGATCTCTAGTAAATAGAATATAATGGGTGTGTATAGTTAAAGCAGGCAAAATATTTGCGAGGCGAAGCAAATTGTTTTCTTATAGGCGAGATGGATTTGGACTATTTTAACAAACCTGTATCTTGGGTACAACACAGACACTGCATTATATTATCTTGAAATAGTTTGGAATGAGAAACGCTTTGAATTTCGTGGGTTGGAATTCTGTTATAACCTGGTGTTTAACAGTTTTAACGGATGTAGGTTTTCGCAATGTTTTCATAGAAGGATACATCTTGCAATACTGTTATTTAGTGTGCTCTTTCACAACAATTTTTCTGTGATATAGGAATGGGTGTGTATAATAAGAGGGAATATTATCTTACACTCACATCGGTTTCGTTTATATAAGTGATAAACTATCGAAAATATGTATGATGGATTGACTAATATTGCGTCTTTTGGTAAGAGGTGAGTGGTTTGATCGCAGCTCCACCGGAAAGTTAGAGTTAGGGAATGTCGGAGTGATAAGTTAGATTGTTGGTTTCTTAATTATGTTTAGTAATTAATTAATTCGCTTGGATGCAAGGTGTATATGTGTGTTTGCGATTCTTCTTTTTAAAAAATGGCAAAATGAATACGAGGAAGGAATTATGTTCAGTTCGCATTTTTTATAATGGTTTGTATAAACAATTAGGTATTCGATGTGGGATGAACAATCTATGATATCCCTCTGCGAGATTGGAAATGGTTAACAATATTTGCATTGTTAAGGAAACTTGGTATGGTTTGTGTTATGTAAACATTCCGACATTCGCCTGGAGTGATTTCGGGAAAGTATCGGGTAAAAATTAAGAAAGCTGAATGTTTTGGATGCGATTCCAACTCACGTCCTTCCGAATATGTGTTTGAATATAATATTTGCTCTCAAAGTTAGTCGAGTAAAACATAAGCATTGTTTATTTCTTGTGTGTAAGGTGTACTTATGTGTAAAACTTTTTTTTAAAGAGTTGTGCAATATTATATATTTTTTTAATCTTTCATTTTACATCCTAATAATAGATATATTTCCTACGTGGTGGTTGTTATATATGATATTTTGTTCTCTCGTATGTTAGTAAGTTTACTTGTGCTTTCTATGCGAAGTATTAATATTAGAGAAGTACATACATATTAATATTGGGTTACAACAGTTTAGGTTGGTGTGTTAGAACTTAATATGCGATCATAAGATTCTTCACAGCAAACATTGTGAATGTTGAATCGGGAAACCTAAGAGTTTGAAATAGTGCAGTTGTGATCGTCAAGAATGTTTTAAGGAAATGCTTTGAACAGCTCTTTTGCGAACACAGAACTAATTGGTTGGCCTTCCCTTGCTTTTACCACTAAAAGCATTTTTCTGAGGACAGCAAGACATAAAATGATATGGTACATATTACATGTAGCCGCTTACTACATCTCGTTGTACATTTAATCCTAGCTGCTCTTGATGGAGTGTCTGCATAGTTCTCGGAACATTCACAGCACTCGTCTTCATCAAAATTGTCACTATCTTCACTTGAAGCAAACTCCACCACAGTACTATCTTCTTCACGAGAAGATGAATAGTTAAGACTTTTTTTTGTAGATTGTTTCGATGTACATTTACGTGTCTGACATTTCTTAGGCCTATCCGAACCCTTTGTTAATTTTTTTAGCATCCTTTGCAGCAGTATGTTTTTTCGCATCCTCTCTCTTCCTCTTCTTGTTTTCTATCACATCAGGATGTCTAACTAGTTGTGCACATTGTTTTCTTGGGGGTCATTTTCCTGGAGCACGATTTGGTATGGGAGATACTGTATTTAGCAATTCGGTTGGTGTCACATCTTGGCTGGGGATGCATGGAGGTGGAGAAGCAGGAAAAGTAGTGACAGTTTTCATCGGTCTGAAATCAGAAGATGTGGAAGGAGATTTATTGGCTGTGGAAGGACATTTTGTAAGTTCGAAGGTAGAATGAGAGTAGGATATAGCAACACCTGCTCAGAGAGGTTGTGGGATACCATTACACGCCCTATGAAGAGGGTCGTCATGGCCACTTTCAAAGGAGGCGTCACATTCTTCAGAATGTGACGCCTCCTATGCACAAATATGTCCATTTGATCAGATCCTCATAAATATGCATAATCTGGTATGACTAAGGGGTTTAGAGGAACTGTCCCTGTAGCCCTGAATCCTGAAACATAATTCTCTACAGTAGCAGCATGATACCAAGCACTCTTCAGGAGAACTCCAGAGTAGTGATGTTCAATGCTGGTATGACTTAGGACCCAGTTATTACATGCGTCTGCCCAATAGGCCTTCAGTGGCTTGAAGAAGCTCCGATCAAGAGGCTGAAGGTAGTGCGTCATGTGGCTCGGCAGACACAGAACCGAAATATCATTATCAACAACTTTTTGAAGTATGTCTGGAAAGTTGATATGCGAACCATGGCCATACAACAGAAGAAGACATTTCCATGCATTCTTGTGTGGAATGAAGTGGTTTTCGAGCCAGTCCATAAATATATCTTCATCTATGTATGCAGATTTCTTCCTCATTATTATGACTCCTCCAGGCGGCATACTTTCTTCCCACAATGCTTTCTTGTTTACCCCTTTTAAAATGCAGTCGTGTGGTAAAAATGAACCCTCGGCATTACAGCATTCCACTACAGTAACTGTTTGACCCCTTTCCTTTGTTTTTCTTACATGAACAGCTTTGCTGCCTCGTACAGCCATAACATGTCCAGGCTCATTCGTTAATGACAAACCAGATTCATCCACGTTGTAGATGTTACCTGGTTTACACAACAGATTGTCTTCTGTCAACGTTTTCTTCAATAGTTCAAAATAGGCTTTAACATCTTCATTGTCCATTTCTTCTGCACGATTATTTGATATGCCTTGATATTTCCTAACACATAAATCTGCGTTTCTCTTCATAAAAATCTTGTACTAATCACAACCTGCTAACCCGGATTCCTTGTTGAACCTCTGTGCCTTATTCATTAAAAATTCTAAGTTATAGGCGATTCTTCTAAGGTTTTTCCTAGTTGGAGCGAATCCTGCTGCCTGAAGCTTTTTAACATGGCTAGCAAGCTTCCTTTCAGCATCTTCCCCTAACAATGGAGGTTGACCAAGTTTCCCTTTTATGAAACTCCCGGTAGTTAATCTAGTGTGCAACGTTTTCTCCTGGGTGTTATTTTCCCTCGCAGCTTTCCTTAATGGTGTTTTTGTTTCATTATCTCGTACCGCACTAATAGCCTTTTCTAAGTCTTCCTGTGTCCATGCTGCCCGATTGCTTTTTCTAGGTCCATACGTCGTAGGCATTTTCGACCATTCGAACTGGAAAAAAGAGATAGGAAATAGAATTACTTATTAAACTAAATAGTTTTTTTAATGAATTTTATACAATATTATGAGGACTATCTACTTTCCCATTTCTAAGAGAGAACAATAATTTCTTAGTAACACCCCGAGTAGTGCAACCTGCGACTTACGTAAATTCCAAATTATCTAAGTGCTTACACACATACAGAAAGCGTGGGAGCATGGTCTCTATTGCTGGCACACGGCACACATGTCTGTGACTAATGTCTGCTTAGCTGTCCGTGTAATCTTGACTGCCGGTAGAAGCAGACAGCTGACTACAGTTACGTTTCTTATCTTGTGCGATTCAGACAGTGTAACCTTGAAGAAAACCTGCGAATGTTCACCGCCGTATCTACAACACAGACAAAGGATTTACCTACTTGTCTTTTTTATGAGAACAATTCTTTTGAAAGGACATTTGTTTCTCTGTAATTGGATTTATTATAAAGTCACTTTCGCTAGAACCCATACAGTAAAGAGTGCTAATTGGCTTTTCATTTATTAGGAGCAGCATTCAATTAACTTAGATGACATAAATACTGCGTGGGCATATAATTTTTTTAAATAACATTTACGCATATGGATACTTGATATTGTTTCCATTTTAGTCTTTTGTGTGTTTTTACATCGTACAACGAATACAGTCACATTTTAAAGGCATCCTATTTTAAGGAGGCCTAATGCCATTTTTTAAGCCGCGTTTAAGTAATCAACAAATTCGACTACACGCAACATGCATTTTACGTAACTAATATCAATACATAGCCTTCTACGTCAGAGTGTTACTGTATGTAGACATACGAAAGGATACTTTTTTTTTATTAACTAGGCGTCATATCTCCCTTTCACTAAATGCGTCGTATCTCCCAAAACCATGGGAGATACGACGCAACCCATAACTGTGGTTTGAGATGGCGGAATATGCACAAGACGGCGTGAACACAAGGTTAGCTCAATACCCTTCGCAACTACACATCACAATTTGCTTCAAATTACAGAAATATGAAATAAAGTAAAATTGAAGTAACACACGACGAAACTTTCATTACTTACCAATGGTGAATTGACGAAGAAAGTGATGTACTATTTCAAAAACAAACTGGAAGTACTCGAAAACACAAACGCACACTCCCGCAGACTAATGGCGACTGTTGCGAACAATAACTGCGCATCAGCTCTTTCCCTTCCATGGAATTCTGGGGCTGCGTCATACCCCCCGGATTTACATTACTATTGATATTGTGCTATTTACAGTAATTTAAAAAAGTAATGAAATTTCCGCAGGTGGCTGGTATTGAAATCGCGCACTGTTCGACCTTACGCCGTTTCCTTGCCAACTTAGCAACCACGCCAAGATCAAATTAAATAAGGAAAATATGTGGCCTTACTTATTGCTGCGATTTCATTTAGTTGAAGATATATGTGCATACTAGTTGTAGGGGCGTGTTCGTTTCACCCCACTTTTCATTATTCGGATTATCAATTTGATATAAAATTGATTAATCGGATTAATACTTAATCCGGTATTAATTCATTAAAAAAATTTATCCGCTAATCTTAATCAGATAAAATTTATGTGATGAAACTAGTTTAATTGAGTTAATCGATAAAAAATTAATTTTGTGTAGATTGATAAGTGTATCTTTTGTTGCAAGGGTGTGCTAAGTCTCTTTATTTATTTCTTTTTTTGGGAGGGAGCGGCATGGTAGGTCCTCACCCTTGGAGGTTCGGCGTTGTACTGAGGTGTGATTTGTTGGGGAAGGGTTTTATAAAGGTATTGTGAAATATTAATTTTCTATGGTATCGAGGAGGCATGAGGAGTTCCTTCCCATTTACCGTCTGGCAGACGTCTGAGATTATGGCGGAAATAAAGAATAATTTTACTGAAATATTAATTAAACAAAAAGAGACCTGAATATGATTTAGGTCCACATCAGTGGTTTACTAACCCGTCCTATATGGTAGGAATATATTTTATGAAAAACAACAGAGACTCGCATGTGACTCGTCGACAAACAGAATAGCTTAAGTGTCGGAAATGATAATAACCAGGTATTTTATTGAAAATCAATTAAACGAAAAGCTACCTGAATATGATTAACGCCCAAATACACCACACCATTTTACTAATGTAATTAAAACGAATGCAAGTACATGACTCCTCGACTATCACACAGAAATTTCTTATTGAAAGACTTAAATCGATAAATATAATTTTTATGATGCACATACTAGATGAAACAACGAACATTTAAAAAAAAATATGAACAACTATTTCCCTAGAAATAAATGACACAAACTAAATACTTTGGAATCACAAACGAATAACAACAGATTTCCATATCAATACCGGCCCAGTTGCCCTGGTGTCATTAAGATATACACAAAGAGTTAATACAATTATACTTACAACGAATGCAAAAATACTATTTCCCTACCAATGTATATTATACGACAGAAAAAATTACACGGCTAGTCCTAAATACAATAACGAAGCATTTTAAAGTAATTAACAAACACGAGTTATGAATTCAAAACACAACTGTTTATATTTACAATAGACAAATACCTTACAATGTATAGTTAATAATATAATACATATTACACATATATTCGCTTGGGAGGTAGCTGCAGAAGTGAGATAAGTTTAGCACTTGCGGCGAATTATAAGCTGAGCGAGGTGTTGTGATCAACCATAGCCAACGCTGGTTTGGCTGCTGTCTGATTATAGATTGAAGTAATGGCAGAGCATTTTATTTAAAATAACTAATCATTACATTGTAAAGAACACGTCACAAATAAATGTCTCAGCCCGATTGCTGCACAAACAAACGGAATGAATGAACATTAAAAAATATGAATATTTCCGAAAACTATTTGAGGTTATATCAAACAACACCCAAACTTCCAAATTAAGGAAACGATTTGCACACTAGTCATACACATTCTGAATTATACCTATAACGAATTCAAAAACATATCCTATTTCCCTGCGAATCTAGATGGAATTAATTATTGATGTGCCAACTTACTAGCGCATGAGATCAGAGCCCCCAAAATAATAGCTAAGTCAAAATCACAGAAATTTACCTAGCCGAAATGCTCCAATTCAAACACCAAGAAGTTCCAGAGGCCAACGTGGGACAGAAAATGATCCGCTGCAAGTGCGACCTCTCAGTGCAACAACCACAAGTTAGTGAAGAAAGCCCAGCCCCCACACAAAATAATACCATCTTACCTTATTTTTCTCTTGGTCACATTCAGTTGTAGGTCTTACCCACATTAATCAGCAAGTAGGTGTTAAAATTAAATTGTTACTTGTTTTTAATTTGCTTTTCTTTTGACCCTCACCAAAAATAATCAAATACATGTTAATATATTATACTAAAAGAGGTTATTTGAACTCAATAACCTGATTGCAAAAAAAAAAAAAGAAATCTTGTCTCTTTGATTGGTTAACAGAAATAAAAGCATTACTTTAGTTAATAGGTTTATTGGCCATAAATTTTTTTTTCTAATGCACAAGTGCAAATCCCGAAAGTGCAAAAACCTACATAAAACATGTCATTCATAAACAACAATGAGTATTTTCAGAAATTAAATTACTTTTTTTGGTTTAGTTCCATTTCAAATTTTAAAAATTAGGGTTGCACCCACAATTAAAAAAATACATATATATGTTTTCCAAAGAGCAAACTAAGGAGAGCCATTGCCCGAAACATCATTACAGTGAAGATTCTAACATGATTTTTTTTTATTACTTCGGTACATAAACAGCTTTTACAAAAGCTTTAAATCCAGAAACAACATAACTCAAACTCCCATTAGTTTCAAATAAATAACTTAGCATTATTTTTGTGTAAACCATGTGGCCATTGCTCATGTAAAAAAGTTTTTTCTACTTCCTGGAAAATAAGGGTTTTATTACTTATGGTGATTCGGAAATAAACGGTTTATTATGGTAGGCGCCATAAAAAATAATTGAATTACATTGCTCGCCTATGAATGTTGAAATACACAAATATAATTTGTAATACGCATGTTAAAAATATATATTATTCAAGCCAACTAAATCGGAGAGGCCCTACAGTATGGAATACCTATTTGGGATCAGTTATTGTGTGTGTTAATATATGAAAAAATTATGCTGCAGTGCTAAAATTTCTCATTTTTAGCCTATTTTCCGAAGTAAAGAAAGGCTTTTGAGATCACTTTCCTGCCTGTGTCAGTGTGTGTATGTGTTTGCCTGTGTGTGTGTGTGTCCCTTTCAATTTTTGAACGCATGAACGGAATTTCACCGAACTCGGTGCACACAGTACTAAGTAAAGGCAGCTGATTTTTTTAAGTTTTCGACCAATCCGAGCATTTACTTTCAAAATGAAAGCCTTTTTAAAATATATTGTGATATGTGATACCTTGGAAACCATATTAAACTGTTTCAAACCTAATTTTGTATTTTGGCAGCTCGTCTAAGCAATGAATTCAGAGGTGAAAATTGTTGTTGTCAGCCATTTTGGAAGATAGCGCCACAAGAAAAACAAAGCTTTTACATTATATCTCGAAAGCTACCCAAACAATTTTCGCCAAATTTGACACATAAGTAATATTATAAAACGCCATGTAACTATAAGTTATTTATCTTTATTAGGCCCTCTTTTGAAAAATAGCAGCGATACGATTATTTTAGTTTAATTTGGTATAACTATCGTGGCACATTACCAGTTTTAACTAAATTTTGTATGCTTACAGTATCTGTTAGGAGCATCATTTAAGCCAAAAAATAATCACTTTTGTCCGCATTTTGTAAAAGTTAAAGTTATTGGGTAATATCTAGAGAAACAATTGACATATTGCTCCCAAATTTGGCACAGAAGTAGTAGTGCGGCAATTGGTATGTATTAATGTGTTTCAAGAATATCAGACACTTATTAAAAATGACAGCAAATCTAGCTATTTTAGCCTAGTATGTTATATCTTCGTAACCAATTAATTAATTCCAACAGAACTTTATACTGAGAGTATATATAACAAACATCAAATGTGACTACATTGTTACTCTTTCGTCCTCCATCTTGTAAGATAGTGCCACTTGAATAAATATTTGTTGATATATCTCGGGAAACAATTGACCGTTTCCTATCAAATATGGCAAAACATGTAGGTCTATTAGTGGGGAAGATTAATGTTAACTGTAATTTTTTAGGTATGTCAGACTGTTATTATCCAATTGGCTGTAATATAGCTATCGTCGAAACCATGTAATTGATACGGAGGAAACTTTATATGTTGGCAGTATAGGCCCTATATTGCAGCCATTAAATGTGACCACAAAAAATCTCATTTGTGAGCAATTTTTTAAACAGTAACGTACGGAAAATTAAAATAATACTATATCTTCGAAAAACAACCGATTTATACCAAATCTGGCAAAATATAGTAGCACAATGACAGGCCATGTAAAGTGATAAATTTTGAGAGTGTCGTGCACCGAAATTTCAAAAATGGCTGCCACATAAACATTTTATCTCAAAAGTTTTTATCTACGAAACTGCAAAAATTATTTAAACTTAAATTTGTATGCTGACAGTATTAATTAAACCCCTCAAAATTTTCTATGCAAAGCCTGATTTCTCCGACAATTTGAAAGATAGCTTCACATGAATTAATACAGTTTTTATGCTGTACCATTGGATACAATCAATTTAATTCTTTCAAATTTGCGAAGAAGTTGTACTGTGGGAGGCCATCTTAATTTTGTAAGTTTTAAGAGTTCCTCTTATTTCCTCAATGACGCCTATACAAACATTTGAGGTTAGTGTGCTATATCTACGAATCTATGTAACATATTTAAATTTAACTTTTTATGTTGTATCAAAATAAATCATGGAACATGCTAATACACAAAATGTTGGTACTCCATTTATGATGATCGTCATATGAACAATGGAGGTTTTATGCAATATCTCGAGTATCAATCAACCAGTTCACACCAAATTGTCACGCAAGTATTGTTACAGTAGGTTATGTAAATTTTGTTGTGTTTTGTGTGTCAGGCAGATTTTAATGGGGTTTATATAAATAAATTATATTAATTGGTTATAACTACGAAATGTTTAAACAAAATTCAACCAAATTATGTATGCCACCAGTATTAATTATAAGCATTTTATGCATACAGAGAACCTCTTTTGCCAGATTTTTTTTTTGCAAAGTGTTGTCAGGTGAGTAAAATGAATATTTTGAAATATTTCCAGGACAATTCAACTAATTTGCACAAAATTTTGGACACCTACAAAAGTCCATGCAAAGTTACATAAATAAAATGGGATCAAACATTTATTTTCGAAATGGAGGCAATATAAATATATTTATATGTTTGGTATGTATAGTTAACAATTCAACCAAATTTAACTAAACTTTTTATATTGACAGTATAAATTAGACGCATAGCATTAAGAACATCTCTAGGCAGTTTTGTAAGAGAGTACCGATTATAAACATAAGATTTTTATGTCTTATCTAGGGTTCCAATCAAACAGTTTCCACCAAATTTTTCAAACACGTGGCGTTATGGTAGGCCATGTAAATTTATGTAGTTTTAGTGGCTCAGGCACTTATTTTAAAAATGATGGCCGGGTAAATACTTCAAGTTAATGAACTCTATTATTCAAATTTTTAGACTGATTGCGTCCGAAGTTGATACGCTGAATCCTACCTCTGTGATGCAGTTGAGTTCAAGATAGCTTAATGTTACGAGTTTTTCTGAATTCGAATCGCGGGTAAGTCAACCTCTAATAACAATAATAATAATAATATGTTTAACCTCTAATAATATTGCTATCAAAGAGACGTTAACGCCTACCTAAAATCTAAGATTTCAAGAACATCGCTAAAATTTATTTACAGCCATTTAGAGGAAAGTAGTCTCATCAGCTATCAGTAATTTATTTTTTCACTAGGTTTAATAATATTTTAAATTTTAAGATAGTTTATTCAAACAAAATCAACACGTTACTGACATAACTATTGAACATACTTTCCTCTACATGGGTGTAAATAATTTTTAATGTAGTTATTAAAAGCTTAGATGGTACGTAAGTCTTAAATTTTCGTTGAGAGCAATACCAATAGCTATTAAACGAGAAACATATGTAAAAGTACCGATACAATTGCAAATACACACGTGCCTTGCCCGAGAATCGAAACCAGAAAACCTCGTAACTTAAGCTAGTTTTCAATCACCTTCATCGCATGGGTAGGATCCAGATCGTCAACTTCGGATTTAATCAGTTTATACTAACTTGAAAAGTTTGCATTGCCAGTGTTGTGCTACTCGTGTGAAGAATATGATGCAAATCCGTTGATTGGTTCCAGAGATATGGCATAAAATCCTTATTTTCTTTATCACTGCTGTATTAGAATATTGCCTAAAAAGGAGAGGTTATAAACGTTACTATGAGGAGATACTAGCATCATAAAAAATTGTTCGAATTTGGTTAAATTGTTAAATATAATTGCCTAACTCATCAAAATATTTATATTTTCAACATATTGAAAATCATTGTCTGACTGTACTTAGCCTAAATCATTTAATTAACATGGTATTCTGCAGCACTAATGGTGTGATGTATTAGGTGTAAATTAGTTACATTGTTCCGAAAATATGATAAGTTATTCAATTTACTTACTTAGCCCTATTTTGCAGAAAGGCTTGGAAAAAAGTTGATCTCTGACGCATAATTGATGTTTCTATTGAGCACTGTTAGCGCAAAAACTTTGATTGACTGTTGTTGAATTATTTCATACATATAACATACAAAACTAAATTATTTATATAAACACTACTAAAAAAGAGGCCTGCCGCCCCTAAAACATTTTAGTTTACATACACTACCGTAGCACAAATTGCGTGAGAAATTTTGATGTAATCGTTTGGTTGGTCCTCGAGAAATTAAATAAAACCTACACTTTTTAATTAAACATAATTTCACTCAAATTAAAAATATATATTTTCGCAGCTTATGTAATCTTTCTCAATGTAATTTATCATTAAATACTGTGTTGTTGGTTATGTGCTGAGACAATAATGTATTCATAACAATTCGTAATTGGAATTTTTTGTTATGTTATGTCAAATCTGCATGACAAAACTTATTCCAAAATAGCATATAATTCGCGTGTTATAAATAAAACAATGTAATTTTTTTATTTACTTGGTTCATAATTTTAATTTAAATCACGATCCTTTAAAAATGTTCTGCATTTTTCTATGAGTGCGTTACTGTTAGGTATTCTAAGATTTGGCGAGTGCCTTTAACTGTTATCATTTGATTGGTAAGTTAGGAAATATGTTGTTTGGAATTCATATATTTGGACAATATTTTAGTATAAAATTAAAAATGTTATGATATGACACAATGTATTATATTTTCATATGATGCTATATTACATAAGGGCGGATATATGAGTCTCTGTTTAGGTTAGATGGATATAATAGATATTGCAGGCATAAAAAGTTAGGTTAAAATTTCTTCCATCGTTTCGTATATATAACTCACTGACCTTAAATGTTTATATGGCTGCTAATTCTGAAATAAGTATCTGAATAACTCAAATGTATCAGTTTACATTGTTTACCATAGTTTCAACATGTTTGCCCAATTGGGTATAAATATGTTGCTATTTTTTGGAGATATGACAGAAAAATGGTAATTTACCATGGATGGTGCTCTACTGAATGGTAGACAAAAGAGGCTTTACGTGGACAAATTTTTGGTTGTAATATATACTGCCAGCATACAAAGGTAAGTTGGAATTAAGTACATGGTTTCGACGATGTACCATACAAAGCTAAAGTATCTATGTGGCCACCATTTTTAAAATAACTGCCTGTCCTACTTAAATTATAATCGATTTGTGCACAAGTTTCAGTGCTACTTGTTTGCCAAATTAGGTAGGAACTGGCTTATTGTTCCTCGAGATATGACACAAATTGTACTTATCATAGTTGCATTGTCTTACAAAATGGCGGACTAAAATTGCTCAATGCAGACATATTTTATAGTTGTATTATATAGTTACAGCATACAACGTTAGGTTTGAACTGATTACATAGTTTCAACAATATAGCATATTATGCTCAAATAGGTATATCATCGCTACTTCGAAAGTTAGTGTGCATGGTACTTCTCTAAACATTAAGCCACAGCACTACTTGCTTGCCGAATTTGGTAGGAATAGGTTAATTGTTTCCCGATATAAGACATGCAAACTTTATTTATTCATGTTGCTCTCTCTTACCAAATTGCGGACAACAGTGAATATTTGTTGGCATATGTGATGAATCTAATATACATATCAGTATTCGACATTTGGTCGGAATAGTTAGGACGGTATGGTAGATAAATCCAATAAAAATAAAATACTTGTATGTCTGCCATTTTGAAAATGTTCCTAATCAATATTATTTGCATAGTTAATGTGGCCGTCTATAGTATTATTCCCGTTCCAAATATGGCGAAAAATGTTTGAGTAGTTTTCGAGATTAAATACAAAAGCTTTATTTTTCATGTAGTGGTATCTTCCAAGATGGTGGGCCAATAACAAGATCTATATATATATATATATATATATATATATATTCAATACTTACACAACGCGCAGCCAAAATTCAAAATTTGGTTTAAATCAATTTAATGGTTACCTAGATATGGCACATCACCCTTAATTTTAAAATGACCGCCATTTGGAAAATTTGTACCTGGCGTGGTCAAAAACTATTATAGTCAGGTGCCCTTACTAAGCACTATATGTGTACTGAGTTTGGTGACATTTGGTTTCTGCGTCCAATACTTGAAAGAAAAAAAGTGGGGGGGACACATTCGCAGACACACACAGACACACATTATAGACACACACAGACAGGAAAATTGTTCTGATAAGCCTTTATTTTCTTTGGAAAGTAGGCTAAAAATGACACTTGTTCTAACATTAAACCAAAGTTGTTTTTTTTTTAGTCAGGCACCAACCAATATCCAGCAATTTATCAAGTAAATGTTTGCTGACATTTTCGACACTGATAGTGTGCTGATAAGACGTGATATTGCATACATAACACCAACCATTAAACAGAATTATACAATAATAATGTCAGTAATGTTTCGAGTTTTTTCTGTCATTATCTAATATTTCAAAAATTATTTTGCCCTTGCCAAGGTTTTTTCTTTTGTTTGTATAAACCAAACACTCTCCGGTGCAATGAGAAGTCTGAAAATTTACTCGATTAAAGGCGTTCATATATATATACATGTAATATATATTATATAAATTCAATAATATATACTTATATATGTGAATATATAATTTTGAATTTTGCCAGAAAATTATTACTGGTAAAAATGTAATTTCTAATGTGATTCTAATACATTGGTCAAATACTTGGATTCCAATAAACATTTCCCCATCTTACCTATTAAATGCCAGCAGGTTAAGGCGCTCGCCAAACATACGAATACCTACCAGTTACCAACACATAGCCAACTTCATACATTTTTTTAATTATCATTGTTTAAAAATAGCATTAGGAATCAAGCAAATTAAATTAATAATATTCTATTATTTAGAATAAAGAGATTATATGCTATTTTGGCATAATGATTGGAATGCCGATTTGGCATAACATAACCAAATGTACCCATAACCAACTCTTATATTTACAACATTGTCTCAGCGCATAACCAACAACACAGAATATAAAGAAACATTACACTCAGAAACATTACATATGCTGCGAAAATAAATATTTTGTTTCATATTTAACTTTTTTTTTATGTTATTGAAATAATGATTGTTTAATGACCCAGCGAAAGTAAACATACCAAATACCGACAGTCAATTTACCAAAAAATTAACGAACTCACGAGAAAAATTAAAATTTGAATAAAACGTGGTTTGTGTGTAAAAAAAACTATACCTTTAAAGAAAACATAGAAAATGTTCAGTAGTTATAAAAAGAGGAGTTTGGCGCAGGATCCCACGAGCCGGAGGCCGGAGCCCCCAGCTGTTACATCACAGCCGGCGGCCTGGGACAGCCATGTTATCGACAAAAGGGTCTGTTTCACACCGAAAAACCTTTAGTTATATAGAGGCAATAACCATAAAATATACAGATTATATTGAAAAAATCCACAAAATTGCATAACTACCAGCAAATTAATTAATTACTTACTCGTTGATTACTGCTGCTACATGTCTTGAGAAAAGGCCGAAGAGCGTTGCCGAGGATACAAAAAAAAAAACATCTTTTCTATAGATCTAAGTAATGTTAATTATAAATTTTGCTCAAATTCTGGTTTGCATCAAAAATTCACTTATTTCAATTGCATAATAATTGATGAACTATTTTCCTGCATACTCTTTTTTTCTTTGTAAGAAAAACAGCATGGCGCGTGTTCTGATAATTTTCATTTCTACTACATCTTCGATGAGTAAACGATTATCGAATTTGGTGCAGAATATGAAAATTGCTCTTATCAGTGCTGACATCTGATATATATATATATATATATATATATATATATATATATATATATATATATATATATATATATATATATTATATATATCAGATGTCAGCACTGATAAGAGCAATTTTCATATTCTGTAATTTTCATATGTATGTGTATATATATATATATATATATATATATATATATATATATATATATATATATATACACATACATATTCCAAATACGTTTTCCAGCGTCTCATAAACCAGTCAGTTTTTAGAATGATGCCGAGCTTTATCTCTATGATTACACAGCCTGTTTTTCTGCTCGTAAAGCTATAAAGGCTGAATATTGTAACATGTTATGGGTTAAAATGTGCCGCAAGGTAGTTTTTTTTATAGTAATAACTTGGAAAAGTAGTGAATTTTCGAAATTAAACCATTTATATTATCAGACATTCAATAGAAAAATAGTTATTTTAATTGTATAACGATCGTACGGACCGTAGATTTTATGAGATTAATTTTGTGTTCATAATTGTAGTTTTAATTAGAAGACAGCTCGCTGTGCAAAATATTTTCACAAACTGTACGTCGATGACTACAATGTATCCCACTAAAACTCATTTCCGGGGCGGTGGTGGGGGGGAGGAGTGATCTCAACTTACCCTCATGCTGGAAATAAATACGGTTTTATGAGGAGGGGGGAGGAGGTTGAAGCTGGCAAAATCAATTGCTCGGGGCTTGTTTCAACTGCCGGCGACCACTGGCTCCTAACTTCACTCGCGAACCAGGCTAAGGGCACGTACATCAGTCCTAGACTTGGGCGAAGGGTGAAAAAAGGGGGGGGGGGTGATTATGTTAATATATTAACTGTAGGAAACGAAACAAAATCATAATAAATATCTAATAATTAAAATTATTATTAAAAATAGAGTTTCCGAATACATACGCTAGGATTATTTAAAACAGAAGCAATACAATAAAGGAAATGGTGAAGGTATTATAAACAAACACAACTGAATGAAAAAGAGTTTGTTATAAAATATTACAAGTCATAAAATTCTTATTTTCAGAAAATAAATAAATTTATCTAAATTAAATAAATAAAAAAATTAAATAAATAAAAACAAAAAATGCAAAGACACGAAATTTTAATTGAAAATTGGTAAAAAATAATAATACCAAGGTAATGGGAAAATACGATAATATATTGACGTATTCGTTAACTTATAACTACTTATCAAATATATATGGCTAGATATAACTAATATTAGTTTAAATAATTATAATTTAAAAAAATAATCCTTCAGTGCCATAAATTGATAGTTCTCTAATTCAGGAAGACGAAAATGATAATACAGCAGAAACCAACAAACTTCAGACTAATAATTCATCATTCTTTTCTTATATGTCACAAACTACACGTGATGAAATGTACCCTGAGAGGGTGTAAGGCCTGATCATGAGACAGCTGTAAAGCAGAAAAATAGGTTGTGCCCAGGAATTGTTTGGAGCGGCCCTCCATGAGACTATTGATCTCACTCAAATACTAAATGCAAAATTACCCAGCACACTTGCTTACAACATAACAACACAAAATACAGACATCACAACATTGTAAACACTTCAGCCAGCATGCTGACTGGCGAAGAACTTCACTCCCTTACCGAACACACAAACATATAAAATGCGAAGAGAAAACACCAAAATTACAGCTTAAATATGGCCCATTCGCCCAAAAATCGCAACTACACGCGACACCTGTCGTAGGCCCAAAGATTTGAGTATGTGTTGGGGTCCATTTTTTGTTACAAACACCCAATGAGTTATCAATACTTTGGCTTCCGGTCTGATGACACCAAAGCCATCCGGTTAGGCAGCAGCGGCAGATCAGTCTTAATTAAGTTGGCGGACACCAGTGGCACACTTTAGTAGTCATAACCAATATGGCGGATAACAGTGACACACACTAACATATTATAATAGAAATGACGATGCCGGGCCACCAGCAGCACACACTCTAGAGGACGACATCAAAGTTCCAGGGTGGAATGACAGAGCAGGCAAGAGAGAGAGAAGAAGGAATGCTAGATCATGTAGCAGTATTCTAAATAACTGCAACCAATATGAGAGTCAAATGTAAGTAATATATGGAGCAGAATGACTGAACATGAGGTGAAACGAGAGTTAGGTCTTTTAAGATGGCAGGTAAAGGTCACGGCCAGGAACATTTCAGATGGCGCCACAGAACTAAATCTCCACTTACTGTAATCTGTCTGCCTGGTCCTATATTTTATAACAATTTATTAATACAGACATGCAAAATTTGCGTTATTATTTGGCAGCATGCTAGATTTCCCCATCCTATATACATTAGAGTCGGTGTTATTTGTTTATTGGCTTCTGCAAAAGCGAGGAGTCACATTCCATTTTGACTAGGCAGGAGGTGATTGGGCTATCTTATAGTTACTTGTTTCTGATTGGTTCAAGGCCACCTAGGGCATGTCATAGTCCAATGAAAAAAGCAATAAAAACACACATGTGTTTGTCATGTATTCTGTCTTCAAATGATGACACCAATTTCGAGGTCTCTAGTTATTACTTATGAATTTAATGAAATTATTAGAAATTGCACAAATAAGTTAAAATGAAAATAATGTTTTTTATGCAAGACATTTTTCCCAACCGGAATCACTATTGGTGTGAGACCTTGTATAAATCGGCGGGGAAATAATTCTTATCCAACAAAACCTTTTTTGTGTAGGCCAGACACTTGAGTAAAATGTTTATTAAAACTCGCGAAACTGTAACCAAATTACAAAATGTGTCTGTTTTTACTCACCATGTGAGGATATTCTTTTGGCTTTGCATATTCACCACCAATAATCAAAGTAGTTTCCACAACACCACATGAACTAATCTTATTCTTCTTCGAAAAGGACAACAATATTGGAGCCTCTTGTTCCTCACTGACAGATTCAGCATATTCTTGGCATTCTGTAATTAAAAATATTACCAATAGAAAACTAAAATAATTGGTATTGCCTAGAATGTAGGTTCCATTTCCATTAAATGTTAACAACACTGTCACATTTTATACCACCATGATTAAGATTAGTCTGTCATAAAGGATTTAGGAGCAGGAGTCAGGTGCCGTCCGCCATGCTGTGACGTCTCCGGCCACCATATTGGATCCAGGGTACGATCGACCTTGACCCATGACATTAACCCTGTACCTGTGACCTTGGATGACCTTGAGCCCAAAAAATATATTAAAAAATGCAGAAAAATGATAAAACCCCAAAAAATTATTTTAAAAAATGATACTAAAAGATATTCAATTTTTTTAAAAGTAAATATAGGTTGTCCATGGTACGATTAAAGGTGGATCGACTAAGCTCTCAATACAGCCGGCCCTCGCCAGGTCGACCACTGTCCATCTCCTCAGCTATGTTAGATATTGATGACCTTGAAATTTAACCTTGAACTTAGATAACCCTGAAGCCAAAAAAATTCTAAAAATCGCAAAAAAAAAAAAAAAAAAAAAAAAAACGTTAACAATTTATAAAAATCATTAAACATTATTATTGAAACATACATTTCTGGAGGTCACCCCACGACCGACCCTCTTCCTTTTTTTTATTTGTTATTAATCGTTCAGTTACTCATGTCGCTCGACCCCTTTAACGCCATACCATAACTACTGTCCATTTATTTTTAGTATCACCCACTAGAGCGCACTGGTAATTCATGTTTCAACATCCAGAAATAATTTACTATCGAAAAGAGTGCTATAGACTTTACCAAATGGCGATGAGGCCATGTAAATCGGTATATTTAAATGTTTTGATATATTTTTTAATATGATTATTTTCATTTAACAACTTGAAATAAAATTGTGTTATTTTAAATTTTTTTAAATCGTATTTTTTTACACAAAGTATATTGTACGCATAATAAAATATATATGTTCAGCAAAAATCGAACAGAGTCAGAATTGCATATTTTAATTGGCAGATCTTTAATAATGATGTTTAGGCTGAGCAATTTACATATGGCGTTAAACAGCAGAGCTCTGCGAAGGGCAGTAAAAATCACAGGTTCGCTATGATGACCTTCGGCACAAGAAGCAGCAGCAGCAGTACTTGTCTCCGATTCACTGTACATTACATTATCTTTGCGGTGTAGACTTGACTCTTTTTTATCAATGGCGCTATGATACTAGTACCAACATCCGGCTCATCAACACCAGATCTGTCGGTAACAGAACCGCCACCAGCCGCCTCAGGAGTAATTGCTGGTCGTCGACGAATGGGTGCAGGTTCATCTCTGGAACCAGAGAGAGAATCATCCGTGATGGGCACTGACACGAGTGTCTGGCGTCCGCGATACACTCGGCGGCGTCTGGTTGTCTGGCTGGGTGAATACTTCTTGGACCCAGGTTGCTAGGAGTAGACTGATGGTTCCTGCCCCTCCTAGAGCGAATCCACAGCACAGTCTGGTTAGTGGATAGTAGAATTGGTCTGGGCCAGGGCGATGGATTGGTCCACTGTGCAGGGAGGCTTCGTCTGCGACCTCGTGTGGGACACTGCGTAGGCTGATGCTTCCAGACAGTCCAATTGAAACTGCGTTGGTTCGTAGACGATTGGAAAATGTGCGAATTGCCTGTGCTGCATGCCACTACCATCGCGAGTCTCAGTGTAGGTCTGCAGATATATCCATCTTCTGCTATGAAACTATACTCCACACTACTGTGGTTTCGCTTGGTGCTTGCATAAATATACGTAGGGCAGAATGGAGTCATGGTGACAATCCGACCCCTAGGCGACGACAAAACGAGCAAGTGGAATTTCCCCAATTATATATTATATGGCTGTATATCAGGTATGCTAACCAAAAAATTAATTCCTTCCCATTTCGAGAAGATCGGGTGACTTCGTGCCTAGTCGTCTGCAGCTGATTCCCAGTACAAGTACATGGCACACTACTTCCGCAGCAGCTGCACGTTCTTCAGTATGCAGGCCCAGTTAGGGTCTGGCCTGTCAGACATAATGATGCGAATCGCCGTAAAGTTTCGACAGCTTGCGAAGCGAAGGACATCCATAATCTTCCTGCACGTCGATAATTTCCACTTCAAATTTAAACAAGTCCCTAAGCCATTTTTTTTCTGTTCAGCTACTGCTATGTTAATTGGGGCGTTCGGGTACTGCATCAGCAAATCTCGCAGTACATTTCCCACCTAATAGTATGGAATCTTGCCTTTGTCCCACTCCAGTCCGTGGTAGTACTTGGTTAGCCAAGCTTTGATTATCATGCTCTTCTCGTCCAAAAGTTTCCACGAATAAGGGGGGTGGAAGTTGTGGGTTCGTGTTTTGCCATCGTTGTCGTAAGACACTGATGCTATCTCCTTGAGCACTAAGCCATTTTGGTTCTGGGAACCCTGCAGAATAGAGTACATTTTGAAGCTGAAAATTCTCGAAGACGAATCAACATTTCTAGTGTGTGAACAGTTTTATTTATATATTTTCAGCTGTGCTCACGACAGTATTTTGATGGTCATATCTCGGCAATCGTACAATACAAGCCAGTCGTAAAGTATCGGGCAGAATGCGTATGTGTTGACAGAAATATTTCCATGTGTAGTGAAATCGATCTTGCAGTTGATCACATTGGAGGTAATACACTCATTCTGTTCACTCACATCGAATACCATGAGCTGTACCAATCTCTTGAATGTACCAAGGCTCAGTATCGTTGATTGGGGGTATCCATAATATGCATTTTGGAATTGAGTGTACATCTGATATGCCAGCAGGTACTGGATATTTTCAAAGTTAATGTTCATGTCAACATACTGATAGCTTTCGCTAATAAAAAATATTTTCACATTTTATTATTTGACATGCGTCGAATTGCAAACGACTCACTCTCACATTGAGCTGTCTGCCAGCCTGTAGCCCAACGACGATGTACATCGATTTTTCAGAAGCAAAGCTATATTTCATCTTCCAGTTGATGCGCTGGCTTGCTCGCAATCTGGGGTATGACT
Organism: Dryococelus australis; assembly: GCA_029891345.1. NCBI lineage: Eukaryota > Metazoa > Arthropoda > Insecta > Phasmatodea > Phasmatidae > Dryococelus > Dryococelus australis. The sequence continues at coordinate 30,195,318 of CM057009.1, forward strand.
CGAGACTCCGTGACCAGAAAGCCGCATCGATTTTTATGCCATCTTCCACATTCTTCAACATTTTTATGTGTTATGCAGAGCTCAACTGTACATGACACATTTAGACTGTAGTTTCAGTACCTCTGTCTCCAAGTTATCTACTATAGCTAAGAAAAACAAAATGGAGAGCAGGATGTACACTTCGAACTTGTCTCCAGGGTATATATTAACACTGTAGTCATCTTCGATTATCCAGCTTGTTATCTTGGCTTCAGACAGCTCATTCGGCCTGAGCGAAAGGTAATTTTTTTATCCTTTAGTGTATTCCCACAACTTGCGACTGGTCCACCTCGACACTGTTGAGAAAATACATGATGCGATTGATCAAGTAAAAAATTTCATTGCCTGTTATTTACGTCTATGCCAGTTTAGACCGATCTTCTTTTGTTAGAGTCCCCTTAATTGGCAGGAAATACTGGCAAGGAAGAGAGCAGATATTTTTGTGCTGGACCGCAATCCGAACTTCCAATGGTAGTGTGTATGGTCCGATCAGGAAAGTTTAGTATGCATGAAGTTCCAGTTTCGTTATACTTTCTTTAAAAAACGACTGGCACCTCGATATTTAGTTAATCATTCATAGCGATTGACGTTGATGCCAAGACTGTGGAGGAATATTTTGTAGCATGTGTTAACTCCTTGGTGACCTCCGACATACCGATTGCAGGTATTGCATGGCACTTTGTATTATTGCTTCTGGTCGGCGTAAATATTATTCCCATCTTCTCAAATGCAGGTGTATGGTGATATATTCGTTTCGAAAGTTCACTATCTGTCTGTGTTGTTTGACGACGGTAACGACCACCTCGTGTGCTCTCTTCGCAATAACCGGAACATAAATGATACTTTGTGGTGCTACGACCAGTTTAAAATCTGGATGGACCATAGGCGAAAATTCGTGCAGCATATTGCTCTGCATGATAATGAGTTACGTGCTACTTGCTAAATTGTAGTTTATTCGTATCACCTTGACCGGAAAGATGTTTACAGGCCTTGAGGAATCGTGTGTTTTGCCAGCTTCGTAGCTGCATGGCTTGAACCCGAGCATCGGTCCGATAGTAGCCAGTTTCGTAAAGTCGATAGCTTCGCTGCATCTGATAACACTCTTAAGAGTATTGGGATTCCCACATAGTTCAAATTCTGTGTCAGGAGACACATAATAGCCTATGGGCAGCGACACCTCATGTGAAACATTGCCACTTTTTAAGAGGTAGAGCTTGCAATTTTTTCATCGATGTTAGGTATCTCATTGCAGGTTTGAAAATCGACTAGGCTTATGCACAAATCCCCCTTCAGGTCAAGTGGTGGTAAGTGTACTGCATGCAGCTCTGAGCCATGACTCGTCAAGGTAAACATTATCGATCTGCCTGATGGTTTCCTCATAATGTATAGCCAGTTTATACAATTACCTGTACGGACGAACCAGGAAGCGAAGACACAAATGTCCACAGTTTCACGTATTAGGCATCTGCTTCATATCGAAGTTGTAAGTCAACTTTGTTCCTTTCAGGTACCATTGCAGTTCAGGTGGAGGATTAAAATTCTCAAAACTGTCATAATAGTCTGCATGTTTGCCCCATTTTACGTTAGCCACCCAGTGCTTGCCGGACCTGGCTGTCATGTCCAGGTTAATGATGGCACATTCGTCTCTCTTGGGTTTACGGGGCAAAGAACCTCTCATAAACAATCCCCTGAAATGTGGTATTTCCAATTTGCACACAAACAGTTCCAAATCCACATTCATGAGCGGTCGTTTTTGGTAGAAATTTCATTATTGCCTCTTCTTGCTGTGTCGCCTTTGCACATTTCCACCTCCTAGTGGATATGGCCTAAGGTAGAGACATTGACCATTTTTTGCCCATGGTGATAGCATCCATATTTGCATTGTGTCTTTGTGCTTCGGACAACTGTTTCACTTCATTCGATGCTGTGTTGACGGCTCAGACGATACCACTCGTGGCTCTGATTAGGCCCCCGAGGGCCCTAAGTGCAGGCAAAAGCAATGGGAAAGATCAGCTGTTAGATGTTTTCTTGGTTTTGCATGCTTTTATCCCTTTCTCATTTTTTTTTGTTTCACTTGTGTCTTTATATTTCTCTCTTTACCTGTTCCCATTTTAACCTGTGTTTTTCATTTGCTCTTATCGCCAACGCCCATCTTTACCTCGGCCTTCATAACACTGAATACACCACATATGGCTATTTTTTCTCCGAATCGTTGTTTGATTATTTTCCTATCCCGTTGGTCCTACATGCCATCAGTCTGTCTGCCTAGTGTCAGGATTCAAGATCCTTGTTTAATAACTAAGCGATGTCATGCTTCTTCCATACTTCGTTCAGTGCATTGCTCCCTGTGTCACATTGTGACAGCCTTTTAGCTAGCTTGTTTCCCGACCCGTAGAACTTATATGCGGTTCAATAGGTATGTTGTTGATCAGTGTATCAACGACATCTTTTTCTAACTTAACCTTACTTCTTCGAGGCGTCGTGGTGAACTGGGCGAGATAAATATAAATGCAACCTTTTATACTTATGCAAACTTTGTCAACATCAGTTTACCAGGAGGGATGCTATAAGGAGGCATTGTAAAGTTTGCAGCACTGATTCTATGTAACCACAATCAGCACCATATGCACCATAATCAGCACCACAAAGAGCACAAAATGCAACACAAACAGTACCATATGCACCAATCAGCACCATATGAACTACAATCATCACTACATGCACCCCAATCAGCACCGAATGCACCACAATCAGTACCACATGCAACACAATCAGCACCACAATCTGCACCACAATCAGCCCCACAAACAGCACCACAAGCTTCACCACATACACCACAATCAGCAATACATGCACCACAATCAGCACCACATGCATCACAATCAACACCACACACACCACAAACATCACCATATGCACTATAGTCAGCACCACATGCAACAAAATCAGCACCAAATGCAACACAATCAGCACCATAGCCACCAAAATCAGCACCATATGGACCACAATATAGTAGTGGTGACATACATATTATCAAGCAAGATGTTACTCTACCTATATGCATTACTGCTGAAGATGAAGCTATCTCTCATGAATCACAACACTGGAGCCTATTTCATAATATAGTATGCTGCATTATCACAGGACTATCAATTGCGAAAAGGAAAACAAAAACATGTGACCAGGTAAGCCTGCTGTAAGAAGAGACTGGTGTTCTGTTATAGAACTTGTATCTTTTTAAAAATCGCTCCAGCAACCGAAATATAATCGACTGGCACAAGAACTGCAAGATGTGGGTGGCATAGGTTGTTTCCCTTGCAGTGGTAACAAAGATATCGCACCACCGGGTGAAGCATTGCTAGACTTGATACTGATGATATTGCTTGCCAGAAGAAGGAGTGTATCCAGGAGTAATTTGTATGGGACAGCATGCAAATGTGGACTGCATGTAACTCGACCAGGCTTATTTACGCATACCCGAACAGCTGCTCCGTGAAAATGCAAATATGTTGGTGGTGTATCGCATTGACGAAAAATGTTTGTGGCATGTTTACTACAGAAATAACACTATCAAATATCAACTGTCTGTGTGTCTTGTGCTGGAAACAGAAATACAGATTTTTTAATATCATTAAGGACTGTCCCCTATATAATGGGAGGTACCGATGGCGATTCGATCATTTCATTGCCAACCACCAAGAATGAGTTACAGCATATTGAAATCCGGGCAAAGTAGCCTCAATCTGTGTCTTCACATAGATGAAGATGGGGGTTGTCTCATACCAAGGAATGATGGCATCTGTGATGTTAAAGAATAATTAGAAATGTAGGTGAACCCGAATGATCCGAGGATGCTGCTATTAAATATTTCGTCCTCGAAACTGGTAATTTCATCTCAAAATTGCGCAGTTTTTTGACAAAACAAAACGCATTCTTTCGCAATGATCTGTTCGAGCTTGGAGCGAAGATGGAGTGTGTGAAGATTGATATTTTCCATGTAAAGGTAGCCATGGACGAGCATGTAAAAAGTGTTCAAATGCAAATTGCTGACAGATTGAATGTGGCATCTGCACAAAATGAAGAGAATGTGAAAGGACTGAAAAATTTGATGTATCATAAATTCAGTACCTTGATTTCCCCCCTCGAATAGAAAGCGGATATTCAAAACCATTGCAAGGACATATTGGATATCTGCAGCGAACACCTAGGAAGGATCTAAAATCGTTTGTTGAAGACTCAGGACTAAACCTATAAAAGAGAGCAACAGTAACCATTTTATTCAGTCTCATGCCGGGTGTTGATAGAGAACTAGAGAACTGCATTGTGTGATACATTCGGTTTATTCGAATTATTTGCTCGCCAAGAAAGCTATACTTCGCGCGACCTTATAAATGAAGAAATATTTAAGCCCATTACTCGCTGTATCATTGTTCTCAGGGAGAGCGATGGAACGCCCGTAGTCACAAAGACCGACGTCGACGATAGTGCTGAGCCTACAAAGAAAAGGGGACACGATGACATACAAATTGCTCGGGATGTAGGATCGGATGTGGATTTCGCACACAAGGAAAAGGTATGGAAGAAGGCCCTGAAATCGAATTCTCTGGCTCGATGGTACCTACGATCGTACCATCTCGCAATAATGATACGACTTAAAGCATATACAGATAATAATGATGAATGTTTGTGCTAACGAAATAGAGTTTCACTTAGTGGGAACATTCAAGTAGGCGAATACAAGAAATATGAAACCCCTGGGCTTAACGAACTTCTGTTTCGCAAGGAACCCAGTAAGTTTACAGAATCCGAGCTGCTGGAATACAGCAATTTTGCTCGAACTCATGAATGCACTTTATCAATATAACAATTCTGAACCGGTTTTTATAAGGACGAAGATCACGAAAAAATCGACATTCTCGCAGACCACTTCAGTGACCTAGCACTGAAAAGCAGTGTAGGGCTGAAGATTATAAAAAACGACAAGAACCCCGACTATGTATTCAGGGGCGACCTGAGCGATCTGGTGGATATACTACGACTACTGCTCGCTTCACAAAGGGTTGGAAATTACTCCCAAACTAAGGAGATAATTTCAACTACCGTCGCATCAAGATTGTGATATGTGGGATGAATGACCTATTTTAAGCCAAACTCGTCGAGGTATGATACTGTATGTTCGGGTCACCAAGGACTGCAATTACATGTTGACTGTCATCGATACGAGTAGAATTATTTAGAAAAGTCTGCGACAGTTAACGAAGTCATCAGATGATTTTTATCAGAGGTCGAAAAAATCACTACAGTTAACATAATTGATGGGTTTATGTAAGTTATAACATCTACTGAACTGGCTGAAACAATTGTAGCAGCTAGGAAAAGCATGAGATAGGTAAACATTCCCTCTTTCATGTAACTATTGCTGAAGGATTTAGCACAGTTACAGTATTGTTTTATATGTAATGTTTGGGCAGTCGTTGATGGCATGCATGTAGTCGTACATGACATACTCGATTTAACAATTTCAGTGGCTTGCATCGTCCTCAAGAATACATGAATTCATACACTTTACTCCTGTCGACTGATTCTTGCAGAGTGACTCCTGCCGGCTGACTCCTGCTGGCTGACTCCTGCAAACTGATTCCTGCAAACTGACTCCTAAAGACTGAGTCCTGCCGACTGACTCCTGCCGACTGACTCCAGCCGACAGACTGTTGCAGACTGACTCCTGCCGATTGACTCCAGCCGACAGACTGCTGCAGACTGACTCATGCCAAGATGTTACTAATTTTATGGTTTAATAACAACTAATCTATGAGGCATAAAGATACTCACTTATATATGCAAATAATTCATCGCAATTATTGAATGTTGTGTCAGGTATCAGCCATTTGTCATATGGCCCATGGCCGATGCTGTTTTACAAGCTATTTCCTGATGAATTCTCGAGGTAAATGAGCAGACGCACGATAACTCGCCATCCATTTCGGCCACTCGCGAGCATGCCCATGATAATCGATGCTACTCCTTCCGATTGGAACTCCAACTGACGACACACTTGCCACCATCTTCGATGTCCAGAAGCAAATCGCCTCTTTGTGAAGCATTTCGCAAAACTTTTCACGAAACAATCATCCATTGTACGAATTTTCTTCCTCGAAACACTTTGTGAATGATCCCTGTGACCAGGGAAACATTTCAGGCACTGGTATTTTAAGGAGACCTTCTTATTCTCCCAGAAGGCCTTCTGTCATACATTTTAAATTTTAAAAAATATGGGACGATTCTGAGAAAACTCAAATATTCGTTCTGCCTAGAAGAAAATGTGCAGATACATACATAAAAAAATAATTTTAATATAATTATATATATATAGGTAGGAGTCAATTATCTAATTGTCCTTTCTGGGATGCAATTTTTACAATTCGCTTAAGAGTGATGCCAACAGTTCAATTCACCTAGGTAGGAGTCAAGTATCTAATTGTTCTTTCTGGGATGAAATTATTACAATTCGCTTAAGAGTGATGCCAGCAGTTCAATTCACCTAGGTAGGAGTCATGTATCTAAATGTCCTTACTGGGATGCAATTATTACAATTCGCTTAAGTGTGATGCCAACAGGTCAATTCACCTAGGTAGGAGTCAAGTGGTTATTTTGTCCTTTCTGGGATGCAATTATTACAATTCGCTTAAGTGAGATGCCTTCAGTTCAATATATATATATATATATATGTATGTGTGTGTGTGTGTGTGTGTGTGTGTGTTATGTAAATTTATTCTACACACATTTATGTCCCTAACTGATATATACCCCTAATTTTAAAATGGACCCCGAGCACCACAGATAGCCATTTTGAGTTAAGTGTGGTTCTAGAACTAGAAGGGTAGATCTACATATTAGTATTAGAATATTCCCAAATACACTGGAAAAACACTATGTAAAGAAGTAACACATATTTTGATTCAGTGTAAAAAGGGACCCATGTCCTGTACTTGGGTACCTTAACACTATACCATTGACAACCGTGTTAAGCAAACATTTTACACTACACTATTGGTAGTCATGTAGGACAAGCAGTCTTCAAATGTTAATGAAACAGCTGATAGGTACACGAAGTGTGGTTTTGAGCAAACAGTGGAGTGTTTTCATAAGTGTAAAGTTGTGGTAAAAGAACGTTAAGTGTAATTTAAATATGAGTGGAGCAGACACAGAAATGTCACCAAGAAAGCAGAAGAAAGGAGTACGTGACCCAGACAATTATCAACGAAATATTATTAAGAAAGCCAGAGTTGCAGGGAAAGAATACATTGACCATGGAGGAAAAAAACAACGATCTCGAGCTATTCAAGAACCATGCAGGTTAGTGAAATAAAGCTTTGAATGCTATGGATAAGTTAAGGAAGCACATTACACATCACACAGTTACAAATATCTCTCTGCACCACTGTCGGTTGCAAAAATTTACAGTATATTCAAAAGCAAGTACACAAAAACCACTTTCAAATATAGCTTTTACCTAAAGTACTTTAATGAGAACTTTAGTCTATGGTTTGGGAGGCCGTAGGTAGACACTTGCAGTTTTTGTTAGTTGAAAAAAGCCATCATAAATAACACATCCCTAAATGACACATAGAAACGATTACTGCAGCTGAGTTGATAGTTCATGTATGCCGAGCCAAAAAGTTTTGTAGCTTGATGAGAGACTCACAGGGGCTATCAAAGTCTTCTGATAAGGTTCTAGGATTAGTGTTTGATTTTATGCAGAATTTAGAACTTCCTAAATTCCCAGTACAGGAATTTTTTTAACTGAGGCAACTTAATGTCAACGTTTTTTGTGTTTACAATATGAGAAGTGGGCTGAAACATTACTATGTCTATCATGAAGGAGAAGCCCACGAGAGGCCTAATGATGTAGCCTCAATGTTATTGGACTATATCGAACAGAACATCCCTCCTTCGATCAAAGAACTTAATTTGTTTGCAGATAACTGTCCCGGACAGAACAAAAACCACATAATTGTTAGATTCTGCCTCGCACTTGTTGACACTCGTATAATTCAAATTGTGAAACAGTATTTTCCTATACGAGGACAGTCGTACCTCCCTTGTGGCTGAAAGTTCATCATCATTAAACGCCCTATTAGAATATGTGACCTGATATACAAACTAAAGAAGATCTGTGAACTTATCTGCAATTTATCCAGCAAGTCACCCAATACTGTCACTCTGCTCAACAAACAACAAAACATAGTGATCCTAGATTTTAAAAAAGTGGTGGATATTGTACTACAAATGAAGTGTAGTATCACTGGAAACCAGGCAACATGATCGTGAATCAAGAGAGGTCTTCAACATTTATAAATACAATTTCTTTGGGTACTCTTCGGAGAAGAAAGGTGTTGTGAAAGCCAGTGAATGGTTAGGTGGTCTTGTTTCCCATACGTTTGTTCTGGGAAAGATACCTGATGTCAGTTTGTCACCCATTCACGCATATCCAACTCGACGAGTACCTATCAATAAATCTAAGGTAGAGGACTTGAAAAAGGTATGCTGTTATATACCAGAGAAGTGCAGGGATTTCTACAATAGGTTAACAGTGTGGCCAACAGTTGCTGCAGATGACACAAACGATGAATAAAGAACACTGATGTACTGTTGGTGCGGATGATGGAGTCACCTAATAATTTTGTTATTTTTATCATGAAAATAGGTGTAACATGTTAACATGTTATCGTTGTGTATATTATGTATTTGTACCTCGATTGCTACTTATATTATGTAAATATACTATTACTGTGACAAGTTACAGCTGACAATTTTATTTCACATCCCATCTGTTGTAAAAAGGTACCCGAATCCAACACACTAATGAATTTTTCCTGTTGATATTACGCAATTTGTAACCCTGAAAAGACTATACATCATCAACATATACTATTGAGAAGTTACCACAAAATTTTCGTTTATCACAACCCAACAGATTCCTTCCAAAATACTTTTTTTTTATTTTTCTCCAAACTTTATTAATGGCACTCAGGTCCCTTTTTACAATAAGCGGTTCACGTATATATATATATATATATATATATATATATATATATATATATATATATATATATATATATATATATATATATATATATGTGTGTGTGTGTGTGTGTGTGTGTGTGTGTGTGTGTGTGTGTGTGTGGGATATTTCAAGAAATGATATGTAGCAAGGCTATACCTAATTAAAGACAATGGCGGAAACCTTATTACAGATGAGGAGAAAGCATTAGAAGAGTGGAGACGTTATTTTGAAGAACTTCTAAGTAGCAGTACATATGTAATCGATGAAAATGGTGAGGCAATGTTTCAAAATGTGCAGGCGTGATTGGAAAAACCAACGACAGAAGAGGTGAGGAATGCAATTAAGTCAATGAAGAGAATAAAGGCCCCAGGAATAGTACAACAAAAAATACAACTTATCACACTAATCTGGGAAAAAGAAGCAATACCTGAAGAATGGCAGGAGTCAGTCATTTGCCCAATTTTTAATGAAAGAAGATTCCATGATGTGTACAAACTACAGAGATATCTCTCTATTAGGTATTGCATAAAATGTTCTGAGTTTGATACTGCTTAGAAGTTTAACCCCATACATGGAGGATACTGTGGGTACCAACAGGCAGGATTCAGGAAGAACAAATCTACCATTGACAAATGCATGTTATATGGAGAATAACTGAGAAATGCTGGGAGTATAATAAGGAAGTACACTTATTATTTATTGACTTTAAAAAGGTGTATGGCAATATTCAAAAAAGTTCAATGTGGATTCAAATGGAAAAAGCAGGAATCCCAGAAAAGTTAATCAGACTTACCAGAATATGTGTAGAAGGATCTAAATCCAGAGTTAAAATGAAAGGAAATTTATCAGCATCTTTTGAGGTATAAACAGGTTTAAAACAAGGAGACTGCTTGTCTCCTCTCCTTTTTAATCGTGCTCTGGAAAAAGCAATAAATAGAGTGGTCGAGATGGAAACAGGCCAACAAATAGGCAGGAAAGTAAATATACTAGCTTATGCAGATGATGTAATTCTAATAGGCAAAAACAAAGGCAGAGCTAAAAGATATGATAAAGGATCTAGTGATAGAAATTAAGGAAGTAGGACTGGAGATAAATACTGAGAAAACAAAATACCTTCCCATCAGTAGATGTCATTATGTAGGGCCTATGATGATAGATATGAATGGAGTAACTTTGGAAAAAATATAAGGTTTTAAATACCTTGGAGGACTGTTGAATGAGAGGAACATCATGAAAAAGGAGATTCTGACAAGGATACAGGCATGAAATATGTGCCGTTTTTCTATGGGGGGAAATATTAAAGACAAATTATTGTCAAGAACATCAAAACTTAGGATATACCATATTATAATACAACAGTAGTGCTGTATGGTGCCGAAATATGGGCTTTAACCAAAAGAATGGAAAATAAGCTAATGGCATTTTAAAATGGAATTCTCAGGCAAATTTTTGGTCCAGTTAAAGTGGCAGATGAGTGGAGAAAGTGAAAAAATATAGAACTAAGAAATTTGTACCAGCTGCCTGAAATAGTAGCTGTAATAAAAGGACAAAGGCTAATATGGCATGGCCACATAATGAGAAGGGATGGAGATCTCGTAAAATATGTGGTAGAAAGAAGCTTCGAAGAAAAGAGATCATGTGGAAGACCTATACTCAGATGGCTTGATGCAATCAAGGAATACATTAGAAAGGTAGACATTCCAGAGGAGGAGTGGAGGGACAAAGCTCTTTGGAGAAGGCTAGTTGGTGAGGCAATGGATCGGCAGAATGTGTATGTGGTTTTTCTCAAACTGCTGCCATCATTTTTTAATTTAAAGTATATGGCAGAAGGCATTATGGGAGAATAAGACAGATTCCTTAAAAGATCAAAACCTGAAGTGTTCCTTCAATTAATTGAAACATTCACAATGTTTTGTGAAGTGATTCGAGGGTGAAAATTCGTACAATGTCAGAATAGTTCGTGAAAAGTTTTGCGAAATGCTTCACAAAGACGCGACTTGCTTCTGAACATCGAATATGATAGCGAGTGTGTCGTATGTTCGAGTTCCAATCGGATGGGGCTACATCGACTTTCATGGGAATGCTCGCGAGTAAGCGATGGGGATGGCAAGTTATCCATCATCTGCTCGTTTAGCGCCAAGAATTCATTGGGCAATAGCTTGTAAAACCGTACCGGCCATGCGCCATATGACAAATGGCTGATACCAGACATGACATTCAATAATTGCGTTGAATTATCTGCACATATAAATTAATATATTTATGCCTGATGGGTTAGTTATTATTTAACCAGTAAATCAGTAACATCTTAGCAGGAGTCAGTCTGTAGCAGTCTGTCAGCAGAAGTTAGCTGGCAGGAGTCAGCCGGCAGGTGTCGGCCTGCAAGAGTCAGTCTGCAAGAGTGTGTCTGTAAAAGTCTGTCTGCAAAAGTCAGTCTCGAAGAGTCAGTCTGCAATAGTCAGATGGCAGGAGTAAAATGCATTAATTCATGTATACTTGTAGATAATTCAAACCACTGAAGATGTGAAATCGAATATGTCAATACAACTACATGCATACCTTCAATGACTGACCAAAAATTACATGGTAAACAATGCTGTTACTATGCCAAGTACTTCAATAAAAGTTGCAATGTGCGGCGACATGGAAAGAGTGACTGTTTGAGAAATCCATTTTAGCTACTATAAATTTTCTAAACAGTTCAGTCGATATGATAAATTAAATAAACACATCAAGACTTATAAATGTAGTGTTTCTTTCGCCCACTGAGGAACATCAAGTGATTAATATGTTACCTGTGGTCAATACACTACATAAAATATTTGCCTGCGATGAGGGAACTCGAATTACGACTATGACGACATGCAGTTTATGCACGGTGATAATGAAGGAACACATCATGATCTGAAAGGGTTCGTCTACTGGGAGCCAGCAAGTTATGTCGCTAATACAGCCTGCTACATCGATGGGTATTGTTTACGCTGATAATATTGGTGTGAGAGTTAATGCCAATGATGGAATAAGAGTCCTAAAAGGCTTGATAGAGGCTGTATGTGTAGAATGTACACTTGCAAGGTGTTCGGGTGAAGTCGACGAACATCAGAATAAATGGTTGTTAGCTGTAAATACTGATGACGACCAAGTTACTCCTACAAAGAAAAGTAAATTAATATTGAAGATGAAACAGAAGATGAAGATGATCATGAAGACAGAATTGATGATGATGATGACATTGTTGATGAAGCATCTGATTAGAAGGATGATGGTTCTCTCGACATTCTCACACATTTCACCAACGAGTTTCCTTCGACAGGAGGTGCGAAGAAGGCAGAAAGCGTCAAGAAAGCTCGTTACATATTTCCCGAAGACACGAATAAACTTGTTGATACATTCAGATAGTTGTGTAACCTGCAAAAATGTCGTGATATCTCAAGCATTGTTGAGATATTTTCAATCATCAATAAATTAAGGGAATCGGGGTCACGTCAGATGATACTGTTGGCTACTATCCATGATATGCAAACATCTGAGGAATTAAAATATCGAATGTAAAAACAATAAGAATGGTATATTGCATGCGATAAGTAAATTAATTAAGTGTATATATATTAAGTAAGTGTATATATATTAATTAATTGTATATATGTATGTATATATTGGGAGAAAATGTTAATACAATGAAAAATATTGGTGTTTGGTCGAACGAGTATGTATAATTAACTAATAAAAACACTGTTGTATGAGAAAGTGAAAAAATAGTAATCAATCAATGAGAAACATTGATGAGGGTCAACCATCTGTTGGAGATGGTGGTGAGGAAACCTCTAGATGTGTAATTTTTTATAAATATATTATTATATTCCTATATAATTTTGAAGATATTAAAAAAAAAATTTTATGTTTGGGTTTTAAGATAATTCAAGGTCATGGAGGTAGGGTCTATTTCAAAGGTCAAAGTTAAGATCACTTGGATATAAGATGGAGCTGGTGTGACATCATAACATTGTGACTGGTCGGCTCTTGTCCCCATCCCCTCTAAGCCAAAACATTAGAGAATGTCAAATAAAAATAAATAAATAAATTTAATAAAATGCTTGTGATTTAAAATATTTTTTAGTAGTTTTTATAAATGTATAAAACCAATTTGCTATATTTTAGGTTCAGGGTCATCCAAGGCATTGTACACAAGGTCAAGGTCAATGTCTAAATTTGAGGTCAAGTTGACCGATATCCAACATGGGGTTTGTAGTCAGTAACATAATGTGTCAACTGACTTATATGAATTTATTTGATTCTTTGCCATTTTTTCTCATATGTTTGTTTTCAAGGTAATTGTGGTCATGGTAACTGCATCCAATATGGTTGGCCGAGTCTTCTATGTAATTTTCGTTTTCGACTATTTTACCCTTTTTATATTTTTTCATTTTTATGAGGATTTTTAGATTTCTTTTTGGCTTCATGGTCATCCAAGGTCAAGGTTGAAGTTCAAGGTTGTCAACATCTAACATCGCTGACATGATGGACACTGGCCGATTTGGCGAGGGACATTCATTTTGTAAACCTAGTCGAGTTACCTGCCATTGAATCTCGGAACTCCTACATGTACATATTTAGATAATTTCTTTAAAATATATTTTTTTTTATTTTTTCAATTTTATTTTAATAATCTTATACATTTTTATAGGTTTCATATTCTGTTTTTTTTTAATTTTTATCAGTTCAAGGTCATTCAAGCTCATGGACATGGGTTCATTGTCAAGAATCAAGGTCACAACCAGTGCCAGGTGCAAGTCTTGTCCCATTTCAAATACATTGTCCCTGAATCCTCTAAATTGTTGTACTGATGCATATAGCAATTTCATCTGGGCCAGGCATGTCAAGTCGAAGAATGCCTCTGATGTCACCAAGGCCATGGCTGATGTGCTATATGAAGGATATATACGGCTAATCTACATACCTACCAAGGCAAGGGATTCTAAAATGCAAGGTTGAATGCCCTATTGAAGAAGCACAACATAAAACATTATTCGACATAAAGCAATTTCAAAGTTTCTATCGTCGAGAGATTCAACATGACTCTAAAGGGCTAGATGTAGCATCATTTTGCTACGATTGGCAACTACAAGTGGTTGGATAAACTCCCAAATCTCGTACACGAGATCACTCACTCTACCACTTGCATGAAGCTCAAAGATGTTAAAGGCGACTCCCTCCTTCGAACATTGTAAACTGATGTGAAAAGGAAGGACCCACACAAGACTAAAGCCGAGGTAGGAGACCTTGCGCGCATCTCCAAACAGAAAAACATCTTCGAGAAATGGTTCACAGCGAATTGAAGCTTCGAACTCATTCGTGTTCGACATGTAGGCAACTATGCTCCAAGGACCTACTTTCTCGAGGATATGAATTATGTTCTCGCCCATGGAGGTTTCTACGCCAAGAAGGTCCTGCTTATAAAGTTTCTAAGATGTGTATTTGGTCGAGAAGGTGCTGAAATTATGTAACGAATGGTCATATGTGAAGTGGTGGAATTTTCTGCTGTGCTGCAATTTCTGGGTCGATGATGCGGACATCGAGCAGTGAACACCAAATATTGCAAATAATATATATGTGTATATGTGTTTACTAATGTTGTACTTTACTAAATCAATTTTAAGTAAAAAATATGTTTCATTTTATTTATTTAAAAAATTCTTCTCATAGAAAATATTTTTAATAAAGACTTACATTTAAAAAAATTAAAAAAATTTAATATGCCGATTTACATGACCTCGTCACCATTTGGTACAGGTCTATAGCACTTTCGTCGATAGTAAACTATCTCTGGTGGTTGAAACATGAGTTACCAGTGAGCCCTAGTGGATGATAATAAAATTTATTGGAGCGTAGATATGGCAGGGTGTTGAAGGTGTTGAGCAAATATGAGTAATTGACTAATTACAAAACCAATAAAAAAATTTGGGCAGTTCGGTCGTGGTGGGACCTCTGGAAATGTTTTTGAAAACATTATTCTTAATTTTATAATTTTTTTAACGAATTTTAAATAAATATGTAGAATTTTAAAATAAACTTTAAATGTATTTATATTTTTGGGATTTTCTTATAATATTTTGCCTTCAAGGTCACCCACAGTCAAGGTTGAAGATGACAAGATTAACAGTGGTGGACCTGGCATGGACCAGTCGTATCGGGGGCTTAGTCGATCCACCTATCATATAACCAAGGGCCTCCTAAATGTAAATCATTATATAATTTTAAAAAATTTCCAATATTTTAAAACTTTTTTTATACATTTTTGTTGGATTTTATCATTTTTCTGCAAATTTTTCGGATGTTAAATGTCATGCATACAGGATCATGGTCAAGGTCACAGGTCAAGGTTAAAGGTCACCTTGAGCCAATATGGTGGCAGATGGTGTCATAACTTGGCGACCGGCCAATGACAGGCTCCTACTCCTGAATCCTTTATATCAGACACATCTAAACTATTCCACTATTTGTATTAATGAAATAAGAATATTTAAGAAATGTTCCACGTGTAAAGGTAAACTTTCCACATTCACCAATATTTTATTTTTAACAAATAACTTAAGGAGTCGAAAAATTTTTAGTTTTTTAAAATTATATATTCAATGTGCATTGTTTAAGTAGGCAAATAATTTCTCACTTAAGGTAATTAATTTATGTATATCCAATGAATATCACAAATGTTACTTGCAAAACTACAATAATGAAATATGCAGTTGTTAATAATTTTAATTAGTTTAATTTGTGGTCTCGTAATACAAAACTGATTATGAGGTTGAGGAGCAAGACATTAGGATATTAGTCATTTTGTATGGTATGTGACATTTAATGAGATCTTGGGTGTAGTTTGCCAGGTAATATTGACCTCGAAATTTGGTAATATCGAATAACTAAGGTAAATATTTTAAAAATTTAAAACTTGATTGAAATAAAAATAAAAAAGAGTGTATTTTAGGAATGATTTTTCAATTTAATGATATCTGTCCTGTGCCATTTTTGGCACTTGCTGGCAGTTGACTAAGTTTGTATTTTTATCACTAATGGCGGCACTGTTTCCTACCAAAACCTTTCTTCTTTCTTACCTGCTTGCTTGCTTTTTTGGAATATTTGTAATAAATATATGCAACTGTGTAAATGTTTATGTTCCTTAAAAATTATTTGGAAAAATTATTAGTAACCTCCCAAATGTATAATAAATTACTATAAAAAAATTTATATACCCTACAGCTAAATTATAAATTTTTAATTTTGATAATATGAGGTGACTATTTTGCTACAAGTGATCACAATGAGGCGGTTCAGCCATATATATGATTATATATATATCACATTGATTTTTCTATCCTTTTAGGAACATTATGGAAATTGCATGTATCACGTATTTGGGAATATTTTCGGTGTCAATTGTGTGTGTATTTTGTGTCATAGTATTATTGTTTTCAGACTTATCCAAACAAGTTAACAGAGTAATTTAAGCATTTATTTTATATATTACATCCTCTATATTTCATGTGTGTCTTTTCTTATTGACTGTCATTATTTTGAATGTGGAATATGCCCCAAGTCATGTGATATATGTTTTATGTTTTAAAGATATCTTGAGAGGGCCCATATAAAATCTTATAGAATTGTATTAATGTATAAATTTTTGTTTCTAAACTGATTGGCTAGAAGCTAATAGTTTATTCTCTCGTGTATCAGTTTAAGTAAATACACATTGTGACAGAGTGGGCACTATCTATTCTCTTAGCTTATATTTTGAAGTGTGATGGTAAGAATGTGTGTATTTTCCAGCTGTGTCTTATATCTTCTCCGGTGCTCAACTCCTGTCGTCGCATCTGCCTGCAACGCATAACTGTTTGGCCGGTTGCAGCGTACAGTTTAAAGGTGCTACCTTCTTGACTTATGTGTGATGGTCTCTTGTAATTTTGCTTATTAAAAAGGTCTTCTGTATAGATTTCCCTGAAACCGGGCCCAGGGTCTTTGGAGAAGTGGGTGTGAATGGAAGGGGTTGCCGGTTAGAATAAAAGGGGTGTGGCTGGGTGCCTGGGATGCTCGGCTGGGAAGGTGATCGTCGCTGGGTGCCTAGGAGACTCTGTTGGGAAGAGGAGGTCGTCGTCAGGTGCCTGGGAGGCTCGACTGGGCAGGAGAGCGTCGTCGAGTGCCAAGGAAGCTTGGCTGGACAGGAGGAGGAGATTTTCACCAACTCCAGGACTCGGGTTCGCAGCTGAGGAGGTGATACAGGAACGTTGCTCTACGGTGGAGAAGTTAAGTACGATTTGGGACTGTTAAATTCTCACTGTTGAGGCGGGACTTAGAATATTCTGCGTAATAGTGTGTAGAACTCGGTCTCTGGCAGTGGTGCATTGGGACAGAATATTTCTGCAGAATAAAGTGAGGGATTAGCCTCTGGCTGTGGTGAGGTTGGGACTTAGAATATTTCTTCACAATGTAATGAGGGACTTAGACTCTTACAGTAATGAGTTGGACTTAGAAAATATTAGTCTGACCGAAGTTAATAGTTTATATTCTGGCAGAAGGATGCAGGGACTTTGTATTCGTTTATGGGAATAGTCGACTTAGGTATTGAAAACCAGTTGTGGAACTTAGTCTAAAATCAGGCGATTGCAAGATTTTGATACTGAGAAGAGAGGATTCGGGACTTGGATTTGCAGATGAAGTTGGGGATCTGGGACGTCGGTCATACTCAAGAGTATTCATGAGATTGTTCTGTATGACAGTTTTTTTTTGTTTTGGATATGCATGAGAGTAGAACACAAGTGATGTGACTGGAACATTATGACTTCTATTGACTCCTTGCATTAGGGTCAGATTTTCTTTTCCTTCCCCCTCCTACGTGCCTCTCTGGGAGGTGCTGTCTGATGGTGCCCAATCCTCGGTGGCAGTATTGTCCGGTGGGTTACCTCATCCCACACCAGCCGCTCCCCCAACAATAGGGAATGGCAGGGGACTGGTTTTATAATTTATTCAAAATGGCGGCATGTGCAGCAGTGCAGTTGTCCCTGTCCTCCTCCCACCCCCTGGATTCGGTGTCTGGTGATGGAGACCCTCCCTCTGTAGGTATTCTGTGACTGGTTCCCCAGCCCTATCCCACTCCCTCCCCATTCATTGCATCACTGGTTATTACCCTACGCCCCCTTCCCAACCCTCTTGAGCTATACTGCAAACCCTCTGCCAGTGTTTGACCTATATTTGAAAATTCACTTTCCCACCTCCTATCCCACCACCCATGAGTTTTGGAGATTTGAGGTGGTGGTTTGGCAAGCCATCGTGGGGTTGGCGCCTGCTAGACTGGAGTTTCAGCGACCAGTGCTTGGTTAGTGAAGGTACTTATATTAATTATTTCGAACTATAGGACATTTAATGTTGGTGCCACACACACACTTAGTTGCCCAAGTTTATTGCCAATTGGAGGGCTTGAATTGATGTACACTGTCAGGAGGGAATGTGTTTCCACTACACCATTATAGCAGCTTTGTTTCCTGCCACACAGAATCCCCACAGATTAAATTAATATCCCAATCTTTTTGACGTTTTGAACACTGAAGGTCTGTCGGATCCTGTAGTGATACAGGACATCAGTAAGTTCAATGTGAAGAATTCTATTTCTATCAATGTCTACTGTGTAGTAGGCAAAGATAGCAATATAATTGACGAACCCAATGATATGGAAGAGGTTGTGGTACCGATGTGTAATTCTCTGTACCTCATGCTCGCCATGTAAATGTATTGGCCATTCGTGCTAGTGGTAATGATATGCATTTGTATTTTGTTAATATAAAAAGTTTGTCATGGCTAGTTGGTAGGCAGCTGAGTAAGAGAGCCAATAAAAATTTATTTGCGATTGATGCCTCCAGTATTTCCAAACTGAGGAGAAACTCACAAGTTACACTATTCTTTGCCAGAAACAAAAGGCTGTTCGCAGTACACCAAACTAATTCCCAATGGGATTGAATTGGAAGGAAATGCGCAATATGTCAAATTATGTTTTATTTATTCATTCCAGTTCATGAGCACCTCTCTGGAAACTTTGGCAGGTAATTTACAACCAGTGCAATTGAGTATCAACCGCTCGATGATTCCAGATAATACACCATTTAAATTGACAAAACAGAAGAGAGTTTTTCCTTATGACTTTGTTAAGTCGAAAGACAATCTTATGTGCACGTCACTCTCACCAAAGGATGCATTTCATAATGTGATGAAAGGCACAGGCATTAGGAATGAGGATTACGCTCATGCCCAAGCCATATGGGATGAATTCAACTGCGTAAACTTGTTGCAGTATGACATCCAGTATTTATGTGTGGACACTTGTTTGCTGACAGATGTTTTTGCTAATTTCAGGATCGTATGTTTGGCTCATTACGGTCTTGACCATGCCATGTACGTCACAACTCAGTCTCTTTCATGGGATGCCTTATTTTCAATGACACATGCACGACTAGATTTGTTGACTGACTCAGACATGTATTTTTTTTGTAGAATGCCAGATTAGGGGCAGCATTACCCAAGTTTCCAGAAGATGTGCGGAAGCCAATAATATTTTCATGGGTAAAGATTACAACCCCAGTGTGGCATCGAAATGTATCTGCTATTTCGCCATAAACGTGCTGTAGTCATACAATAAAATGCAAGCTTCCCATTGGTAATTTTGAGTGGATTGATTTTGATGCATTTTCATTGTGGGATTTAGTGGACACGGTGAATGATGGTAACACTTGCTTTTTGGTGGAAGTGAATTTGCCTTTTCCAGGCGAATGCCACCATGCTCTAGCAGATTTGCCTTTGGCCCCAGTAACTGGCATACCTCCAAACGGTTTGCATAAAAAATTTATTTTGACACTTGTGCCAAGAAAGAAATATGTTATACATTGTGAAACACTGAGGCACTATTTGATGTATGGGGCCAACCTTGACTGTGTTCATCGCATTATACGCTTTGAGCAGAAGGCCTGGATGGCACCATACATCGAATTTAACATTCAGAATCATGCTTAGGCTGCGAACGAATTAAATAAATCGTTTTTCAAGCTCACTAATAAATCCGAATATGGAAAAAACCTTGCAGAATGTCAGCCAGGAAAGGTACATAATAGTGGTTTCCAGCTATGACACGATTTACGGGACTGTGGAGCTGATAAGTCGTCCTGCATTCAAGGTGCAGCAAATGATCGATGAAAATCTTGTCCTTATCGAGATGGTAAAGAGCTGTGTTATGTTTAATAAACCTTTGTACACTGGTGCTTCCATTTCGACCTATCTAGTGTATTTGTTTGACACATATTATATTGGTAGAGCAATAGATTTGGGAGTTCTTAATATTTAATTTGCGTGGTTGGGTCCGATTAGTACATTTCATATGTGTTGTTACATGTAGTTGATTTGTGTGATCAGTATTTAGAATTTTAAGTTTGTGTCGTATGAGTTTCTGTTGTTTGCCATAAATTAATTTGCTAGGAAACAGAGCGGGATACTAAACTGGTTATTTATTAATATTTTTGAACATGTGGTTACTAGTTGCCTTGTGAGCGATTTAATCGTATTCATGTCTCTTTGAGTTTAATTTCTTTTCAATATAATGTTTTCTTTCAATAGATATTTAAATGACATATTTACTAATCATTTTATAACGCCGAGATACTATTCTTCGTTATTTTCAATTATTTATTTACAATTTCAGCATTACAAAAATCTAAATTTTAGTATACCATCAGACACCGGCCAAGGCAGATGTATATTGGTGCTACACCTCAGTAGGTCCAACACACACAAAGGTAAAGGGACTCCTAAGCCCCACTCCCCCCCCCCCCCCTCTTCAGTACCATATTTAACCCCTAAAAAAATGTAACACTGTAACACTATTACATATATACCCCTTCACCCACAAACTACCCACTTCATTTGACCACCATCCATCCAAGAGTAAAAAATCAATGCTGCCACTCTCCAAAAATAAATAAATAAATGACCCTTATGACACTTTTACGCATACCAAATATAAAATTACACAATTTAAAAAAAAAAATTTTTAATATTAATCAATCAATAAATAACATTTCGGTACATTAATTTTATGAGATTAAAATTATCTTAATCCAATCTTTGATCGTATTTATCTAATCTGTTTAATTGGCCTAATTAATTCAATCAATTTAGTTGATAAGACAATTAATCAAAACAGGGTTGGGACCCGTACGCCCCTACTACTGTGTGGTGGGTGGTGGGGTCGTTTTGGGTTCGACGATCAGTATAAAAATCCTCTGGGAGAAGAGAGGTAGCTGTCCCGCTTTCCCAGTGCCCTCCCAAGTGTTGGTGTGTGAGGGGGTGTTGGAGAGAGAGGGGTCAGACGTCCAGTATAAAAATCCCTTGGGGGATGAAAGGGTTGCCGCCACGATACACTCTCGAGCTCTGCGCGCTACTGCACCTATCCATGTGACATCTAGAGAGTCTGTAGCCTTGCTTAGTGAACTCGGAATAAATAGCCATACAGGAGACCAGAGAGCCTGCCACATTCTGATGTTAGTACGATTTTATGATTGGGGTTATCGTTGCAAGATTTTCCAGGACGTCGTTCATCGCTTAGTGGATTAGATCAGATATGCACCCCGACAAATAACATTAATTCTTTTAATATTAATCTATTTTTATAATTCAACAATTTAAAGATGTAAGTATTAAATGTTTTATATAACCGGACTCGTCTTTTCAAGGCGCATACGATCATGATGTCATAGTAACATTATTTTTAAAATATTTTTTTTATTTAATTAAATTTTTATAATAAAAAAATGTAAATGCATAAGTATTAAGTGTTATACATCACCGGACTCGACTGTCACATCACATACAATCGTGAAGTCATACGACCATTCGTGTTTCGTTTTTTTCATGCTCTATCTTTCCGTATTATCTCTATTTCTCTTTATCTCTGGTCTCTCTTATTCCCTCTCTCTCTCTCTCTCTCTCTCTCTCTCTCTCTCTTTCATTTCTCTCTCTTTCATTCCATCTCTATCTCTCTTGTCTCCCTATTAATTCACAGGTTTACTCAGAGTCCCCTAATATTTTGTTGTTTAATTATCTTTCCTTTCTCTTTAATATATCAAATTTTTATGTAAAACACATTCCAGGCAGGACTTTATGAATCATATTCGAATTTTAATAATTTACAATTGAATCAACATTTTTTGAAAATCGATATTTTCCTTAATATTTTACTTTTTTCAATTTGTTTTACTTTTGTACAAAAATTAAGCCACCTTGCCTTGTAACCACACATTAATGCATGCACACATCGACAGGTCCGCGAGCCAGAGGCCATTGTCCATGAAGCACTCAGCTGGCCTGCCTTGCCAATCAGACATCTAGGAATTGATGCATTTCTAAAAAAAAAGTAGAATAACTTAAATTAATTTTTTTAACATTTGAAAAATACCGAAATATAATTTTTGAAAATAGGTACAATGTATTTTTAATGCAAATTCTGTTTAACTAATTTAATTTCTGGAAATTTTAACCTTTCCATGACAGTTGGTAACATTGAAAAAAAATGAAAACACCTGATGCTTAGATAGGTGTTGAACTCGTGACTTTCGGGTGACAAGTCAGGCATGCTAACCATTCATACGCTGAATCCACGACGAGAAAAGTGTATTAATTTTATATATTAGTAATCCTACCGAGATTGCCAAATTACTTCGTAAAATTACAGAAAATTTTTAAATTTTCGTTTTGTGAATATAATTTGTGCATAAATGGTTTTGTAATGCAATATTTTAGCGCATTAACTGTGTTTAATGTATTTAAAGGTAAGTGATGTACTGTAATAAATTCATTTCGTTATTTTCAGTTGGAGTCTGAATGCAAGCTCACATCTAATTATTTTATATACTATTTTTAAATAACAAATGTAGGAAAGTGGGTCGGACTCTAAGCAAGTGAATATTTACATGCACATGTGAATATAATTTGCGAACTCTTAGGAGACAGACAGTCTTACGGAATTCAGTTTGCAAGTAACATTTCTAGCTCCAGGAAATTATCAGATTAAGATTTTATAAGCATACTAGTTAAATTAAAATAATATTTTTGTATTCATAACAAGACCTAACAAACTGGTTACGATACAGGATAAAAATAAGAAAATAAAAAAATCTGTATATATATTTCGAATTAAAATTTACTTAGTTTTTTTTAAAGTTGTATTGAAATTTTATATAGAATAGAGCAAAAAATTATCTCAACTATATTTCCGGTATCCGATCTTCAAGACTAATTATTATACAATGTTAACTATTCAGTTCCTCAACTATTTTACATAGGCATAATTTTCCTACTCGGATATCATTCAATGTATGTATGTGTGAATAAACCAAGCACTATTATATTATCTGTATATATCAGGCAGGTTATTATATATATATATATTAGGCAGGTGCAACACCAGCGATAAATTAAGGACTTTTAATTTATATATTTACATTCTTCAGATTACAAACATAAAAACAGAAGTCTTAAATTTTTTACTCCATTCACATATTATCTTTAGAGCAGCTCTTCTTATGCACTGCTTAAGACAGTCCATTCTAGCAAGCAAGCCAGAAGCTTCGGCCATATATTTTTCTCGACAAAGTTTCACAACTGCCACTCTCAAACACAAACAGCTCCATAAAATGAACCCGATGGCTTATATACTCTTAAGCAGGCACCTTAACATTCAATGTTCCACCCACTGTAACTCATGCATACCATTTGCTCCACTGGCCAATACTAGACTTACAGACACCAGCAAAACGTTTTTTTTTTTAATTTTTAATATTGTAAGTGTATGTGTTTGTGTGTGTGTGTGTATATATATATATATATATATATATATATATATATATATATATATATATATATATATATATATATATATATATATATATAGCTATCCCAAACTTAAGTATTTTAATGTAGGGGATTTGTACCCTATGTTGAACATGGAATATTTCCTACCCCTATGCTAGGACTTGTAATTTTTTTTTCAACACACCATCCCATATACATGCATAACAAATCAGTATCCGCTTAACCTTACCAAAATTAACCTAATCTAATCAGCTTGTAAGAACTTTGAATATATTTTATTTCTCTCGGCATCCCCTTAAATAATCCATCACACTCTATTCATCACCAGACCCCTTTTCACCTCCCCTCCTTCCAGTCTTATTTAACAACCATATTGGTAATCGAATGGCACTGTGTACCAAAACATATATAATGCCTTTCACCATGACATCAGCTTGTCTCATTCATGCTATTAACAACACAGTCCTTATTCCTAGTTACCATCCAATCATACTAACCAACCACACTAGCTAAGCATTCTGCTCCTCTCATACGAACTAAACATTGCAGCAAACCATTCCATTTCAGTACACTAATTCACCTTTGCTATTGGGTCAGAGTTTATTATGCACGACCTAGACGACTCTGAGCCAATACCAGACTTGCAAGCGAATCCCATACTGCCAGGTGCGAGGTTTCACCGGGTCAGCAGCCAATGAAAAATCATATGAGGCTCGACTGTATAAAAGACTATGGAGTCTAGCCTACAGGTCATTGAACTCGCGAAATTTTCCTATCTCTACTCATAATGACTCCAAAACGACCCATAATGACTTCCAAAAGACACATAATGACTTCAAAACAATGTATTAGTGGTGTAATATAAATTTTTAAAACATACATTGAGATTGTTGAGATGGTGTTATTTGCAGTTCGGATGTCGTTCGAGTAAGAGACCTGTTTCTCTGATTGAGTTCGAGTGACACATAAACCAAGTCTTCTGTTGTGAAAACAGTATATAAGTGTGCATCATGTATGAATGTTTTCACTTCTTCGATGGTTGTGATGGAAGTTAGTTCGTCACGAGGGAAATAATCTAGTGATAGTGTAAGATTTTTTAATATGAAGACAGCAACAATTGTTGAAGACTAACCATCTGTAACACAATCAGCAAGTGTCTCTAAAGAGTCTCTAGAAGTATTACAGAACCAATATTGTTATTGTGGAAATACTTTTACTACAAGTTGTCATGCACATCGACATGAACGAAGTCATTGCTTGCTCAGTCCAGCATACCAGTCGTTCCAATGTGATAGGTGCAATACTGTGTTTACTCGTAGTAGTGATATTCTATATAGGCATAATAAGAAGTGTAAAGGTACTCTTTTTCAATCATCGAGAAGCGAGGTATCAGCAGGACATTCGCAACAAGATCTAACACCAGACAACATGCAGATAGTAACTGTCAATTTGTCATCAGCTACAAGACCTACAGGTGTGATAACTGCAAAGCTGTGTATGCGAATAGGACTACCTTAAGTATTCACTGCAGGACAAGTTCAATGAAACTAGACTAAAGCACAAATATTTTTGTTACATTGAGAATATGTTTGAGAGTGTGTAAGTAATACTATGTACTTTTGACAAATGTGTAAAATAAAGTTAAAGTGTATGAAGGAGTCTTGTTCTAATTCGCTTTACCGCCAAATATAAATTGATTCCCCTTCCTGTTGTATGAAATCTCTTCATACATACAAAATAAGTGTATGGTCTGATGATATAAAAACAGTAAATATATGTATATACATGTTTGTTGTATCTATTGTGCGATGTCACCATGTCGCCGATGTACTTTTTATCTACAGGTTTGGCTTTGTGGCACACTCCTCGGGCATCACTGTCCCCTCCTCTACCATCCCTCCTTGCCGCATTTCCCCTCTTCCCCTCTTCCCATCGCTTGCCCGGCCAGGCCGTCTGCCTTGATCGTGACTTTCTCCTCGACCGCCAACACCTGCTAGAAGTAGCCTTCGATTCCTTCGCATCTGCTTCTTATCTTCACGACACGATGGGAACATGGCCTGAATTTCTGGCTGAGCCTAGGGGCCTGAGTGATATTGTGATGTGGCTGTTCTGATGCAGCTTGCTCTGGTAATCGTTGGACATAGGACTCGGGTCCTATTGAAGCTTGACATCCAGCATGAGTTCAAGTGGTTTGCACAAAACGACATAGTTTATTGAGGAGTTTGATGGGTTACTCTCTATAGTTGGGTAATGTGGCTAGAATTTTACGATTATTGGTTAGATGTCTAGTCACGCATCACTTGATTTCTTTCTTGCTTATGCGGAATATTGTTGACTTTTGTAACTGTAATGGGCATTAATCATTTTGGTAAATTTTCATTGACCGGTAATCCCTCTGACACTGGTAATGTGTTTCGAGTATAATGAAATTCCACATTGTACACACACCGGCTCTGACAGGGCACCAAGTGTCGCCCGGACTGTGCCGGAGTCTAGTTGCAGTGCGTTTTCCCTCAATCCTTCAGAGTGGGTTGTGGCCTTTAATGCATAATTTAGTAAAGGAATGCGACCTTCCCGTGTGTCCTTCAGTATTGAAGCCCTGTAAGATTGTTTGTTTTAGTAACGTCTCGTTCCCAGACTCTTGCCCGGTTTCATAATAGATTGTCCACAGAGTTTGCATTGCGGTAATTGTATATTTTTACAGTCTGCTGCGTGTTCCTTTCGTCGTCTGTGTTTAATTGAAAGTACAATTTGTAAGGTAATCAATAGAGTGACATTAAAATTGATTAATTGGAAAAATAAGATTTTAGAATGGTCGCCAGTTTTGGCGTGCCGAGTTAAATTGGGCAGATATGCTGTTGTTCTTGTTACCAGAGTTATAAACCAGGTCTTGCCGAATCACATTTTACTTGGCTCAAAACTTGTCAATGCTGTGATATAGGCGGAAACCTTTTTCCTAGGAAATCATGTCATAAGTTTTAGAGATTTTGAGGAGTTTAGGAATATTGTTTGTAGTTTGGCATTGGTTAAACTTTGTTTTAAAGCCATGTGAAACAATGAATATATATATATATATATAAAATTTTGGATACGGCGCTGTGAACACGCAGCCCTGTTGTAGTGTAATGCCAGGACTTATTATCGGAAGTATAAATGGCCAATCTCTATGAGAATTGTTAATAGAGTTTTATGATTAACAGATTAATGATGTTGAATTTTAATGGGAAGTGTTTTGATGAACAAGTACTAGATATGGCCTGGTTGCAGTCAGAGTGCTGTGATAATTGCAATTGGGAGTAAATCTCTTCCTTAGCCTGTGTATTTGGGGTTCAGTGGAACACATTTAATACTGATTTTAGTAGAGTTTAGTGTGTTGTTTGTTAAATGCGTTCGCTGACCGATCGCTTTAGTCCTTTTTCCATATTGGCGTGTTATTACGTAATCGCAGTGTGAAAACATGCAAATTTGAAATGATGTCAAAGTACCTGAATTGGACGAGAGAATCATTATTGTCTTAACTGATAAAATTGTTAAGGTTTCTGTGAGCCTGAAAGCTCTTAAATTTAAATTATAGGCATACTCAGCCGTGTTCTTAGCATATGTTTATTATATACTTG
This sequence comes from Dryococelus australis, assembly GCA_029891345.1. NCBI lineage: Eukaryota > Metazoa > Arthropoda > Insecta > Phasmatodea > Phasmatidae > Dryococelus > Dryococelus australis. The sequence goes on from CM057009.1 coordinate 30,222,939, forward strand.
CATGTATTTTTAACAATGTTGGTATTGCTCAAGTGTGAGCTCACGTAGTTTTAAGGTAAAATTCCTCGTTGCTCTTGTGGATAAGTTGGCTGTGAAACGATCTAGTGGGAATATTTGTGGACGGTATCTTGTAAAATTCGTTGAAGAATATTTAATATTGCACTAGTGGTGTGTGTTTATCAACTGTATAGTATTGATGTTTTTTAATGATTTTTTAAAGTTCTGGCTTCACTAATATTCATTACTGGTTTCAATTTGTAAAACGCTCGTGTGTGAGGGCAATTGCAGTTGACTTGAATGTAAACTTACACATGGAGAGTGGATAATAGAATGCCTTAATCTGTGACTGGATTGTATGTATTATAAAGGTACTCTTGTTCCTAAATTACGGCACAATTGAAATAGAAATCTTTGGCAATTTAAGACCACGATCCTCCTTTCTACAGATTTTGCGAGAATTAAGTTTTTGTACCCAAACGGAAGCCGATATTTTAAATCCTCTTACAATTTTATTACAAACCATCCTCCCCTAATGCAACTCTCCAGCCTACCTTGCCCTAGACATCTATAGTTATCCTCTCTCTCTCTCTCTCTCTCTCTCTCTACTGATACTTTTGGATAAAAAATATATCTTTATTAAATTTACTAGGCAGTAGTAATGTTTTATTGTTTGTAATTGGTTAAAAGTATACACTTTTTCGTGTTGGGAAAATTAGACCTGTGATAGATTGTTAGAGAGACACGGCTCGTTGCATGGGAGTTGTTTACAGAATACTTTTGAGTTTGGAACAAATATCGTTTCATATACGTATGTGAACAACATTTAGTCGCGAGCGAGGTATCATGTTGAGTGGACGTGTTCTCTCTCGGTATATTATGCATACTTGGTAAATGTTCAATGTCTATATCATTATGTATGTTCATATGTGCATACTTATTTAGTTGTTGGTAATTGTGTATTGGGTTAGTGCTTGCCTAGTGGTAATTATGTTCACAGATGCGCAAGTGTGTATGTGCATACGTGTGTATTTAAAAAAATAATCATTAACTATTTTTCACATGTGAATAGGCAAATGCGAGTGCATTATTTATTAATCTAATTAAATATATTTTCTTTACTTTTTACAGTAGTCTTAGAATCCTATATGACAGTCGAATGCAGGTGTGTAATAATAGTTCATGTGTGTAATGGACCAATGAAAAGAATGAGTGGGATGGGTTGCATATGTATAATTGGTGGAATGGTCCAAAAAAACAAATCCAAAAATACATAAAGTACACTGTTCGGTAGTCTAATACAAAAAAACATATATTAAGTGCTCTGCCCGGGAGTCGAACTCAAAAATAAATTTCCAATATTCTACACCGGAATCGAACCTGGTATACTAAAAATTTTCTCATGTCCAAAATAAAATATTATGTGTCCTGTTCAAGAGTCGAAGGCAGTATCGATCGGCTCACCAGTCGTGTGTGCATCCGTCCTTGTTGAGTATTTATCCTACGATGATGCGATATCTCTAGTAGTTCCATAGGGATGCGTGAAAGTGTGCATCTGCCTGTGTGTAAGTGTATTTCCCTCTCCACTCCTGGTCACCTGTGATGCCTATGGGCTAACACGTCTGTCTGTGTCTGTAACTTGTGAGGGGGGGGGGGCGGTGTTGTGTAGCAGTTCACTTTCTCTCCGAAGAGTCTACATGTGTGTGTTTGTGTATTTCAGAGAATTTACAGGAATTTATAAAAATATTAACTGACTTGCCTGGGAATCGAACCCGGTATTTCGAATGATTACATTACGTGTTCTGTCTAGACATCGAGCCCGATACTTATGCGTATTTGTTAAGTGTGTAGTGGACGATTACGTAGTTCTTCGTGTATATGCTCTACTATGTCATTTCCATTGCAACTCGTATTGAGAGGACATGTATGGGAGTTGTATACTGGGCTGGTGATTATGTAATAAAATAATAAGAATTATAATATTTAAATTTATGTAATTCATTTTGATAGAGGTTAGATGACGGATGACAGTTTTGGTGTACGGACGTGTTGTGTTTATGCATATTCATATTGTAAGAGCATAGTTGTTGGTGTTTGTGTAATTAAAACAATAACAATTAAATTTATAATAGTCTTGGTCAGTTGACGACTGGCTGTCGTGGTGAATGTATTTGTGTTAGTTGTGTGATGGGCTGGTGCTTGCGTAATGAATTAGTGACAAAAATATGAATAATAAAAAAAAAAAAAAATGTGTAATACTCTTTGAAATGTAAAGTTTGGATGTTGCGGTAAGAGGATGTTTGAATGTGAGTACTTGTCAGTTGTATACTGGCTCGGTGAAATGGTATAAATGGTTGATGTGTTTAGGTAAACCTGGCTGTTAACAATTGATGAAGGTTGGGAACACGGAGGGATGTTAGTTTGTGTGTGTATGTGTGTGTATGCATGTGTATTCATGCATATGCATGGATGTGTGGGTGTGTAGCCTGTGTTTATGCGTGGGTGTCTGTGTTTGTGTTTGTGTGTGTGGGTTTATGGCTGTGTGCATGAAGGTGAGTGTAGGTGTGTATGTTTGTATATGTAACAGTTCTTTTTTTTGGATTATTTTTGGAAATTTTTGGATTTTTTGTATTTATAAATAAATACTTACGCGATTACGACATTACTCGTAATCAGTCGAGCTGTAGCGAGTGTATCACATTAGCTGGGCGAGGGACGTCGGCGAGGTCACATGTACAGAACAGCTCTCATAAGTGTATTGCGTCAGAAGTGTATGTGTTCATAATAGAAATTCCCAAGATTTGCATTCGCCGGCACTTGAGCCCCAGAAACGCGGGGGATTTCTCGAACATAAAAGGGTGGTTTCGATCGTAGAACTTAAGGATCGGGGTTATATCAGATGATGCGATGAACTGCTTACTTCTGAAAATGTATTTACAAAATAACATTAAATTATTATTAAAAATTGCCTTTTTTTTTTGTGCCATATCATTTTATCCCTCACAGCTTTAAAGTGTTGCTGCATTGTTCAGTACAACGTCCAATTTCTGCATCAGCCGATAGCGAAGCATGGTGGGAGCCTGTTGGTAATTCTATGCACTTTGATTGCAAATTGTAAATACGGTTTACCCAGGAAGCGATGAAATATGCCGAGGAACCTGGATATATACTTTTAAATAAAGTATATCTACGTCCTTCTATTCATTTTAGTTTCAGTATCTTTATAAACTTGGTATAGAACGCCTGGTAGGTTTTCATAAGAGCAGCTATTAGTATGGATGGCTATAATAAATAACTAGTTTGTTGATTGATTAATTTTTTTTTTATATTTACACACAAACAATTTATGTGAAAAGTAATATATTATTATTTACTTGGGTTAGTCTGGTTTTAGTATTTGCAAAGTCCTACCTAATGGTTAGAATACGTAAAAAAAAAAAAAAACATCTCCTTCAATCATGCTTACCCAATGGTAAATTCAGTTGCAGGCTTGTACTTGCTCATGAAGCCTGCTGACTCATTCTCTTTATTTACCTGATACCATGCAGGTGCAGACCTGCTCTTGACATTTACAAGGTCAACTTGCCCTCGAATAGAATGAAGGGGGCGTGGAGAGTTTAAATCTAGCAATGGTTGGTTAAAGATGTCTGAACTGTGGGTTATGGTGTACTTGACTTCTAGTAAGAGGTGTAAGTCAATTTAGTCGCGTGACGGTTAGTAGAGCAGATATTCTGCAAATATGCCGTAATCTATCTATTTCATAGCATGATATGTAGGCGAATAAAAGGAAAAATAAAATAAAAATTTTCATATTCATAGTAATATGTATATCTGCTTCTCTGAAACACTTATTAATTCAGTTTAAATAGAATTTATGCGAGCGCATGTCGTAGGAGGGCTATGGTACTCGTTCTAAAAGGTCTACGATAGCTGCTAACTAATTATCATTGCCCTGCGAGTGAATAAGTTCTTATTAATGTAAAAATATATTTCGTCCTCGTGTTATCTTCGCTCAGCTTGAACTCATGTTCACACTTAAAGCTCACTTCTGTCAGACCTGCCACTCACAAGACTGATTATTTGATGCTTGACTATTGACTCTTGACCCTTGACCCTTGACTCTTGACCCTTGACCATTGACCCGTGACCCTTGAACCTTGACTCAAAATGAGGATTGGTGAGGATTAGTGACGATTGGTGAATGGTTGGTGAATGATTGGTAAATTATTGGTGAATGATTGTTGATGATTGGTGAATGATTGGTGAGTATTTGTGATGATTGGTGAAGGATTGGTGAGGAGTGGTAAATTATTTGTGAATGATTATTGATGATTGGTGAATCATTGGTGAATGATTTGTGATGATTGGTGAATGATTAGCGAATGATATTTGAGGATTGGTGTATAGCTGTTATGTAGTCTGGTATGACAACATGGATCACATGTTCCGTTATTTTGTCAGTATGAAAAAAAATGTGGCTTCTGTGGTGTAAGGAGAATGGTTTAGTCGTGAGATTCTTTTTTTGTAAGAGGAGAATGGTTTGATGGGATGTTTAGTTAGTATGAGAGGTGCAGAATGCTTACTTAGCTGGCATGGTCGGTTAGTATGATTGGATGATTTGTTTTTAAATTTAAGATGATATTGGTGTTGTAGATGGTTAAATTAATAGTATTGATCTTCTGATCGCATGATTAGAATATTTTATTGGTTCGGCAGCTGGAAATAGCTTGTTTATATGTGTAACTGGTAAAGTTAGATGGGATGAAATAGTAGTCAGTATAGTTTACTGTTATTATTCATCAGTAAGTCTTAGTTATGGTGGTGAATATGACTTGTATTGTTAAAAGCATGAATGAGGCAAGCTAATGCCATGGTGAAAGGTATTATATATATTTTGGTACTCAGTGCAATCCGATATGGCTGTTAAGTAAGACTGGAAGGAGGGGAGATGAAGAGGGGTCTGGCGATTACTTGAGCATCACTGTTACGTTAAGTGAACGTCAAGAGAAATAAAAAATATATTCAGAGTTCTTACACTATGATTGGCTTAGGCGAAGTTAGGTTATGCGAAGTTAGGTTAGATTAGGTTAAATTATCTTAGGTTATGTTAGGTTAGGTGAAGTTATGTTAAACTATCTTAGGTTAGGTGACATTAGGTTAGGTGAGGTTAGCTTAAATTATCTTAGGTTAGGTTAAGTTAGGTTAAGTGAAATCAGGTTAGGTGAAGTTAGGTTAGGTTATCTTAGGTTATGTGAAATTAGGTTAGGGGATGTTGGGTTAGGTGAAGTTATGTTAAATTATCCTAGGTTAGGTGAAGTTAGGTTAGGTGATGTAAGGTTAGTTGGAGTTAGGTTAAAATAATCTTAGGTTAGGTTAAGTGAAATAAGGTTATCTTAGGTTAGGTTTAGCTAGGTTATGTGAAGTTAGGTTAACTTATCTTCGGTTAGGTGAAATTAGGTTAGGTAATGTAAGGTTATGTGAAGTTAGGTTAAATTGTTGTAGGTTAGGTTAAGTGAAATTAGGTTAGGCGAAGTTTGGTTAAATTTTCTTAGGTTAGGTGAAGAGCATACTGAACAGTTTATTGAGTGGTGTGTTGGAAAACATTTACAAGCATTACATTACATAGGAGTAGGAAATAATTTTTCTATGTTCAACATAGATGTCCCTACATACTTAAGACTGGGATAGAAAATAATATATTACATTTAAGTTTTTATATATATATATACATATATATACTTAAAATGGTAAACTTTAAAAGTAAAAACTTATTGCTGGCCTATGTAAGTTTGGTGATGATAGGTATAGCAGATGGCATGCATGAGTTACAGTGGGTGGACCATTGAATTTTAAGGTGCCTGCTTGCGAGTATATAAGTAGCCGGGTTCGTTTTATGGAGCTGTTTGACAGTGGCAGTCGTAAAACTTTGTTGAGAAGAATATATGGCGAAGGGTTCTGGTTAGATGCTTACTAAAATGGACTGTCTTGAGCTGTGTATAAAGATTATGTTCACTATGTGCTGCTATAAAGATACTATGTGAATGGCGTGGAAAAATTTAAGTAATCTGTTTGTAGTCTGGAGAGTGTGTGTGTGTATATATATATATAGTATTTAATTTATCACTGGTATTGTATGTAGAAGCTTATGGATTGATGATTATTACATCTCTAAGGTATCTACAATGCTGGGAGGTTTATATCTGTATTCATGTAACTTTCATCATCGGCGAGATCGACAACTTCATTCCTTTTTCCTGCTTCTTCCGACATGAGGACAGCCGAACCATCTGGACCCTCTAGTGTATGATCTGCAGAACTTTTAGTGACTAATCGGTGCCGCTTTTTGCTGCAAATACTTTGCCTTCAAGCTTACTGCACGACGTGAAGTTTATAAGTGCCAGAATAGTCGGTTTCATGTTTAACGAAGAACTGAGCTTTGTATATGCATGTAGATGAACATTGCATGTAGACGAACATGAATATTAGTAATAATAATTATTATAAATATTAGTAGTAATAATTTTAAATAAAATTTTAAAAAAACCCGGAACATTTTATTTCTCATTTTAAACCTGTATCATAACCAGCCTGTTAGACCTCGTTAAGAACAGCAAAATATTATTTTAAGCTAATTACTATTATGGTTATATAATGCTTTGACAAATAAAAACTCTCACGTTAGAAATGTTACTTGACAACTGAATTTCGCGAGTCTGATCTTAATAAATTGCAAATTATATTCACCTACTTATAAATATCCGCTTGCTTACAGCCCGACTTGCTACATAATTATTATAAAAAGAACGTATAAGAAAATAATTACATGTGAGCTTAAGAATTCAGACTCCGAATGAAAGTTATAAGATGTTATAATACAGCACATCGCAAGGCTTTACATAAACTGGAACTGTTCTAAAATATAGTATTATTAAGACCAGAGCTTGTGGTGGTCCAGTGGCTATCATGCCCCACTCCTAGTTTTAAGATACTGGGCTCGAATCCTGTCCGAGAACCAGACTTTTCTCTTTTTTAAATATTACCAGCTGTCATGGAAAAGTGTGAAATTTACGAAATTTAAGCTCTTTTAGCGGAATTTACTTTGCAAAATACATTTTCGATACATTTTTACTGCGTTTTCAAAGAATATTTTTTCGGCATTATTCAAATGATTAATAAAATTAATTAAATTATTCTACTTATTTATAAATGAATCGATTCCTAGATGTCTGATTGGTCGGGCCACACAGCAGCGCGAGTGGTCACTTAAGTTCGCAAGCACTTGTCTCGCGGTCACGTATACTCTGTCCCTTCTCCGCATGACGCCTGTTGATGACTTCACTCTTGGCGGGTCGCAGCAGGCATGTCTGCCCTGGCGAACCTGTCGCAGCTTAGTTGCAGGCCTATGTGCGTGCATATGTGGTAACAAGACTAGGCGACATAATTTTCGTACAACAGTTAAAACTATTTCAATAAAGAAAAATATTATGACACAATATTGTCTTTCAAAAAAAAAAATTATTGAAAAGCGAACATGTTCTACAAAGTCCTGTCTGGAATTGACTTTACAATAATTTTTATATACCTTCTCGTGTATTGAAAATTGCATCTTTAAATTCGTAAATAAATATACGCACTGGCGATTCACGCACTCTAGCAGGCGATGACGGAACTATGTAGACAGTCGAACAAATGTAAATTATCAGTGGAGCAAATGTGACTAATCGAACAAGTGTGAGTAATCAGTGGAGCAAATGCAACTAATCGAATGAGAAAGACAAGAGATAAATGAAAGAGAGCAAGAAAGAGAAACAAGAGAGAGAGATGGAGAGAGAGAAACGAAAGAGAGAAAGAAAGAGAGACAAGACAGAAGGAAATTGAATGAGAGAATGGAAGAGAAATAAAAGAGAGAACAAGAGAGAAGCATGGAATGACAGAGCATGAAAAAACAAGGTAGTATGGTGGTATGACATCACGATCGTGTGCGCCTTGAAAAGACGAGTCCAGTGATATATAACACATATTACTTATTCCTTTAAATTTCTTAATTATAAAAATATATTTAAATTTTAAAAAATAATTTATGAAATGTATTTATTTTATCGGCTCTTCAGATGCCGCATTGTTTTCGTCTACAAGGAGTAGGAAGCCACCCAAAATCTTAAAATTAGCACGTTTTTGCCTTTCTGTGGCTTCCAGTCAGCCGCAATGAGGAGCAAGCACCTTTTAGGGAAAATTTGAAAATTTTTAAGTAAAAACTGGAAATTTTTAAGAAAAAAAAAAAGGGAAATTTTAAGGCATATTTGGGCTAAAACATACGATTTTAAGTGAAAATTAGAGATTTTTGAATGGAAAAAACGTGAAATTCCAGCATGGCAGCCGGCGTCATAGCGCCACTCCCGAAATCCTGGCTGTCCCTGTTTCCCCATACCCCTACTACTCAAATACAATATATGGAATGTATATAAATATAAATAGAATACATATGCATGTAGATGGGATGTGTATGAATGTCAATGCGATGCATATGCATGTAGATAAGATGCATATGATTGTATATGAGATGCATAGGAATGTAGATGAGATGCATGTGATTGTAAATGGGATAGAAATGTAGGTGTGATGCAAGTTAATTTATAGAGAATGGAAATTAATTCATGTAATTTGCAAATGTATGCAAGACCTGTGAAATTTAAGGTATGGTACATTAAAACGAATGCATTGTGTGTGCAAATGGATGTAAATGGCATAGAAACGAATACTGTATTATAATTATGCTCACCACGACTGTTAATTGGTTAATGTGAGTAGCTGAAGTCTGTGTGCATGTGGAATCTGCTGATGTGCTGCGTGCTGCCTGTTAGCTAGATGGAAGTAGCAGATGTATGTTTGCGTGGGTGGTATTGCGATTAGGTATGTTTTTTAACATAGGCATATATAATGGTAGGTATTCTGAATCGACTGATGTGTTGTATGCTAAGTGTTTGAGCGAAGAGACCTATGTATTCTTCCTATGTCGGGAGTTTAAATGTCTACACATATGTGGATACTTTTCAAATGGTTACAGTAATAATAAGTATGTCATTATTGACGATTTCTGTACATAAAATAATTTATTTTATGTAGATTTAGGTTAAGTTAGGATCAGTATTGAATATTGTAAGTCGCTGCATAACGACATGACTGACTTGGGACATGAATTTGCTGTATCGACATGAATGTTATGTTGTGTGACATGGATATTTATAATAACAAAATTCATTCATATAAAATATTTTTAAAAAAAGTTTTATAAATTCCAATATGATTGTTCGTGCCTATTCCCCTTGTGGCTGTGAGAACATAATTTTGCTTAGAAGTGTCTGTAAATTATACATCTGTGCATCGGAGGTTAAGGGCACTATGTATTTGGGATCATCGAAAAAGGTGTCGGTGATTTCACACTGAAATAACAAAATACATATCAAAGGTAGATAATTCATACATATGCCAAAATATGCAGACACTCGCCAAGTTTTACAGCATGAGCTCCCCCCATTGCACGGCACACATCTAGTCAGTAGCCGATCTCCGTTTAGGCGCGGTGAATTATGTCAGGAGTCACAGCCCTTGTTGGTGTGTTGATTCTAACCCTTAAATGACGCAGATCCCTAATTTTTTCAGCATAAACAATTTTCTTCAGATAACTTCATAAGAAGTTCGTAGGGGTCAGATCAGGGTTTCTAGGGGGCCACAAAACAGAACCATTTCTTCCTATCCGACACCCAAGGAGACTGTTTTGAGAGTTTCGCACACTGCAATGAGGTGGCGCTCCACATTGCTGAAAGATTGTCCTTATGCACTGTTCCTTTTCCATGTCATCAGTTTGAGGGAAAATGTAAAGTTCTAACTTGTCCAGGTATGTGTGTTCTTAGCAAACATGAATGAGCCTACAGCACGATCATGCATTAGCCCATACCACACATTTACCTTGGGCGAATCACGGACGTGCCTCAAAATTCATTGGGTTGCTGAGTCCCCCATGTTGGGCAATTATGACAGTTAACACAGCCATTTATGCGGAAACAAGCTTCATCACTAATAAAATCGTTTGAGGTATCGTTCATCTTCGTCTATTGCACTCAGCAACCCTGCGAAGTCGACTCGTGTAGGTCGGTCTGTTTCCTTAATTGCATGACTCATTTTGGATTTTGTCAATGAAGCCTCTGGCGTTTATGAAGTACATTGTAAATTGTTGTTTTAGGAAGGCTAAGTTCCAAACTGTGTCGCGCGATGGACTTTTTGGGGCTGTGTAAACATGACAGTCTCACGCGATCTACGTTCTCTTCCGATGTGCATGGTCAGCCAGGTTATTTCCGGATCTTCACATTTCCAGTTTCTTTAAAATGTTTATATCAACGAAGAACGCTTTTATCTGTAGGTGGATGTTCTCCGCATGTATGCCGAAAATGACGCTGCACTGCGAAGATCGAATTAAACTCTGCATGCCACAGCACACACTGCACTTTCTGTTGTACACTCGCCCTGGTGGTGTGGCATCCGCACATGCTCCCAGCGACTTCAAGTTCAAGGTCACCGCAATGACAAATACCAAAACTCACATGGTTGGTGTATGGTTTCTCATTGGTTTCATAGAGATCGGTTGCTTATTGCTCGTACAATTCATGTCTGAAATCACGGTCAACTTTTTCCATGAATCTGTATTATACAACACTGAGGTAAGGTCATTGTCTTATTGCATTTTTCGCACAATTTCCGGGTTGCAAAGATCTATATACTATACAGAATAATAAGCAATATAGCCAGTAAGAAAGGGCGCTTTGTGCCATCATGATATCGAGGTAAATCTCACTCCTGAAAATGTTCGTATTTCTAACATAGTGCCCTTTACCTCCGATATGCAGACATGTAGACTTAATTAAATATGAGAATTTCCAATCTGGATTAAAACACAAATGAAAACTAGCCTCCTGCATCCAATTCGCGCGTAATGAGGAGGTGGAAAAGAAAACATGAATATTTTACTTGAGTTAAACAAAGAAAATTTTACAAATATGGCATCATTTGGATAGGAATGGGTGAGCAATGTGAAAAAAATTTCATATTCAAAAAATCTAAAGTTCAAGATGCCTGTGGGATCCCCCACCCCACCAATTTTCGTGCGATAGCGTCATTAAATTGTCGAAACTTTTGAAAGGCAAATTGTATGCTTAATTTTTAAAACATTATATAATAGTTTATAAGTGTTATTTTAGAACATTTGTTTTTCAAAAAACAAGTTGAACATAAGAGGACTCCCTGACTTATTTTCTTGTTTGACGTCATGTTCGACTTGCCGAGACTTGGCCTCGCTGGGGCGATTTTAAAGATATGTTACATATAGTTGCTTACATTCGTCTCAAAAGTACTTGACATCACTGTGGCGAGATGAAGCGGATAAGTCGCATCACGTATCTATGTATATTAGTAGCATGGCGAGATGAAGCAAATAAGTCACATCACTTATCTGTGTATATTAGTATCACAATTTAAAAATACAGTTTCATTGCATGAATTTTATTCATGATATAGCAATTATATTGTATTTGCCCATAGCCAAGTGGTCCAAATAGATTCGCTTTTACTTTTCCTAGATCTGGGTGGCCAGTTCGGAACTGCTCGCCTTCAATTGATTTTTTTTTTTATTTCTGAAAACTAAGATGGCGTACATAGGTACGAGGGTTCTGTGCACTGTAAAACAAATATTTACCTTGTTTGTGCAAGATCACTGTCATCATGTAATCTCAGCCAAAAAAAAACCCAGTTTTATTAACACCATTGCTATCTAGCAGTTACAATGTGAAACATGTTAGAGCCACCACAAAATGGTGGAAGGAAACAAAATACAATCTAAAATAAACAATACTGAAAAGATTAAATTTAGCCCGAAACATGTGACATGCGAAAACAAGATCGTAGTACTGAAGAATTAAGTAATTACGAAACAAAATTAATTGCCAGAAACCAAAATGGCAGTAGTAAGAATTCGAGGTCACATGCTGTCATCAAATATTGCAGCAATGACATGAAGATGGGTGGTCTCTTACACCAGGCTCCTTATTAACCTGTTCTCTTAAATAATATAATGTAATACATATATTTTATTTGTAAACTATTCCTTTTTGCTCATATTTTTTATTCAGACAATGGCCCTAAATTCTGAGTCATTAGGCAAATGATTGCTTCGTGCTTATTTAGAGAACACTGTGACAATTAAAATAAAGTGGTGGTAAATATGTTCAAGTATCGAAGGAAATTCGGAAAAATTTCAAGGTGAAGTCTAGGAATGTTGTCACTTTTTGTGGCAAATCCTGGGATTTCGAGGAGAAAACTGCAATTTTTTTCGGAAAATTCAATATGGTTTCCGGCTCCTCGCCTTGAAGACCACTACAATATAAATAAATAGAATAAGAATCGGTTGTCTTGTAAAAATGTCTAAAATAAATATTTTATTTTTAATATGTACTGGCAAAGCCAACAATAATTTGGAAAAAGGAATAAAGAGTTCGCATATTATTTATACAAAATTTTGGACACAATTTATTGGATAAATAATATTTTGAAAAATTAGTTATGTCTTAGCAGCTGTAAACATGGTCTCATATTGTTATATTATATATATATATATATATATATGTATGTATGGAAAACCCTTACACCTGTGCATCTTACATTGGCCTAATTGGCTAAATGACTACTGAGCGACCCAAGGATCACTGGTTTGCCTCCTTCACTTAGAAATGAACTTTTTTTGAGCTACCTTGCCACTAATACGAACATAATGGCGAGAGTCTCTCCATTGAGTAAAGATATACGTAGAGTGTACTTCCCCAGGCTACATTTTCTGACCACTCAAGCTGGTAAGAATCTGTAGTACGTGTGTTGAACACCACGTCGTGCTAATCCATTTTCGTGGCGTGTGGGCAGGGAATGTCGGCAGTGTTACCACAGTGACATCTACCATATCTCTCGCTCATACACCATCTCTGCCAACCCCCAGTCCCAACTCCGTGACAGGAGAAAGTGTTCTGAATGTCTGCTATTCCCACAAGCTGGGACAGACAAGATGACGGAGACCTGAGTTCCTAACTGAAGTCATATATGCCCGTCTACGAAAAGGTTACAAGTTCTGTAAAACATGTGTATGTACAGAATGAAACTTATGCCTAATGTACGCATAAGTAACAGGAAAAGTTGCATATTACTCACACGGTCATAACAAAAAAATAAACACCACTTTATAAAATAAGTGATAACTGTGGAATTATATATTATATACATACATAATCACACATAAGTTCTGTAAGTGGTTTATGTAGCTCAGTGAGTTAGTGCGCAGATCTGCGCCAATAAATTGTAGGTTATAGAGTTAAAATTTCTGACGTGTAGCGAGTTTTTTTATGTTACTCATTATGGCTGTTTATAACTTATTTTATTGTTATAAAATGTTTACTTCCAGAATATCTTTGTCTAGAAGTAATAATGCGCAAGTACCAGCACAGTACAATCGACAAGCAGTGGTTGTTTCCTAACCACATCTATTGGTTTCTTAAGTAGACAATTTGAGCTGTGTAGTGTGAGTAATGTTAACAGGCACACATGAAAACCGTAAGTTTAATATTGTAACAATTCTGCCTTCTTTTGGCCTTATAACCATAAAAACTTGTTTAACTACAGAGAGTACAAAACTGATTATTATGCAAAATTAAGATACAGATTAAAAAACAGGAGCGTAGACGGTTGGGGGAGATACATTGGGACATCCTCCCCCCCCCCCCTCCACCCAGATGAAAATTATAAGTATAAGTTTCATTTTATTATATATCAAGGAATATGTGATGTTCATTTTGAACATTAAGAATGTTTATAGTTTTTTGTATTTATGTACCTTTACATGAACCCATTGTTTTTTTATAAATTATTATGTGACTCTAAATTTGTAATACAGGTTTTGAATTTTGTTCAAAAAAGGGAATATGAAACCTCCCCTCCCCCCTCTCCAGTACTTCCTAGCTACACCCTTGTTTAAATAATATGCCAATGTTTTAATGAGTGGCGTAATTGTCCGTCATACATACATGTGAATACAGTACCTTGTTTTCCATACATAGCAGTGCCGTTAATAATATCATTTTCTATACATTAATAGTACTCGTACGTTAAAACCTAAACCAATGCAGTCTTTAGGGGGAAAAGAATCAACCGTCGTACAATGTAGATGCTCCAGAAAGCGCCTACACATAACATTTTGGTTGCATTTGTACCCCTGTCCCCTGCGAGTTGTTTTGCCTGACATTTATAAGTTTCTATTAGCACTTTAGTGTAATGTGTGGGTATGAACGGATGCGCTATTTCTTCCATTCTGCTATAGAAACTTGTATGCCTTCTGCTGTGCTCGTGAGTATAACAGAAAGTAGCAGAAATTGGGTATCGTGTAAGGCCGGCTTAAACGTCTCACGCCTCTCACAGTAATTAGGCACCAGAAACTTCTTAAATCCTTTTTAAATATCGGAAGAAAAACTGTTTTGAAAATCTCTCATCCAGTTTTGTTAATACTTTTACCGCACAAGTATTAACAAAACTGGACAACAGTGGCCATAGTGGTCGTTAACTATGATGGAGTCGAGTGAGAGTATGTTTTCGGCAACATAATTACCCTAAATGATATAAACAAATCACACGTGGAAACAAAATGGCCTCCAAAATATAATACTCTATGGAAACAATGTGGCTACTCGATAAAGATTTCGAGCTGAAACGAGATGGTTGATGGAAGCAAAATGGCGGCGATGATACAACCTTACTGTCAAGTTCAACAGTATCTAAGTTGGCCATGATAATATAGCAGAGATCGGTGACATAAATTAATATTACTAACGTGTAGCCTCATCTGTTGTATTTGGACCAACAAGGCTCTCTTTTCACAGATATCAAAATTATGTACTCTTTAATAAGTATGCAATGTCAGCTTTTAGATTCGTTTGTAAAAATGCCGTTATAAAGTGTAAACCTATTTTACTTATTATATATACATTCTATCTTCATTAACGAAAATTAAAATAAATATCCTTATTAATGAAAAAATTTAAAAATATGACTTAGGTCTAGTGTACTAATAAAATAAGTTACTTATTTTACATCGTACAGATCTCTGCAGCATCATATGATACAATAATTCCTTCATCCAGTAAGATTCCACAAGCTGTGCAAAGAGCATGACGATGTTCGATTTCACTAGAATTTAGATTTTAAGTTAATAAAAGTTTTCTTATTAAATACGAAGAAAATGTTTGTGCTATAAAAGTATTTTGCTATGGGCTTAATACATTTTCAAATTATTTTATACTTATAACATAGATAATTTAACACACTGGCCACAGAGGAAATTATTAACTCAACATTTTTTTAAAAATAAGAATGATTATATCTGAAGCGCTGACATAAGAACTGAAATTATATTAATTTCGGTGCATTTAACTTATTATTTAGAAGTTGTCCTTGCAGTATTTTGTGTATTTTTACGATTGGGACTTACCGCATTATATTCTTCCTGTCTTAAGTGATATTAAAAAAAAAAAAAACAACACGCGTAAACCGAAACGGGATATTAATCTATAAAGAATAATAGTGACCTATATAATTTCTGTAAAATGTTTCCTTTGCTTAATAATATTGTGTTAATGCAGTCTTCCACTGTTTGTTACAAACCTCACTACTGTGCTTACCAGAAACAAACAATGCTTATTGAAGAATTAGTTTTAAAGGCGTAACTCTCGCATTAAACTGCGGTGTTTTTAATGCCACCAAAATGCGTCGTGACGTCATGAGCAATATGCGAGCTCATCTGTCTATTTCGTTTGTGTAAGCCCTGCAGCATGTTTTTACAAAGTGCTTTCCTTGCGGAAGAACATAAATTAATATACTATGAAAACCCAAACGCCGAGTGGTTTCTGTCCTAACAACTAACATTACATTTAATAAGATTAACTTGAAATTGGCAATTAGTTGAAAAGCAATCTAACATTGTATTGTTCGTTTAATATGAAATTTTGCATGTCAATGATCAGTTATGTATCACAGACACCAACATCACACATTAATTGCAAGCCAGTAATTAACTGTGCTGATTTATATAATGCTCTGTGAAATCCATGAGCCCCAATCTATTGTGAGATAGCATAGCAAATCTTCACGACGAGCTGCAAAACAAGAGTTCAGTCGTACGCATGGCAGAAGCCTTCATTGCAGCTATTATAAATTCAGATAATGGCTAGTTACAACGTAAATTTCACGGAGTTAAGTATACAAATGTGTGCATACCGTCCTAATAATTCCAATTGTGGCTTGTACTGCTGTTGATTATAATACATGTCACGTCAGTGAGAAATGCGATCAGATCTCACCTGATTACGGCCGAGTAAAGTATTATTCTTAATTGCGAATCATTTTAAACAGTGCTTTTTTGCAATAATCAATACGTGGTTACTTTCGTGGTTTAAAAACTAAGTTCTCCTGTATCATTTCAAAAATAATAATTTAATTTGAATGCTTCCGTTTCGCTACTACATGAACTATGTTTAACTTTAAGAATAAATTACTATAACATTCCTACTAAATTATGCTAAATTTCTTACAAGAGACTTTTATAATATTCTTACATTACAAGCTGGACATTTCATTTTCTATGATTTCTCTTTTCCTTTTCTGTACCAATTACTAAATTCTGATTTTGAAAACTTTGTATTACATACTTATAAATATACACGTATATTTACATTATTACGCAACAGTAATTTGTGAAACTATTGAGAAATTATTTCGTCTTTTTTCTAAGGTAATTGTTTTTCAATCAAAGACGAGGTAAGTAAGTAATGTTATGTCTATAGAAACTTCCGTATACAAATATTATACACGATTCTTGCAGAATATTTCAAGCCACCTTCTAGGGATGAAAAAAATGAGTTCAACGATCATGGATAAAACTGTACAACACAGGTAGTGCTTAAACATATCTCAAATCCACTATAGAGAGACCGTCCTCTATTTTATCTCTATGTTTCATTTGTTTACTTACTTCTTCTGGCAGTATAGCTTGAAATGGTGAAAGTAACACATGCTTCAATAAGAAAGAAATACTTTAGATTCCTCACGTGACACATAATTTTACGGGAAAAGACTATGTATAAAAATACTGTTTTGCGCGTATAATACCGATTCGTAACTAAGGCGCACGAGCTACAATGAATACTTTTATTTAACTTTTTAAACTTTGAGAACTTCCCCCGTGCTATCTTATAAAGACTGAAATTACAGAGGCATCATACTAATTTATCAATGTATAGCGTTTCAGTTACTGAGAACTGTATATAATTGAAACTGATATTACATCCGAGTTATAAACTAGGAAAAACTAGACGTCTTTAGCTGAAAATCGCTGAGAGAACTGAACGGTGTATAAAGTTAAGTGGCCGGCCAGTAATACTAGCCAAACATAATTTTAGTTTATTATTAACTTGAAAACAAACACGCAAATATAATACATGTGGAATACAGAAAATAGTTTACGTCAGTATAATTCACTTGTATCCATTCAAAAATTAAATAAAATAATATTACATTAACACAATAACTCTAAGAGCCGGTTTCACCACGTGAGATAAGGATATTTTAACGAGTTTAAGTACCAAAATATTTCGATTATCTGTATTTTATGTTTCACCACGCACCTATCCCGATGTTCTCTGTAGATCGAGAGAAAATATGTTAACCTCCAGTTTTGGTGGATAAATTCACATTATCGAGATGAAGTAAAATATATCCCAATACATTAGACTTTTATCAATGATATTTAGAAAGTGATAGAGAATTATTGTTTGAAGATGATTAGCATAACATTAAACAGTAATAAACACAGTATAATTTGAAAACCATCTAAAATAATGAAAGGGTATTCAGGAAAATGTTGATATATGGTAACTAATTCGGGAAAGAGTAGGTATATTGCAGGGTTATCTAATTTCTATATAAAACGTTTGTATTAAGATTTAGTACATATTTAATAATACCAGATTCTTGCAGTTTAAGTTTATTCGTTGCATATGACTCAATAGACAAGAATGCACTTAATTTGAGACTGTGAATTCAAGCAAAGATGTAAAACACGTAAACGTTCAAAAATTTCCAAAAAGAAAAAAAATGAGCTACACAACAAACTATAACTCGGCTGCAAAAAAATAACAGTAACTTATGAAAAACATATAACACTAAATAAAAGCCTGTATTTCCAGAGGTTTGATTTTCACAGTTTGGCGTTAATTCCAGCATGTTTGCCTGAATACGTATATTTCTTTATATAAGTCTCAGTTGTACTATTCGACCTTTAGAAAAGTATATTGTAAGGAAAATAACTTTTAAACCATAGATAATATTACATATTGTGCTGATAGAACATTTCGAAAAAAGGCAATTTTCCGTTAATTCTAGATTATGTCAATACTTTACATTACTCTCTCTAGTAGTTGGGAAATGGGGATTGAGAGCCAAGGTTCTGGGGGCTCGAAGCGCTGGAGCTGGGAGCCGCCATGCTGTCACGTCACCTGAATGCCGTCTTGGATAAATGTAACTTTGACCTTTGACCTTGACCTCGGTGACTTTTGTTCCTAAAATATCCCAAATGATCCTAAAAATCCCAAAAAGTAAAAAAATTTCCAAGAAAATTCTAAAAAAATTCCGAAAATATATTATTTAAAAATAATGAAAATTTATTTTAAAATTTTTTAAAAAGGAACTTCATAAATGTACCATTTTCCTGGAGAATGTGACCGAAATTAGCGACTCAGGTGACAGGTATCAGCGCCCCAGGGTCACAAGAGCAGTACTCAGGACCCATGACCTTTGACCTTGAACTTTTACCTTTGATACCCAAATATCCAAAAAAATCCCCAAAATATCACAATATATTATTAAAATTTCTTAAAAATGTATGTAATAACTTAAATTTCCTGAGGTTCCCCTCTCCTCCATCACATAACAAACATAACAAATTAGTCGGCAGGCGTCCACTCCCTGCCCATACCCAGTCAGCCAACTTGATGCTGTCAGCTATCGTAGTATCCATATTGGATACAGATGGCCTTGTCCTCATGACCTTGAATGACCTTGAAAACCCAAACTCGATAAAAACATATAAAAGTCAACAAGCATAGTATGTTACATACTTCTACCATATTGGAAGCCAGTGACCTTTACTTTGTCCCCATGACCTTGAAAACAAAACCTCGAGAAAAATACAAAAAAAACGCCAGCAGGCATACGAAGTTACACAATACTACAACCTTATCGGATGCAGTTGGCCTTAACCTTGACCTCGTGACCTTGATTGAACTTGAGAAACTCAATAGAATACATAAAAGTCGACAAGCATGTGACGTTACATGTTACTACCGCCAAATTGGGTGCAGCTGACCTTGACCTTGACCCCATTACCTGGAATGAGTTTGAAAACAAAAACCCGAGAAAAATACATAAAAGTCAACGAAAATATGGTGTTACAGGCTACTTTCATCATATTGGAAGCCAGTGACATTTACCTTGACCCCATGACAGAAAGACCTTGAAAATCAAAACTTGAAAACAGGCATAAGTGACCTGTTGCAGTAAACCTGGTACCGAGGTACTAAACGAGAAGTGCACCTCATCATTACAGGTCTTCGCATGTCTAAGTAAACTATCGGTATGAATGAACTGCTTACTGCAGCTGTCACACAAATATGGCATAGGACAGGGAGACCTGACACAATTAAAACATTATGGTCGAAAGTAACTATATTATCACAAAAGGAACACTGATGATGTCACATTAAGTCTCTAAATACTACTAATGAACTTATAGACTAGTAATGACTTCGTAAAGAACCCAATTACCTCTAATGAGTCCATAATGACTCCTAATGACTCTAAAATGACTCCTCCAGACTTACACCAAATTGACTCATAAATGACTCAAAACGACTCCTAATGATTCCAAAATGACTCGCAATGACTCCAGAATTACTTCTCCTCGTCGTCGTCCTCCTCCTCGGGAGTCAGAGACTGACTCCCACACGTGATGTCTCAGTGCCTTCACGTGATTGGTCAGCTGCAATTACGCGGTAACTCGGTGATTGGCACGTTGGTGTCCGCACACTGTATTAATGGTGAAATACAATTGGTTCAGTGTCAATATGTCATTGTAGGTATTGCACTCCTGTATCTTATAGGATGTAAGGAGGTTAGCTGAGAGGCTTTGTTTGACAGCAGCTCCTTATCTTCTCGGCTAGCTTCGGCATCTTCGCATATCCAGGTTTACTGCAAGCAGGTCTCTCGTGACTTTTTTCGAGTTTTGGTTTTCAAGGTCATTCAATGTCATGGAGTCATGATCAAGGTACCATGCGCCCACTATGGGAGTAGTCTAACATAATATGCTCATTGGCTTTTATGAATTTTTGCTCCAATTTTTGTCTTCAAGGTCATTCCAGGCATTGAGGTCAAGGTCAAGAACGCCTGGTCAAGAACGCCTGCTTCCAATATGGTTGTAGTAATCTGTAACATCGTACGCTTGCTGACTTTTATCTATTTCTTTTTGAGTTGTTGTTTTCAAGATCATTCAAGGTCATGGTTTCCAGCTCAAGGTCAGCTGCATCCAATATGGTGGTAGTAGTGAGTAATGTCATATGCTTGCTGACTTATGTATTTTTCTCGAGTTTTGTTCTCAATGTCATTCAAGGTAATGGGGTCAAGTTAAAAGCCACTGGCTTTCAATATGGTGGTAGTAATCTGTAACATCATAAACTCGTCGACTTTTATGTATTTTTTCTCGTGTTTCTGCTTTCAAGTTTTTCAATATCAAGGGGTCACGGTCAAGTTCATTTGCGTCTAATATGGTCGTAGTAGTAAGTAATATATTAAGTTTGGTGACTTTTATGTAGTTTTTCTCCACTTTTTGTTTTTATGGTCGTTCAGGGTCATGGGGCCTAGTTCAAGGTCATCTGCATCCAATATGACTGCTACGGCGGCTGACGGGACGAAGGTTGTTGACTGGGTATAGGGGTAGGGGATGGAAGCCTGCCGACAGATTTTTTTGGTGGAGGGTGGGAAATGGGGAACCTCGGGAAATTTAGTTTTTTAAAGAAATTTTTTAATAAATTTTAAATAAATTTTAATAATAATTTAAATAATAAATATTTAGAATGTTTGGATTTTTTTTAACATTCTGGGATGTTTTGTGAGTTTTGGGGTTTAAGGTCAAAGGTCATGGGTTGTGAGTCCCTCTCTCATGACCCTGGGTCGTTCATCCCTGTCACCTGAGGCGCTAATTCCGCTCAGCTGCTCTGGGAAAATAGGAAATTTGTGGGGGTTCATTTTTAATAATTGTTAACATATTGGAATAATTTTTAAACAATTAATTTTTGGATTTCATTTTTGTATTTTTGGCCTTTTTCAGATTTTTGGGATTTTTTTTTACGTTTTTGGGGTCAAAGCTCACTGGGGTAAAGGTCAGAAATTTTGTCAAAGTCACATGGATTCAAGAGGACTGTCTGTTGATGTCACAACATAGCGATCCCCGAATCCGGTGCTCCTAACCCTTAGCCCCTTGGCTCTCAATTCCCATTTCCCTACTACTATCTCTAACAAGCAGTTTTATCTTTGCAACACATTTTATTTTGTTGCTTTTCTTTATGAAAATACCATCTCGACTTCTAAAACCGATTCACTTTATGAACGTAAAATACCTAACATTTTCTGTTGACTGCACCATCGGGGTTGTTTTCAAGCCAAATCGAGATACAAAATATCTCTATTTTCTCGGAGGAGAAGTCATGGTAAAAGAGGCAACACTTTTTCCATATAAGAAGCGAAGTTTAACTTTATATCTCGATAATATTATCTAGTTCTTTACAAATGTTTTCTTCTTTTGTGAAACCGGCACTACGAGATAGTAGCCTTGCTGGACGTGCATTTAAAACTCCCTCCTCTCACAACAGCAATCCGGGCACAATTCTCGTCGGGGTCTTCCCGAATTGACCAAAGAGGTACACGGCTGGATGTTGCTGATGGACGATGGGCCTTGTTAGGGAACTGTAACCTCCCACTACCCAGCATTCAACCTTTGCACCATCAAGTGTCCTAAATTATGACTAAAGAAACCAATCCAAGCAAAGTTGTATTATAAATTATTAATTACTTGGGTGAAAAAATACTAAGTTTGCAAAACATTTTTATTTAGAACTACATTTAGAAATGACGTTTATGAAGTATTCGCCTATATGACTGTAAGTGAAATAAATTAATATGCTTAACAGTGTTCATTATAAGATTGCGCCTACCCATGTAGCAAACCACATATGGCACATAGATGGTTTACAGTAGGATGCCAAGCCGGCAAACAGTTGGCCAACAGCTGGCATGCACCCAGCACCATTGCTAGTCCTGAAGTGGCACCACTAACTAACAATATTCTGCCCTTAAATAACCCAGGTGTGGTAAACACAAATGGCCAAAGCATGGCCCATGTGCTTACAACATCAATGGCCCATCGATGTACCATTTCACAGCTATCAGTTAGCCTACTGATGGCTGGCCATGCTTTCGCCACATGTTTAACACAATTTCTTAAAAATAATAACTTTTACCATCAATACCAACATTTCCTTGTTTCTAATTTCCTTTACTTCACAATAAAACACATTATACTACATTGAAATCTTATACTTACCGGAGGAGTAGAGGGGGTGCGACACTACACCCTTTCCATTGAAAGCCCAGCATGCTAATCATTACTCCACTGTATATTCTTGTGTTTAGATCTACTAATTTAGAATATATTCTGACTTGAATTATTAACCAACACTAATATAATGTAAATTACATCAGTTATTCCGTAGGCTTAAAATTTACCACGCGAACAAATCAGTTTTTAGACGCAGATAAACAAAAAAAATAGTGTCGTTGAGAGAAATCTTCCTTCATGAATCGCGATATTAACCCAAAAACTTGCATTTAATGTAATCTTTCGCAGTATGTATGTCACCTGGATGTTATTCATTTGTTTTGAAATGCATTCGCAAGTTATGAATGTTTTAGTGAATTGAAACAACAAAAGCTTTTCAATGTTTATTTTCTAAAGGTTTTTATATATAGTTTTTTTTATAACTTCTCATATTAATTATATGCAGCATACATGTAAAATATTACATAGGCATATGTCAAATTATTCAATACCAGTCACGAAGTCACACCTAATACTGTATTTACAGCATTTTTCCATAGATATTTCCATCACATTATATTTACAAATAATCTACTCATTTTAGCATATGTTCTATAATAATATTAGACACACACATATACATATATACGTGTGTAGTTCGATGAAGCTATCCGCGAAGAGTGGGATATATAGAAATGAATATAATAAGCCAAATTGCACCAGCAATGGTCCATAGATGTACCACTTCACAGCCATCAAATGGCCTATAGATGGTTACCCATACTTTTACCAGCAATAAGTATATGTTATGTGCGGCAATTGCTGGACTACAGTTGGTAAGATATTTATGGGCCGATAATATGTAACCTACTTTCCACCATAAGTTTTATTTTCTTCAACAGTCCATCAGTGGGCCATAAATGGCATAGCAAGTGTCTTGGTGCCAGCAGTTAACCATAGCAGGGCCAGATGTGTAGACCCACATGTTTTCTGGGCCAACAGTAATCCAGCAATGCCATCAGTAAAACCACAGTCGGCAACTGTCTCTTAAGTGCGCAAAACACTATAGTGAAGTGTTATCAATGGCCCAAAAATGGATAAGTTAAGTGCTTCCAGTGATGGAATACAGTTAACAAGCTATTTGTTGATCATTAGCGGTATGCCTACTCTCAGCTATCAGTTCCATTTCCATCAACATCCCATTAACGCACCATTGATGGTATGCCAAGTGTCCTGTTGCCAGCAGTCAGCCATAACAGGGCCATTTGTGTAAACCCATAAGTATTCAGTGCCAGCAGTCATCCAGCAGTGCCAGCAGTAAAACCACAGTCGGCCGAATGTGGCTTGCTACATGAATTAACTTTCAACTTTAAAAGATATTTAAAAATGGACGTTTACTATCCACAACTCCAGACATGTTGTGATGAATTGACTTCTTTTTCCAATGTGGTACCTATTAAATTTACATTTTTTAAAGTCAATTATTAGTTTCAATTGTTTTATTTGAATACATGCACTATATGGTGTTTCAAATATCAAGGCTTGTGTACACCGAAACTAGCTTCATTAAACAGAAAAACTATGAGGACAAGGAAAATATTTTATATTCTAACAAACTATGCGTGCGGAAGTACACAAACTAATTTTATAGCTAAACCTATTATTCGCAATCGAATTATTCTTCCCTTTACTATGATGTTAGCTGAATACTATAACAGGCATAACGAATACAGAAATAAAGCACAGGCCTATGCGAATGTCTAAGAAGTGACATTAGATACTAATTCCACTTGTATATAATTCACAAAAAAATTGCAGTTAATATTCCTCTAACACAAAAACTGGTTTTCTTCTAATAACTGTTTTTAAATGGATTTGATTGCTAATATTGGCCTCAAGTTTTTGTCATATCGTGATAAGTTTGTGCTGTTAGCACGTGAATGTCGGTTAGCGGCGCAACGTAACGAAAGGAAAAATAAATATTACATATGAACTGTTGGCAGCAAACATGGGGAAAGTCCAAAAACTCACATTTGGAGAAGAATACATTACAATGGCCTCCTTGTCAAATGGTACACAGATACAAAAATCATTCCACAAAAAACCGATAGTGCCACAGCATTTCGGCTGGTATCATTCTCCCCTACGGAAGCCGCAACATCCATTCTCACTTCATCTTCATTCGGAGGCGACTCAGGTAGGTAAGACACTTTCCGCTGCTCTGCCCGCCTTAATATTAGGCCCATGTTGATTAAACAACATTCCGGTTATTAAAACCGCGCACGATTCTAATCTTGGTTTCGTGTTCATTGCGGCGATCAGGTTAGCTATCCTGACCCGTAATTAGGTGTATCCAGGAATTTATGTGAAATAGTCTAGTAAGGCTTAATGAATATGCAATACTTAACACTATATATGAAACTCTAAAACGGACTTGATTATCTCTTCTTTGGTTTTATGTATTTTTTCTTTGTCGAATTTCGTTCATTAATTTCTTTCGTATCTCAGTATCATCCGAGGAGCGTTGTGGGTTTTGTACCTTACAAATTTGTTAAGTGTGTGTCCATCAAATAGTTCCACGATAGTAATGTTGTCCCCCATCTTCTTGCAGATTGTATTAATGTCTAACAATATAGGCCAAGTGAGGGTTATCAGATCTCGTATAAATAACAGACTATCTGAAGATAGTAGCGAATTAATTTATGTACATTACGGAGTTTTGGGATGGAAAGTGAGTAAGTTAAGTGAACTTGACTATGTTCTGTCAGGCCCAAAAGTCTGTATCGACCTGTGTCATGCAGTTTGCTAAAATTTTTCACAATACTGAGATCTATTAAGCGTTTTCGTATACAGATTTGTCCGTAAGATCGTTCACAAAGAAATCGGTTATCGCTATAAGGGTTCTGTGCTGCCATTTATGCTTCAGGACTGCATTATAAGGTTATTTAAACTTTGATATATATTTAGTTTGCAAATTAATAATATTATTTACTTTGTAGTATATATAAGTTCGAATCAGGGAGAAACTTGGTACGTTGGGAATGACCAGAAAGAACTAGTAACACTTAAAAATACTATAAAATTAAGATTTATAAAATCATGTGATTAGTTAATGAACTGAAATAGTTCGTTGTTTGTGTGACAGTGGTAGAAAAACATATTTTTATAATTCGATGGAAATATTAATTTTTTACATCTCGTGTAGCGCACAAGTAGGTATATTATGTCGTTTCCTGGTGTCTTCTTTTTCTTTCATCCAGGACAGCTTGTGTCATGTATTTGGTTTCTGGGGACTTTGTTCCATTTTGCAATGTCCCTTTTCCCCACTGGCCAGCGCTATAGTGACAGGAAAGTCGAGTTG
The DNA here is from genome assembly GCA_029891345.1 of Dryococelus australis. Classification (NCBI taxonomy): domain Eukaryota; kingdom Metazoa; phylum Arthropoda; class Insecta; order Phasmatodea; family Phasmatidae; genus Dryococelus; species Dryococelus australis. Next base: position 30,249,080 of record CM057009.1, read on the forward strand.
TTTGATTTTATGATTTTTAATTGTTATTAGTACATATTGTGTTGCTTGAATTCGCAATTTATAGCAAAAATGTGATTTCAGTATTTAAATATTTATTAAATTGTATATTCAGATGTGATGTCGAAACGGTTTTAACGTGGAGGTTGACAAAACTGAGTGACAATATGCAATAGCGTGTACCTTGTTGATGCGTTGTCAATGTTTGATGCGAAGGTTTTTTTTTTCTTCTGTGATAAATATCGAAAATTTACCTAATAAAATGTTAGTCTACGTCCTGTTTTTAAGCTACCTAGTCAAATTACAAGGTCGTTAATGATGAGTTTTTTTACCGCAGTTATAAACACATTTCTACGTGTGTCGTGCCAGACGAGTGAAGTGATTGAGGCAAATATGTAGTTTTGTGAATTGCTGTTGGTTGAATTACTTTGCCATAGCATGAGTATGAGCGATAATTTAGGCGTACGAGGGTTATATGCATTAACAGTAACTATGATTGTGAGTATACCAATTTAATTTCCATATGCCTATGTTTATTTTACAACTATGTAACTTTGCTAGGGGTCAAGATAAAAAATGTTCTTAGACAGACGTTTATGCAATTGAATATTTTTTGCAATGGCAATACTATGTATACCTTAAAATGTTAAAGTCCAATTGGAAAATTAATAAAATTGAGCGAAAACGTGTTATAAGCTCTTCATGGTAAAGTGGGCACTTTTGAATTCTAGTTAACTTTTTGTTTCAGTAATTTTTATCCTTTAACAACCCTTTTTAATAAATATTGTCAAGAAGTAATAAACACAGTGTGAATGTTACACCACACTCGGAAATTAACATCTAAGGCTAAAATTAAATATATTTATTGACTACTATTCCAAATGAGAGGGCTTTCAAATGTGCTCACTTTACCGTGAATAGCCTGTATGCGGGAATAATGAGAGGAAAATAAAAGTAGAGCGTTGGCTGTAGGGCGCACATAGAACCTATTGTAGTCAACCACTGTCGCTGCCGTTTGGAACGTGTGCTGCCGAGTCTGGTGTAATCAGCTGTCCCGTTTATTCCGGAATTCCCACTGGGGTTAACGCCAGACGAGGCTATCAGCTATTGTCACGGCTGGTAAGGGGTGACCAAACGGTAAATACAACTAACACAAAACTGGCTATCACAGCACTGGCGGAACACTGAACTCTTAGCCGTCGAATAATGACTAGAAGTATCGCAAGGATCAATCACAGAAGAGAAGGAAAAATTGCAAGTAAAGTAGTAATAATAAATAACGGAAATTACAAGTAAATTAGGACATCAAATAAGTTCGTGTCCTTCTGTAAACAAAATATAGCTTGGGAATTTCTGATCGTCAGAGCTGGGCGTTTATTCTAAGTTTTGGGGAAATCTATCGACAGATCTAGATGTCGATCTTGACAATCGGCTTCCTGCCGATCGAGACATGCCGTTTGAAACGATCGGGAGCAAGATGTGCCCAAATAGCTATTCTATGCCCACTATCGGTTCGAGACCTCACTACCTCGGCAATCCTCGGGTTTTACGGACCACCCCACCACAACTCGCTTCCCCGCCTGATGGTGATCGGACAGGCAAAATGACAAATACAAACACACACTGTGTTGCGATAATGTATGATTCAAGTACAGTTATTCTTATAAACTGTCCGTTTTAAATGGTTAGTTAATGCATAAAAGTGCACATACATATATTTATTATTTATAAATTGTCTTATTTAAAACAAATACTATCCCATTTATTAAAGCATAATGCGGGATACTTAGAGTGAAATTTCTCAATATCACTGTGATTTCATCGTATACGCTTGACGAGGAAAATGGCGACACAGTCAATGGATATTTGTTATACACACAGGTTGGCTGTTAAAAATATTATTCGTTTTAAAGTAATATACTGTTTCAAGTATAAAAACGACTGTTAAAATATGAGATAATTCGTTACATAGTATTCAGTTTTCCCTCTAACAATACTTTTAAATAACGTTCACTGCGATGTATGTAATGAAATGCATAGAAGACGATACGTAAAATGCCATTCTAATAAATACAAATGTAAAGTTAGCTTAGAAGATTATATTAGGCCTAAACCACAAATCTTACATAATACAGTGTGTTATTGATTTATGTTAGGAATGCAGGAATTCCCATTACTAGTGAAGTGACGTGCGCTGTACACAAAGACTGTAGCCTATATAGTTATTCATTTAATTAGTTTTAATATTGCACGTAGTTATAAGGCGATGGGAAGGGAGGGCGCTTTAGTTAATAACGTATTTCATGAGATGACATTATTTCGATGCACTCACGAGTGTGTGGCATTTTGAGTTACATATCGTTTCGATGGAGCAATGGTAAATTTTGCTCGTATGGAAATAACATTTACATTATTGTAACTTTAATGAAAAACAAAACGCGATACATATTATGTCGCTGTTCATATTCGTACAGATGCAGCCGTATCCACGCACACACACACACACACACACACACACCACGCACACACTCTCTCTCTCTCTCTCTCTATCCGAAGTTAACCTTACACTCGTTGCATTTACGATATAGACAAATAAATATTATTCACGCACTACAAAAGTGTGGAAAGTGCGGATTTTTCAGGCCATGTGCATTGCAATAATTATAGTTATGTTTTACAAATACATTATGTACAAAACACTCAAAAATACAGTTTGCAAACACCGCAACCTCTTGAACGCGTGTTTTTCTAGGTTAATCCTTGCATGAGTACTACACTGAAATCATGTTTTTTCGTCGCTAGCATTAAATAAATTATTTGCAGAATTATTCTGTAAAATCAACGCTGTGCACGTTACATGAAACTAACAAACTTAATTAGGTAAATTATATTCATAAATTCATTGAAGACGGCGTATAAGAAAAAGAACTAGCAGTTTTACGAAGCGGTATACAAGCGCAGATTACTATTACACATTTCACTCAAGAAAATGCACTACGACCAACTATGCTTGAAGAAAGCACATACACAAATAATTAACTAACCATTCATTATTCCGACAACACCAATACGATGCTCGTATAAACACATAACCTCTCTGCCATTGCTACACTACAAAATTAACTCACAATACAGAAATATAACTTCAGACTCCCGAACATGTAGTGGATACAATAAGATGCATATAATAATGTTTCACATAATTGTAAACTTAGGTATGTTATTTATTATGTTTAAGAAGTACGAAACCACAAGATAGGCAATAAATACGTCCACCACGCTTCTCACCTGCCATGTTGAATTTCCACTTCCTGATCAGGACGCAGCTTTCGACAACATATAGCTGCCGACCGCTTTCTCTATCGTTTTCTCACGAGAATCGAGAAGCGATCTCCGACTTAGAATACCAAAACCCATAAATATGACGTAAATCGTTATTTTACGATCAGGATCTCCATTTCGACAAACTTAGAATAAATGTCCTGGGCATGGATATGGCTTCCTTAGATGATTTTTGGGGCTCTATTTCGAATGAATACCATTTGGTTCTGTAGTATTTTTGGCACCCGCAAATCATACAAAATTCAGTAATTTTTTTTCTTTGTGTATACATTTTTTTCTTGCTTTAAGGTGCAGTTAAATCATGGTTTCCTTTTCTTAAAATTTACCAATTACAACTGCACTTCCATGGGTTCAAGTTCATACTTAATTTAAATGTACACAATAGTAGATATATAATGAGGGTTCTGGCTCACCCGGTAAAGAGCGAACTGCAAGTAGACGAGGGGAAGGGGGATCGGGGATCCAGGGCGCTATCTTGGAATTCACTTTTTTCCCAAAAAGTTTCCCTTTTTTATATTTTTTTCCTCAAAATTTCCTGTTTTCATCAAGAATAACTCTTTTTCCCTAACAATTTCCTGTTTTTACCTCAACATTTCCGATTTTCCAAAACTTTGTGAAACCCCAATGGCTTTTTGTTCGCTCAACTAGGGGAACCCAAGATGGCAACCTCACATAGGGCCACAGACATGAGGGCTGTGGTGATGGTGTCCACAGCTCTAATTCGAACGGTAATCAGTGTCTCTCCCATTTATTTCCCCATGTTCTGCTTCATTGCGAGGTGTAGTACCTGTGTACGCAGTGTAATATTGCTTGTGACAACGAATCTGCATGCACTAAATTAAGACTGGCTGCTGTGTATATTAATTCATAGCATGGTTGCTGATTTAAATGTACTGTAATTCTAATCATTCTGTGTCATGTTTTGTTGATTTGCTGTATGCTTGTTTGCTGACTTTTGATTTCTGCCTGCTCTACTTGTTGAGGAGTGGTTGTATCACGTGGGCCCTTTGGCCTGGGGTAGTGCGTGTCCGGCTCGTCTACCACAATGGTCCATTTCCCGTCGATGGTTTGTTGATTTTTTTCTGCGGTTGGTTGTGTTTTGGGCACTGATTGTGCCTATGCATTTTGCTTTCTCCTTTGCAATAAAGGCACGCAAATGGCGGCTCACGTGGGCCTTATACCATGCCCGAGGTTGCTGATGTCCGCTCTGCCATTCTGGGATCAGGGTGTGTTCTTGTCCGGAACACACCTGCTCCTACTACCTTGTTCACTGTCAGTTGCTCCTATGTCCGCTCCCTCTGCTCTGCATCATTTCTATGGCGCGAATGATACCCGTCACCCTCTTTAGTCGCTGCATTTTGCTCTCGGATGACTTGGTCCAGCAATGCGGCAGAGCGCATAAAGTCCTCCGCGCTACTGTTAATTAACAATGCCATTGCTAGCCTGTTTCACCCTCTTACAGATGACGCAACTACTTCTAAAATCTCACGCTCGCTCATGTGTGGATGAATGGATAAAAATATTTGATTTGCCATATCTTCCTTGTTACAAACGCAGTCAGGGATTCACCCGCTTTTCGCTCTTCTAGCACAGCCCTGCTCAGTGCTTGAAATGAGGAATAGGTACTGGCGAAACGACTTTGAAAGCTGTTAAGAAATTCTACTGACTCAATACCATAATGACTTATTGTTTGCCAACAATTTCTTGCCTGGCCGGCCAATTGAGTCCCTACACAATTTGGCCACTCTTGCTGGCACATCCTGTACCTCTAAACATGTTTTGCAGTAATTTAGAAAAGCCCGCGGGTCCTCACTTGGTAGGCCTGAAAACGCTGGCAACCGTTGAAATCGGGCCGGGGTTGTGCCGGCTTCGACGGCTCTTTTGATTGCTGTAAATAATTGTGGATTTTTATGATTGTTTTGTTGTGGGTACATGAAATGAGTGGGCTGTGACGTCTCTTTCTGTGGTACTTCTGTTCTTCTGGGTAAGGGCATTGAATGTACCAATGGGCTTTGGTACACATTGGCCCACTATGAATGTTCCCACGCACAGCGATGTGCGCTAGATAATGGATCCCCCCCCCCTCCCTACTAAAGACTTGACTTCTGACCTCAGCGATGGTAATGTGCATTGTCCGCAGCGGAATCTCCCGGCGTCTTGATTTGCCATGTCTTGCCCGGTCAGACATTGTCAGTGGGTTTTGCGTCCACATGTCTCACACCTCATGGTTTTTTTTGTGACCCTTGCCTGCATATTTCCTGTTCACACTGTCCATGCAGTCGTAAACGTTCTGTTTTGATTGCTTTGGAAATGTTGTCTGTTCGGTAAAGAATGTGTTCGCACGTTTCGCAGAGAATACGGCCTTGCTGATCTGTGGTGGCCTTTTCAGTCCGGCTCAAACCTTCCGGATGAAAACCAGGTGCACACTGTACACAAATGTTTCGCCTTCCTGCACACGTAATTTGTTTCGCACACCTGCCATCTTGCCAGTGCGTAATTACATTTACTGTGGAGTTGAAATCGATCAAGTGCGGCTGTTTACATTGACAAACAAATTTGCTTGACGAACCTTGTTCATTTCGCGTGGGTCGTACTTTGCCACAGTCGGCACACAGAATTGCTGATCTACCTCCTGAGGTACAACTCCATGTTTTGCCCACTCGGGCTCTGTTTGCCACGGTTATTCGTTCTTTGCGGATTCTCAAATTCTGTGTTTCCCCGCACAGATGCATTACGTCTTCAAAGTGATGTGTACCTATTGCGTGTTGAACACACGTCAAACATAACGGTTTCGCTCGACCTGCGCCTGTGCACCAATTCAAATACTTCCGGACAGTTTCTCGTACCGCCGCGTGCTGCGAAGCGCGGGCTTCAAGGTCAGACATTGTGTTGTTATGCGGCTGGTCCTCAGTCGCAGTACGCGGGGGAAGGGGGATATTTACCATTCCTCGCGGCGCCTTGCTTCTTGCTGCGAACACGTGTTCCAGCTGTGCGAGTGACGCGTTTTTTCCCAGTATACTGCTTGCTTTAAAAACGGAAAAATTACCTTGAAATTTCTCTTGAATATTAGTTGTGGGCGCTTGACTTATGATTGCCGCACAACAGCTTTGAAAAGCTTTGAAAAATGCTCTTTATAAATGGCTGTAAAAATTTTGTTGATTTTAGAAAAGTCCGTGAAAAATCCTTACAAATTTGAATTATTCTGAAAAATGCTCATAAAAGTTTTTAAAAATGTATTTAATTGACCATTGAACATTAAGTTCGTTACTGTCCAAGAGAAAACACTGAACAATTTATTGTTTATTTTGAAAAAGTTTGAAAATTTTATTACTGAAAATGCTGCAAATTTTTCCAGAAAAGTTCCAAAAATAATTCAATTAAATTTTGGAATGGATTTTGTATCTTAAAATGCTGACTGGTATTGCCTGAAAATACCATCTTACTTTGCTCCTTGTGATACCTGTTGCCAATCACTGCACACGTTCATAAACGCCGCGTGCGTTTGTTAGCAAAACACTATCACACTTACTTAGACACATCTGCTGTGCTGTTGTCTTACTGCTGTGCAGTGTTGAGAATAGGTACACTTATGCATACAATTTAAACTTGCAGTGTCGAGTGGGTATGTTTGACTTGCATCTGTTTTGGCTTACAGTTGTGTCTTTTGCATCACGTGTTGTCACGTATAACCAATGTATGTGTAGAAAAGCTAAAATATCTGATGACATTGCAAGTAAACAGCCCAGCTTAGTGAATTGTTTTGACAGATGCAGGCCCTCACTATACGTCAGTTGGCATACTTTATTTCCCACTCGAATCACTGCAAGTCTATTGACGCAACACATGTGCACTCTACAGTGTAAACAAATCTGACAAATTAACAAATGAATCATTGTATAAATAGTGTAACAAATGGAAACATAAAAACCCTTGGTATTATTGATGTTGATTGTGGTGTCGACTGTACTGTCTTAATTGCATTGTTAGATAGGTGGCGAAGGTCTCAGGTTACTCACCAACGATTGTAGCTGACCGTTGTGAAGCACTTTTGTCACACTCTTACCTTTATCACGTAGTCCATGCGTTCTGTTGAGCAGACTACCGACGTGTTGTTGGTGCTCTACTGCACCCTTGTGTTCTGCTGTTGTTTGATTCGCCCGAGTTGGGAGAACCACTGGGATGTGTTCGTGCCCCACCTGGGAGCAGGTGGAGAACAGGAACTGGTGATTTGCCCGGCGCCACGTTCGGTAGAGGGAACGATGTTGAATGGGTTCGTACAGCCTAAGGCCTATGGCGACTCTGGATACATGGCCAATGTCAAAGAGAGCTAATTTAATTGTCGTTAAAATTTTGTTGAATGTAAAATATTTCCTTTGGGGCGAAGCTGTCGGCCACTTCGCAAGCCTATATTATCCTGAATTTACTCTGTTAGAGGGAGGTAGACCCCGTTAATACAAAACATACACTGAAAGACACTTTAAAGACTATGCTGCTATGAGGGCGCAGTACCCGATGAACTCTGGAGAGTTAATAAAATAAGCACGTCTAATTATGGTATGACAGTTTTATTACCGCAAAGGTACAATGAAATGTTGATGCACATGAAAATGTGTACACTCGGTTAAGCGGACCTGACACACTTTACCTGCCGGTGGTCACTACTGTGGAAAGTAAGGTGTAGGCCTTAAGTTAGATTTACGTAACAAAATGCATGCCGCGCTTGAAGTCCTGGTTTGCTACTTCATAATGTAAGGAGACATCCCCATGGCTAAATAAAAATACTTAAATGTTCCTGAATTACGTTAACTATTGCGACGAAAGAAAATGCAGCCTAGATTGAATTGCCAAGGGGGGCATGCGAAGCTCATCGTCTGCCCTGCCAGTAGTCTGGAGTGCTGAAGTCTGACTAATGACATGGCATGGGCATCGCCGCACGTCCCGAGTATTCGGCGCCTAAATGAAAACATGAAAAAATGTAACTTAAGAACTAACATGATAAATAAACCTGACTTTGTACATAATTATGATTATTAAACTAAAACACATTGGTGACACACTCGTGAACATCGGAGCTCCAGATATGGCTAAGAATGTGACGTCACGAATATGTCACCGCACTTGAAGGGTGATATTAAATTAAATGATGCCTCAGGTGGCTGATTCTCGATGATGATTACACGTACACTCATAATTAAAATATTAATATCGATGTTTGTCGTAATGTTTATAATAAGAGGAATGTATATGGATGTGAAGACACACTGATTTAATCACAGGGACGGAGCTACCCCCTGTCTTCTAATGTATGTTATCTACTCGCTATGCTGGAGTGGACGGTTTCCCTAGTTAATTGTGGTGCAATCACTGCTAAAAATGCCTAAAAATGCTCCTGTAACTAATGCGGTTAGGGAGCCGCTCGCCACTTTACACTTCCAAAAGGGAAGGTGATTCCCCATCTTTTGACACTACCTGGAGCTATGTCGCATTCCGGATTCGGCCACGGGGCCCGTCGACATGTCGCACATCGGAAAGCTATGGGAATAAGCGGCACCACTTATCTCAGTATTCCCTCCAATGGCTCTTGCGTCTAACTGTTGAGACTTCACGGGACACACTCGTATAGGCCACATATCCATTCATCACGAGAGTTAACTCTTGTGGTGAATGTTAAATATTATGACCTTGCGGCCACGAGTTACAGGATGGCAAGAAAAGTATAAACGCCATTCTTGTCGACTTGCTATGATCGAAACCGCGACCTAATGTCGGTCAGTCGAGTGTTGCTGTGTGGTTAATGTGTCTGTGATGGAACAAATGGGCACACGAGATATGTGGGCGTCAGGTTCACGTCAAAATATTTATTTTAAAATTGGAAGAAATTAAATTTTTCCAAGTGAAAATTGGAATCCGTATATTGAAAATGGTCTTTGTGATAAAATGTTTATTGCTTATAATGATTTTAGAATTTCAAAATCAAAATCAAAACTACATACTATATATAGAAATAATGAACTTTATTATAAACCAACTGTAAACCCACATGGTAATGTTAATTATTATTCATTTTGGGGTCGAAGAACATTATATGTTATTGATTGTTTATATAGAAAAAAACTGTAGTTAAAGAAAAAAAATACAAAAAAGTGTGTATTTTAATAAAGCTACTGAAGCAAACACAATTTGTAATGTTGTTCTAATCAGCCAAAGGAATCTAGCTTATGGTTATTTAAAAGAAAGAATTACACAAGATATATTAATTTCTTAATATAATAAATGGTGCAACCAAAAAATGTGTTACTAGACACTTTGAAGAGGCTGTAATGTTTACTATGAGTGACTTTTTCATTGTAGGCTGTTCACGGAAAACTGAGCACTTTCGAAAGCCCTGCTTCATATGATAAGATATACTTGTATGCACATTGTGTGTGCTTACACAATATGTAGAGTTATCATTGCCATGGACCTGATCACTGTATTTGTGTGTCTGTCAAGTGAAACGTCGAAGTTAGTTATTAGAATATTAGTAAAGTTAATATTTGACAAATTTCTTATGTTATACATTTAAATCCACCAAAAAATCATAAAGCAAAATAAATAATTTCACTATTCACAATTATTAACATAGCAGTTTTAATTCAGTGTATAGACATGGAATTACTCCCCTTCTGTCGTTTCCAACTTTACTGGGCGCAGGCCAGTCTATGTGCCCATAACACTATAAGCAGATAGCCCTGGGCAGTGACATTCAAATGTTGATTTCAGAAGCGCTGACTTTATAGTGAAGAGCCTTTAGTTATGTACTTGTCAGTTGATTTAAAGATTGCAGCATTATGTTTATCAGTGATTTTATTCACATATCTGTATATGTTCAATTTTTAAACTATCATCATTTTAATTATCAGTGATCAGATTTATATTTAAAATTGTATGTTGGTGGACATTTTTAAGGATATATTGATTATTATGATTATTTTTTGCTACATGTTAAGTGTTTTGACTAACTGCTAATTGCTGTGGGCCGTCCCCTGAAGGTAGCAGATCACACTCTTAATAAAGGGGTTGAAAGTTGTCAGATGGAAAGGCACTCGTACTACAAAACTCTGCTTTATTCTATTGCCAATCGTTTACAAGTACCACCAAGCAAGAGCGGTCAGATCAACAATTATACAGCGAGTCAGGGCAGTAGTACTCAGTGTTACGTTAAGTTAAGTAAGCAAACAACTCCTTAATTACACTTGGTCTTATGGAGATTAATAAGTGCCTTCGCCTGTCCCGAAACCTCTCGTGGCCTAGGTCGCCCTAGCAGGAAGTATATTTACTCAGGTATCGTTGTCGGCTACAGGAAGCTCTCTCCACGGCGGGTGCGATGGGAGTCGATCCAGGACCACGGACTGGTGGTCCTCACAGCAGTCGTCTCTCGAGCAGGGCCTCCGGCATCAGAGGCAAGATGGCACACCAAGCCGCCATTGTCCCACCCTTATGTACCAAGAGCCCCGACCTTGTACTCATTCCCCCGGGATTGTTATTACAACAGCTGGGTCGGCTTGCCGAGGTCGCGCAGCACCCCGTGCTCACTCGCCTCCAGGCAACCCCTAGCTGTTGGGAGCCACAGCATAATGTAAGACATTATTCCCCCAACCAACTCTGTGATTGGTTCATTTTGTGCAGACCTCACTTTACTATATAAATAATTAAATTTATTTGCTAAAAGGCCATAATATGATGAAATCTTAACTGTCCACAATAAAACCTAAGTTGCCACTGGTTGAGTGGTGCCAGCAGCCCAAATACAGGCATTCAGATAGGTGAGCTGCCAGCACTTACGGCACTTACAGTACCTTCATGTGTTTCTCATCATGCAAAAATGTTATGTCTCATACTGTATTCCTCAATAGTAACCACAAATATTCAACTGTCAAATTCTATAAAGCACATTCTGTAAAGGTTCTTGGGTAGTGAAAGGGAAATTTAATGACTTCTGTAAATTTACCTTCACTTATTTCACATCATGAAAAAATTTCAGATGACATAAGCCTATACCTTAATTAGAGTATGGTGCTAGTAATTTTTTATGTGTATAGGTTGTTTCGCTTAGTAAAAAAGAGATGATTTTACTGGCAAATAAATTGCATAATTGTTACATGACCATGTTCTCATTACACTTACTTTAACTTATTTTAAAATGCCACACACACACTAATATTTTATTGTGCATTAATCAGAGCAATTAAATTTGCTTTTTTAAAGAAGGGCCTATGTGTTTGATGAATTTTCTACTTTATACTCCATTCGTGACCGTATTAACATTTGTTTTTACTTTCATTAGTTGAGTGCATTAATTTTGTTTTAATATTTTGTACTTAAACCGCACTATACTGAAGAGTACAGATTAGAAAAGTTTTTTTAAACTTCAGTAGTAGTTAGTTACCAGGTAGTTTGTGCAGCAGTTTCACTGTGGTATTATTAACATAGTCTAACAATTGCATAATAAAAGATTTTCATTATTAATTTTTAATTTTACATTTATGTGTAAAATGTCTTAATAGAATATCATGTCTTAAATTATCCCCCTCCCCCTTAACCACTTCCTTTTGCAAAAAAAATATTTAGTGAAGTCAATCTCTGTTTTCTCAGGTTAAAATGTAATATTACCATTTTAAAATCACCCAAATTGATCCATTTTTACGGTACCTACTGTGTGGAGTTTTTACTGAATGTGAATACTTTGATTTAAATAAATTTCTTAACTCTGATTTTATTAGCTTTTTGTATTGTATCTAAAGGTGCTTGGTTTAATCATTCCCAGCATGCAGGTTATTCTTATGTGACCTGGTTAAATTTAAGGTGCTAGTTTATTAGTAACTAATGGATAGTATTGCAAAAATTAAATATAAATGTCTCGCTGGACCGATTTTCCCTTCATTAGTCATTGCATTAATTTAGCTGATGTAAATTAGCTTATTGTTTACAACCAAATCATTTTTAAAAATTTCTCTTTCCCATTCATGTATTGGATTGGGTATTGATCTCGTACGACATGTCAGCACTGATGCAGCACTGCAATATACAGTTGTGCTCTCCGTAGATGTGCAGGTGGGAAATAGGACACAAGGTTAATAATTTTTTAATTAAAAATAAAGGGGTCGAGTAGCCACTACTCGCGGGTAGGTAAACACAAATTAAGGAGCATGATAAATTATTTATCCAGGTCCACAATCATGGCGTTTTTCACAGAAAATAAATACATTGTAATGTTTGTGGAGTTGAAAAATGTTTACAATACCCAGCTCTGCATAACAATATGACATTTTGACAGTTATAGTGCATGCTCCCATAATTAAAACTACTGTATTGTGTGATTAGTTGTTGGATCAACGTTATGGTGGCAACGAGTACAAAAAATAGTATACTTAACTGATTTGATGTCTACAAACGAATACTTAAATGGGTAACCATTACATTTCTGTTCTAATTATTTTTGCATACACCTTTCCTGGTATTAAGCTACTTCCTTACATCTAATCGTATTATCCTTAACAGCATTGTGTTAATTGATTTTGTGTATTTTTATATGCAAGGTAATACACAAAAAGAGATAGTTAGCTTTTGGAAATGGCATAAATTTATTAAACATCGTAAAGTCCCTCATCCTATTTTAGTTAACATAAAACAAATTGACTTGCATAATCTTGTAATTTGGAACCAAACTGACTTGCATAATCTTGTAATTTGGAAGACATTTCCTGTTCATGAAGATGTAATTGCTCAAATGCCTATTATGAGTCTTGCTCAATCTCCTGTAATGTGTTACTGTTAAATTTTTAAGCTTTCAAATAAAATTTCTAATTCTTAGTAAATTTGGTAGGACTGGTGACATTCATGATTGTGTTAAATACCTAGATGTTAATATACTCAATTTGACAAAAGTCTGTTGAATATACTTTACTTTTTTTTCATTTTTTCTAAATTTCTCCGTGGTCACATTGCTGTCATTCACCATTACTTTCTCCTGAAGTTAATTTGTATATTTTGTAGTTTATTGATATGAGGATAATATTATCAAAAAATAGCATAATCAATGTCAGTAAAAGCTATACAATAAGCGGGGGTCACTTTGTGACAAGTTGGTGCGACTTCATGACACAAAAATGTCCCTGTATTTCGGTGGGATGTTTCAGATATTCAGTGGTGCCAATTTGAACCTCTGTACATTACAAATAGCCTCATTTAAATGGAAGTAAATGTAAATAACAGTGGAAAATTGTTACAAACTCAACCCCACTTACGGTATTATGAATTAATTAAAATGCACACTGCATTTATTGTAGTCCCATTGTAATCTCAGGCAACTAGATTGCATCACATTACAACACACTGAAACTTCCATCAATAGACATTTCTCAAAAATGTTCACCTAACATACAGTTTTCACTTTCTTGGAGAATAACGTTTTTTTTTTTTTTTTACTGGGAGAATGCTCTTGAATAATGTGTACTTCGTATGTGTTCAATGGGCTTGGAGGCTCTCTTGAAAGAAAACATTTGCGGGTGGGGGGTGTATGGGAACACACGTTTGTTATATGTATGGTCATTCCGAATTCCAGTATATTTCTCTTTAACATTTGGTAAGTACACTATCATATTTAAATTATGATAAGTAATATTCACATATGGAGGAGCAGAATGAAAATTGATGGTGAACAAAACCATTATGATTAGAATGTGCAGTTTCTGGGACACTACTTTATTCCTATGACAGCACCATGTGTGGAAAGGGCACTGGGGAAAGATACAGACTATATATTCTGCTCCTTCCACAGGATGGATTTGTGTCCAAATGTGATAATTATATTAGATTATGTATTTATTAATTTGAGAGTATTCATTTCCATAACAACTACAAACTAATTATTTTCACTTTATGGATGTGTGAATTTTTAAGTTGTGTTTAACCTAGGAATTTTCCAGTTTAGTAAGTTAGTTCTAGTATCTACCAGTGTGAAAGAGCATAAATACACACCCAGTCTTTGTAATTGATTGTTTTGTAAAATTATGTTGTGTCTGCACTTTGTTGTACCAGTGCAGTGAATAATTATTCTAACCCTATTGTGTGTGTCTGGCTGCGTTATCCTGTCGGCTAAACTTAAGATATGATACATGAAAGAGTAATTTAATTGTATCCTTAGTTTGTTTAATTTTTAAATGTGTATTATCTGTAATATGTTTGTGTGAATTTCTAGCTATTGAAAGTGAATTCGCAATGGGTCCTGTGTAAGAGAAGGCGACGGTAGTTTACCTGCACCTCTAAGCCATTAATAAATTAATAATACTGTGCACAGTGGATTCACGCTCTCTCAGTGGAATACTTGCGAATATGCAAGGTGAAATTACATAACCTGTTATGCCGGTTTCATCACGAGATGGGAGTACACTTGGAACTGTGCAGCCAGTGAACTAACTGTTGTAAACAGACTGGTCTGTTTTCAATTGGCCTTTTATTTTCTTGTCTTGTCTCCTCAACAGATACGTCATTAGAAACAGGTAGACACAACTAACTCATCAGGATGGCTGCAGGGAAGGTGACGGGATTTCAAAAGGTACAGTTGTATTGGGCTCCTAGCTAAAGGGAGCTGCATCGTGAAAGGGAAAAAGTATTTTATTTTGCATAATGTAAAGGGAAGAGTAGAGTTACAGCTTCTAAAATTTCTTCTGCAGCGCTGGATATCTGGACTGGGATTCGAATTAGTGTCCTTCCGAACATGAGTTTAGTATTTTGCCATTGCATCACATTGCTTAGTCTGTGTTTAATGTACTGAACTGGCATGTTGCTTTAATGTTTGAAGACATGCCTCAGTTTACAATGGTGTAGCATGGAGGTAAGGTTACACTGTAGTCAAGTGGATTAAGTGCTTGCCTCCCACCAAAGCATTTTAGGTTCACTCATGGATGGGTACCTCCAGTTTTTCATGGATCTCACTTTTAACCTGCCTTTGCATTCTTGCGCTGCTTCATATTGGTTTAATTTTTCCTCATCAGCTCTAAAGATGTCTAATGCTAAGAGCTGCCCAAACCTCTTAAAGAGATGAGCTTTTTTTTCTTTTAGATCCTACGTATTATTAATAATTATTTTGCTGAAGTACAATTGTAAAAACCTTAGTCATTGTGTGTGAACAACTTTAGTTGGATTTATCAAACCACAGCAATCAATTCCATATAACTGATTTTAGTGGTATATAAATATGATTGGTGAATATTGTTAAACATCATAATCACATAATACAAATCTTAATTTGAAGTGGAGGAAGCTGGAAAAAATCTAGGACAGTACTATAGTGCGTCTCACTCTTATATTGCAGTAAAGTGTGCATGGCGAGCGCTGTTTCCAGATGGCTAGAGGTATCAACAGCAAAGAGGTTGTGCTGTGTTGGTAGAATAACTTCATATGTACAAAATTATGTAACAAAAATTGTCAAATTGTATAGTAGTGTATAATTATAATTTTTTTGGTTTAGCTACCCACTGCAATCTAAGAGTGAGATGCCTTATAGTATAGATGTGTTAAGTAACAAAACAAGTTCAGTTCAATAGCGTGAAAAACATGGTTGTGACTGCAACATTTATTGTTATTAAACTTTCACAAGACAAGTGAATGTTCACACAGTTTGTGTGCCATGTAAATTACTCCCCCACCCCATCCGCTCCCTTCTATTCGTGGAGTATGTAGTAACATTGGCAGACATTCTGATGTACAGTAAAGCATACATCACTGATTACAGTTTATGAAAAACAATCTTTTACTAATTGATGGTTATGCTTCACTATTTCCCTTAGGTAAGTAATCTTTAATTACTTTATTTTCATGCTTACATAGATCTTGGTGGCCCGAATTTCTACATGCATGGTTAGGATACTTAGGAGCTATAACTAATAATGCTGTCAAGACATTTGACTCGTCCTTGATTTTTAATATATTTTTTTAAAAGCAAACACCTATTTATGTAAAAAAAAAAAAAAAAAAAAAAAAACTCTGACAAAAAGTGCTGAAATTTTATTCCAAAAACACTAGTGTTTTACGGCCAGGACTTTACACAACATTGTGTCATTATTGGTAAGATGACATACAATTGTGCCTGTTAGATATTGATGTTGGTGTAACAAGATGGCAACTGCTAAAGGCGCCGCGTCATGTGTACAAGTAAGCAACAGAGAATAAAGTTGTCGTAACCGTAGAACTCTCTATTATTCTTACTAGACTTAACGTGGTGTCAGGTACGGGGCTTATTTTCCCGTGTTGGGTGTTTAACGCTGTGTTCCATCGCAGAATTAAGATGGGTAAGTTCGCGAAACTGCCAGATCAACTCGTCGTTGAAGGAAACCTAGACCAGATAAAGGATGATACAGAAATCTCTCGACTCGCGTTACAACTTAACGCTATTGATGATAAAGTTCTAGACATATACAACTCCTGTAACCTCTTCGAGACGGACTCGCAGAACTTCGCAACTGTGGTCTCAAGATTTGATCAGTATTGTTCGCCACGGAAGAATCTTCTCTACTATAGGTTCCAGTTTCTTACATTAAGACGGCCGGAGGGGATGCCTGTTGAGCAGTTTGTAACAGACCTCAAGAATCTGTCGCGAGTTTGTGAATTTGGTGCGAGCATCAGTGATACGGTCATGCAGGAAAAACTCCTTCGGGGGAGATGAGTTAACACTCGAAAAGGCAATTGAAATGTGTCGGTCAATTGAAGTCAGCTGTGTTCAACTAAAGACTATGCTAAGTGTGTCGGCTAGTGTAGCCGCAAGCAAGTCAACAGATGTGCTCGCAGTTCGAGTGAACCAACATGTTGACAGAAAAAGTATTATAAGACCTGAAGTCAAGCGTAAGTGTGGCTTTTGTGGTTACGAGCATGGGCGAGATAAAACATGTCCAGAATTAAACAAAACATATGCTAGATGTCGTCGTAAAAGTAATTTCGCAGCAGTGTCTAAGAGTTCGCCAGTCAATGAATCAGTGAGTAGCAGCAAACAAAGCAAACAGCGAGGATCACACCAAGCTCACGCAGTTTCGTCTAACGAACAATCACACTTACAGCAAGTTGACGCAGTCTCGGAGCCTAGTGATTATCTGTATATAGCAGAGGTTGGTAGCCCTACCTCACTGGACAAACGGTCGTGGTGAAACCTATCACATTTTCTTCCAAGGTCGTTCATTTTAAGCTTGACACAGCTGTGCAAGTGAACACTATGCCGCCTACATTGCTCCATGAACAGGGGGTCATCACCGCCAACATTCAGAAGAAGGGCCCGTCTTTGCGAGCTCATGAAGAGTTCGCGATACCGCATGTGGGGTCAGTGTTATTGCCCTGCATGATCCGCAACACTGAACATTTGCTACAGTTTGAGGTTGTAGATGTCCCCCAAGCTGTGCCGCTCCTGGGTTTTGAAGCATGCCGGGACATGCAACTGGTGCAGAATGTCAGCACCCTGGATCACCAGGCAGTATCGAGTAGGGAGGAGATACAGCAAGAGTTTCAAGATGTGTTTTCAGGTTTGGGAAAATTTCCTGTTGTGCTACTTTCTTTTCACGTTGACCCTGTGGTGACCCCTGTAGCCAACTCTTGTCGTAGGGTTCCTCGTAGTCTGTTTACGAGACTTAAATTAGCTTTAATAGCATTAGAAAGGTAAGAGATAATTTCCAAAGTAACCAAACCTACTCCCTGGGACAGTAATCTGGCTATTGTAGAGAAACCAATTGGTTACCTAAGACTGTGTTTAGATCCGAACAATCTTAACAAGGCCATACAGTGTGAAATGCACCCAACTCCTTTAACAGAGGATCCCGCGTCTAAGCTAGGAGGGTACAAATACTATGCCTCATGTGACCTGTATAATGGCTTTTTACAGATTCCTCTTGATGAGGCCAGCTCTGAGCTTTGTTGTTTTGTTTCTCCATTTGGTAGGTACAAATTCAATCGTCTGCCATTTGGTCTAAGCTGTGCCCCTAAAATTTTTCAGAGAAAGACATCTGAGATTTTTGGCGATATTGAAGGAGTATAAATATATTTTGATGACATCATAATGGGAGAAAATTCTCAGTCAGAGCTGGAGACTGTGGTCCGAAAGGCTTTATGTCGAGCAGGAGAGTGTAATATGAAATTAAATAAATCTAAATTTCAATACTAGTTTTCTCATGTTAGCTACATGGGTACTGTAATTTATGCACAAGGTATTGAACCATACAGGAAGTATGTTGAAGATTTTGAGAATGCCAAGGCCCACAAATAAGACAAAGTTATTACATTTTCTGGGGTTAATAAAATATGTAGGCCGGTTCATTCCTAATCTGGCTAAGGTATCTGCTACCCTGAGGATCCTCACACACAAAAATGGGCCTTGGCAGTGGTTATACGAACAGGAATAAGCAGTTGCAACTTTAATGAGTATTATATCTAGTGCTCCTGTTCTAGGTGTATATAACCCTAACCTTGTACTTGTCATCCAAATTGATGCCTCATCTCTCGGACTTGGGTGTTGTGCATTACAAAATGGTAGGCTGATTGTATTTGCCGCTAGAAGCTTAACAAGTACTGAAGAAAAGTGGGCACCTATTGAATAAGAGGTTTTTGCTGTCAAGTGGGTGTGTGAAAGGTTCCATGAGTTTAGTTATGGGAGGCCAGTTACGGTTCACAGTGACCATAAGCCATTGGTTGGCATCATGAAAAAGGATCTGAATTCTCTCTCGCCTCGTCTTCAGAATATTCTGTTAAAGTTACTGCGGTATGCTGTGACCTTAGTCCACAGGCCGGGCGTGATATGTACATTGCAGATACTCTGTCGCGAGCACCCTTAGAGAATATGGAAATTTCAAATGACTTACAGTTTGCTGTATACTCCCTTGTAACCAACTTACCCATGTCTGAGAATAAACAAGCAGAGTTTAAGGAAGCCACAGCCAGGGATCCCCAACTCTCTGCTCTTGTAGAAGTGTTGCACGTAGGTTGGCCGAGTGACAAATCCTTGTTACCTGACGATTGTAAGTTATTCTGGTCCCTTAGGCACTCGTTGGTTGTGACAGATGAATTGGTGTTTGTTGGACAGAGAATTTTGGTTCTGCTGGCATTAAGACCAACCATGTTTCAGCTAATCCATTAAACTCATTTAGGCATCGGTTTGTGCAAAGCCAGAGCTAGAGAAGCCATTTACTGGCCCAAGATGAACGAGGACATAGAGAGGGCAGTTAGTAGTTGTGAAATATGTCAGGCCTATCAAAAAGCTAACATCAAGGAGCCATTGCTGCCGCATCCGATCCCTGATCGGCCCTGGGAAATGTTGTGGATGGACATACTGAAATTTGCAGGGAAATTTTTTTTAGTCATTGTAGACTACTATTCTAAGTGGGTGGAGTTAAAATCGTTGGGGGCAAAATCAGTAGGGGAAGTAATTAAGAAGTTTGAGGAAGTATTTGCTACGTTTGGCAGTCCAGACTTCGTGATATCAGACAATGTGTCCTTCAACAGTTACGAATTCAGGCAGTTCAGTGAGTGCTGGAATTTTGAAGGGAAAAACCACTAGTCTACACTTTTCACAGGCTAACGGGCTTGCTGAAAAGGCTGTGGGCATTGTTAAGCACATGCTAGGCAAAGTGACTGAGTGTCAAATTCCCTTATCATTGCCACTTCTCGAGTACAGAAATACTCCTATTGAGGGAATTGAGCTGTCTCCATCTCAAATGCTGTTACATCGTCGCTTAAAGTGCAAGATTCCCACGCACTCTGAACTTTTAAAACCTCGCATTCATACAGACGTTCCTGCCAGTTTGCGAGCTCGTCAGGACAGCCAAAAGTACTACTTCGACAGAAGTTCAAAGTCTCTTCCTGACCTCTGCCCAGGCCAATCAATCAGAATTCAGAAAGGAAATAAGTGGGCTCCAGCAGCAGTTCTCAGTATATTAGATTGCACCTAGTTCCTATTTGCTTAAAACACTGGATGGTACAGTGTATAGGCGCAACAGGAAGCACACGAGGGCTTCATCTACGAGTTTTGTAAATAATTGCCCCTCAGGCAATGAATCAATATCACAAACATGCAGTGAAAGGTTTTTGGTCAGGAATAGCATTGATAATATCTCGGGTCTGGCTCCGGTTGGTAGTGCTGGTGACGAAGTAGGAGATGGTTTGGTAACCACAGAGAGATCAAGTAGGGTTATCGAAGGCCGCAATGTGTGTAAGATTATGTCAGCTAAAAGGGTAATACAACCTGTCTTAAGTACAATTGATCGTTGTAGTTTACGTTGTATAGACTCAATGTTGGCAGGTTATGGTGGGGTAGCCTACCACAAGTGTGAGTCATCTCAAATATTATGTTACCCTGTTCGAGTAATTTTTTAATAGTCAGTGTATTGTAATAATGCTGCCCTGTTTTGTCTGTTATTAAATTTAGTCTATGTATTGTAATAATGTTACCATATATTCATAACAAATATTATGACACCCTGTCGGTGTAATTTTTTAATAGTCTGTGTATTGTAATAATGCTACCCTGTTTTGTCTGTTATTAAATTTAGTCTGTGTATTGTAATAATGCTACCCTGTTTTGCGTGTTACTAAATTAAGGGAGATGTTAGATGTTGATGTCATAATTTGGCAGCCCTGCACATGGGCTGGTGTAACAAGATGGCGGCTACTAACGGCGCCTTTTCGTGTGTACAAGCAAGCAACAGAAAATAACTTTGTCATAAATTTGGAACTCTCTATTATTCTTACTAGACTTGACATTGCCTACTACCTTAGGCAGATAAACTTGTAAAACATACCAAAATTCTCTTGTCTTAGCAGGATCTGCCACAATAGGGCCCAAATAAGTACGATATTTCCAGCACGTTGAAACCGAAACTAGTTATAACGAAAATTCAATACCTAAGCCTACTGTATTTGTGGTATAGGCAGCGATTTTTTTGCCGAAACTATTTGTAAGTCACTGAAACAGTTATTGTTTCTTGCCAGAAAAATATGTAAACTACAATTTGCTTAGATTCTAAAAACACTTCACTGGATATCATGTATACCTATCTGACAAACAAATTAAATGACAAACGTGCCCATTTACAATGATGATGTGTGTTCAGGATGTAAACAAGGCCGTCATATTGGTTCACACCATGTGAAGTTATTGGTTACACTTTCGTAGGCACAGACTCCATCTGCACTCTTCTAACATCTTTGTAATTAATTCAGGAATAATTATCTTTGGACTCTCTTTGCTCCACTGTTAAAATTGCATAGTTCTCTGGTAAACGCTCTAGGCTAGAGAGAATTTTCCTTACTTGGCAAAATAATTTTGTTGCCAATCACATTGTCATTACTTTTGAAAAATCAATTTGTTGTAGGTTTCTGAACCGATTTTACAATTTTTTTGGCAAACCTTATTTGCGACAAGATGTCACTTACTGTTGTTAAATAAGCTTAAAAAATTTTTATATCGATGTACGATTTTCTGAATCGATACTTGTCCATGGCGGCTTCCGGAAATGCTCCGAATTATCTATCATATAAGAAATATTGAAAAATTATTTATCTGCTACTGTTTCCCACTATTATGTGGTAGTGCTACTTTTCTGACCGCATCTGGTGAGTACAGCTTATTAATTATTTATTTCGTTAACGTTTGTGCCTATTTTTCGGCGGCCAGTGTTTATTATGTTTGTAAATGTTGTTCGTAACAGTCCGCCGACCACCGGCCTAAACATGCAGCCTTGAGTGTTTTACTTGTATTTAGAATGAGGTGTAGCATCCCTCTTCATATGTAATATTCTCGGCGAACCGAGGATCGCCCCGGATGGGGGCAAATTCCAGAATTTCTCTAGGGCAGACCATATATGCTACCCCTAAACATGTGCATGCAAAAATTACTAACTTCTGGACTTAAATTTTGAAAAGTTATCGTTCGGAATCTGGATTTTTCCTTACAGATTTCTCGTCATGAACTATTAAATTTCTTTAATTCACTTACTGCTTATTGGTTTTGGAGAGTAAGATTCAGAAAATTGCGCTGAAAATGTATTAACCAAAATTTAGTAGTATAACAGTTTAGGGAGTCCTTGACACCTCTCTAGTCGGCAAGATGGCAGCAAATATTTTACTTTGTCTTGAAAAATTATTACGAGATCCCAATATCAGGTGTTTATTATGAATTCTAATAAATGCAATGTTAATGTGTATTCATAAAGTAATATTGTGCTGGAATATATAGTGGATTCATAAGGCTAATCTTTGATGTTGTGGTATTGCTTCTGATATTATATTTATTGCTTGATGTGTGTGGAAACTTATTTTCAACCAAAGAAAAAGGAATAAAATAAATAAATTCTTTATGCCTCTCTGACATAATTCTTTCATTATTAAAAAAAACAGGTAATACACCCCAATTATCATTTTAAAAAATTCGGACACCTTATTTTTCTGCATAATAAAAAACAAGTGTTTTTGTGTTATTGTTATAAGCCTTGTGATGTTAAATTTATTTTTGGGTGTTGTTCTACTGAACTAAATGCAAGTTCGGCCCTCACTCTCGCTTACACTAACCCTAGTACTGCACACTCATCCCAGCCAGTTCCGTGACGACTTTTTTATTTTGTGGCTCTGTTGGGTAACCTGGTTTTCCATGGGGGTTTCTACCCTGTGGAGGTGATTTCAGCCCAGCGACCCACACAACAGTTCCCATTTAGTGGAGTCGCTAGCCGAACATGTTTCTAAACCTCCATCCACCACACACCAATATTTCATGCCTTATTGTGAGCACATTTTTTTTGTCCTATATGAATGTGCATTCCTGTTGCACACGTTCCACATCGCGGTAGAGTTCATTGATAAGAATGTCATTGTTTACCTCATCAAGTTGTTGGAAACTTATTTCTTGGGATGGCTCTTGTGTATCCGGGGGCAGTATGTCCTCCCACTCCACATAATCCCTCACAATGACATCAGTGCTGGGGAGCATGAGAGCATGTCTGCCAGCTGAGTTTATTTTCTGAGCATGTGTTCTACGACAAAACGTAGGCTTGAAGCTGTAATGCTCATCTGGTCAGTTTGATACATGCTTCATGTGTGTTGTGGAGCCAGACTAAACATCTGTTATCAGTACGGAGTATGAACTGTTGGTACTTGAGGTATGCTCTGTATTTTGTTATGGCCCAGATGACAGCTAAGCACTCTCGCTCGTTCCTGTCATAGTGGCGCTAGCAAAATCGATCACGTGGCGATTTCCGCCATAGTCGCATTGATAAAGTAAGGCCCTTATTCCTTCCTGACTTGCGTCCGTCTGCAGGTATAAATGCCGGCTCGGAGCATACTTAGCAATTGAGGGGCAGGATTTGAACTTTACCTGTACTTCTTCAAATGTTTTCTGAGCTTCGATGTGCCACTAAAAGTGCTGTTGTGGCGATAGTAAATCCGTAGGTGGTGCTGTTATCACTGCGAAATTCTCTATGTGATCTCGTAGTCAATTTATCAGCCCGAAAAATTTACGGAGTTGCTTGTGCGTACGTGGTAGCGGATAGTCCTTTATCAACTGCAGTTGATTGGAGTTTGGCTTGTTTCCTGTTGTACCTACAACATGTCCCAGGAAATCGAGGCTGGTTTTACCCATGTGACACTTTCCCATTGCACATGTTAGGCTATTAATGGCAAATTGTTCCAACAAAACAGACAGGTGTGTTAATTGTTCCTCCCAGCTTCTTGACCATACAACTATGTTGTCTAGGTATGCAAGTGTATACTCTCTGATGAGGCTATCCTCTGTTCTGACCATCGTCACTTGAAAAGTTGCAGTTGAACATTTAAGTCCAAATGGCATCGCACAAAACTGGAGTTGTCTCCTGTGTGGGGCTGTGAGAGCTGTTTTATCCCGGTCCGCTAGTTTGAGGGGGACTGGCCAATACTCACTTTTTAAGTTCAGTGAGGTAATGATTTTGGCTTGGCCGAGTGAACTGAGCAAGTCTTTCACTCTTATCTACAGTGGGAGTGCACTGCATGTGACCTGATTAAGGCAGCCTGATGTTCGGGCGGTATATCACTATCAATTTTCCCTAGGGGAACTGAGGGGAAGCTATCTGCTGGATGCTGGTCTACGTTATATACAGTGCATCTTTCTTTTGCACCAAAGTGTATTCGGCATGCTGCGTGTTCTACAATTGTATTTTGCTCTGTCAACCGTGGTATTCGAAAAATTATGTCCTCGCTAATTTCTGGTGAAATTATTGCAGTGGTTGTTGCCTCGATATCTCGCACTCGTAAAATAATCTTGCTTGCCCTGGCACTTTGTTGATGTGTTGATTAGTAGCTAGCCTTATATACTTATTAGTAGGCATTACATAGATTTTACTCACTAAAATGTGACCAAATGAAGTTGTTGCAGGCCACAGTATCAATTAATGCATGATAATGTTGACCATTTCCAGTAACAAGTATGCGAATGAATTTTCCCATGGTATTACTAACATGGTTTATGAGGGCTACTGTAGTGTCACTCTGTGTGACAATGCTGTAATGCGACCAGGTTGTCAGGAGAGCCCGGTCCCCTTGCTGCTGCTTCCTGATTCCTTGATGCATGTTGTTATTTTGTGCTTGTTTCAGGTGTGGGTTGTTAGGGCATTGGCTGTGCCAAAGATGGACTTCGCCTTCGCAATACCGGCATGGTCGTGTCGGTGGTTCGATTCCATCCCAATTCGCACTTGATCTTGAACTTTTCACATTACTGTTGTTTTTGGCTGATTTCTATCCTGTTTTGTTTGACTATGAGTTCTCAAAATATTTTGCGAATTTTTGTCGTGATGTTGTCCGAAAGATTTATTTTGACCACTTTGATCCGCACTCAGTCTATTCCTGATCCTGCCTGGTTGCTCATAGCGCCATCGTGCAGTACCAGAGTCGTGGTGCGGTTGGCACAGGTTGCACTCGAGAATAATCGCAGCTCTCATAAGCTCTTCCAGTATTCCATTCAGGAGCAGAATTAATGTGGCACAAAATTCTGGACGAGCTGTTTCTGCGATGCCTTTCGGCACTTTTTTTCCAGTAGGTGTGGGTGGAACCTGCAAACTTAGTGGATCTTCCGTGCTATTAATGCTATCAGCGATTCATTTGACCATTGCTATTCTAAGGTGAACTCACTTCGCACTTGGAGCGACGTAAAGACACCCCAAATCGACCATGAAAAGAATGGAGAAACTCACTCTACTGCAGTCTGTAGTGATTAAGAGATCACCACCAAGAATGAGCTTCCCCTTGGAGTTGCTCTTCAATGCAACTAGCCCACTCTTCTTCTCACACACACCATACCACATGTGCGGGATTCCCAGGCGCACAGTAGCTCCATAGGGCAGTAAACCCCATAGGAAACAATACACCCAACAGCACCACAAAAAACAAGAATCCCCCACGGAACTGACTGGGACGAGTGTACAGTACTATGGTTAGTGTAAGCAAGAGCGAGGGGCCGAATTTGTGTTCAGCTCAGCAGAACAATGCCAGAATATAACCAAACTTATGACTATTACGCAGAACACTTGTCTTTTGTTGTTCAGAGGAATTAAGTGCAAAAATTAATTTTAAGGGTATGCAAGTTAGTTACCTTTCGTTAAATGAAAGAATTAAATCGGAAAGATGTAATATATTCATTCATTCTATTCGTTTGATGTAAAATAAGTTTCCACACATCCCAAAAATATATGTATAATTTCCGTACTGCACATTACCTCTTGTGGGATTTACTCTTAATCTCAGCAAATAAATTGCTCTATGAACACACTATAACCTGTTATTTTTTTTAATAAGCTTCATGACAATCTCCTGGTACCGGAATCATGTGTATTAAGCATAATTATTTCTCTTGCTTGAAAATTTTAATAAATTGTAGCCATCTTGCCGACTTAAAGGTGTCAAGGCCATGTAGCCATCTTGCCGACTTAAAGGTGTCAAGGCCACCACAGCTGTGACACAACGAATTTTGGTTACCACATTTTGTGAGTGATTTTCTGAATGATACCCTCCAAAAAAATTAGCTATAAGTAAATTAAAACTTTTAGAAGTGTTCATGACAAAAACATTATGCCAGATTTCAAAAGATTAGATTTCAAACATTATGTCCAGAAGTTAGTATTTTCCATGAACATGCTTAAATAAAATGCATCAATGGCCTATCTTAGAAATTCCGGAATTCGCCCACAGATGGGACGATCCTGGGATGGCTGGGAATATTACATCCAAAGTTGGATGCCACATCTCATCCCGAGATACAATGAAAGTTTTCAAGACTCCATGATTTAGGCTGGTGGTCGGCGAACTGCTGTGAACATAATTTAAAAACATAATAAACCCTGGCCACCATGAAAATTAGGAACAAATATTCATGAAAAAAGTAATTTAAAAACTGAACTCACCAGATGCAGTCAGAAATATAGGATTACCACATAATAGTGGAAAACAGAAGCAGAGACGAATAAACGAAAATGTCTCACATGTTATGGAGAATAATGAAATGGTCACTCCCAGATGTGGTCATGGATAGGTATCGATTCAGAAAATCGTACAATCGATATGAAACATTTTTACGAGTATTTAACAACATAACGCAAATGACATTTCGTCGGGAATAGAGTTTATAAAAGTAGTAGTAAAATCTGTTAAGAAACCTTTTACACATAACTAATTGCTTTTCCCTTTTTATACGATGCATTTCTAGAGTTTCCCATTACTTCAAAAACAATGTCACAAAAAATGACATGGTTGGGTCCTTTTAATTTTTATTTTTTACTAATTTGCCAAATAAGGAAAATTCTCTCTCGCCTAAATTGTTTCTCAGTTGAATATGTTATTTTAAAAGTAAGGCAAAGAGAGACTAAAGATCCCTGGATTAATTATGTCATTAAATCATCATGATATACATTGACCAAAATACAAATTTTCATAAACGTATTTCCGAAAAGAACAAAAGTTGAAATTCCTCTAACAGGTTCTGCTAAAATATACATAAATTAATGAAACACAAACCTAGCTGAATTACACAAATACATCAATAGCTGTTTCTTGCACGAACATTGTGTCAATTTCTTCCCAGGCTTACATCCTCTTCATCCTGTCTTCATACACGTTGCTCCTCATGTCCCACTTTGCCAGTTGTGTTTCAACTGCTGCAATCAGCTTCTCTGAGTCAATATCCTCCATTATGCTGAAATTTAATTACAATTTCAGTCAAACAAGAACATTACATGCACACCTTTTTTAATGTGACATGGCTTTATGCTTTAATGCTTAATAACCGCTAAACCTTTCTCACATACACACATTGGTTTGGCATTATTCAATGCATCCGACGCCTGATAATGTACAGTAGGAAGGAACAGTACGTGTTACTATATGCATTGATATATCATTAAAAGCAGTATTATTTTAGGGCGAAGCAGAAAGAACAATTGAAAATTGATAATGCCCCATACTTTTCCTGCATATGTAAACAGTAAACGTATAAAGTGTTTTTAATATTGGTACATAATGGTATTGCGAAGGTATATTAAACATATAAACTATATTGTGTGATATAAAGCAAAAATGGCAATAATGGTTATAAATATATAGTAACATCGATGTGTGCATGTACCTTGTATGTTCGTGTGGTGTCGAGGTCCAATACGCACGTCTGAACAGGCTCATACGATTGTATGGGACGACGGTGCGCCATCGAGTCGTGCCGTTCGTATGTCGAGAGGGGTCCACCCGCCGACTCAGCGCACGTGCCGCTTGATTAATCGTTATGTCGAGTCGGCGGCCGACTCGACAACCGCCGCCTCGTCAGTTTCCACCCTGAGATGTCAGATGGGCGAATGCAGCATCCCTGGGAGTCCGAACATGTCTTCCTCTGCTAAGCAAATTAGAATGCCTGATTATTCGCCCTGTTCTACTTCTTGTAGAAATAACGCGACTAAAGGTCAGTTGCACCATCGTGTTTCGAAACTTGAACCAAGATCGGATCTAAGTGCGACACAGAAAACTGTTTCACCATTCGGGCGTTATTCATAGTCGTGTTTGTCCAGACTAAGGAAAGATCATCCTCTTACAGAAATTTTTCGTATTCGGAGAGAATTTCTATTGCTGGTCCGAGGATCATCTTGCTTTAGTACGGCATAACTTTTAGTCCTGACGGAGGATAGGACTAACAAAGTATTAAAGTCAAAAAGAAACATGGTTGACATAAAATAGGACAGTTTCGTTAATATAACATGCCAGTAAAATATATATAAAGCTCATAAAACATAAAAATTACATTTAAGGCCTATTCTGTTGATCTGTATGCAAAATAAGCCGACCTAATGGATGAAATGTTACGTGAATAATAATACAAAGGCAATATACCTAATAAGCTTAATAATACATCATTTTCGAGTTACAGCAATGCCTTTCTAGTTCTGTGTCAATCAAATGCATTCTCTGAAAATAGATTCTTACAAGACATTATATTAATATACTCAAAAATAATTTTAATAACAAATCTTATTTTTCATATATATACTGTAACATATACACTCGTGGTTCGATGTTTCTGTAGCTCAATGGTTACATCGCGGGTTGATGTGCAGAAGAATGCAAGTTCGAATTTCTTATGGGTAATAGAATTTTAACCAGTTTATAATGTATTTTATACTGTATTTAACATTACAATACAAATTTAATATTAATATAAAGACAATATTGGTGTAATAAAATGAAACCAGCCCATATTACCAGTGCATAGAGGTGTGCTATGAAAATTCGACAAATCAATATGGAATAATAAGATGATATTATATTAATTTTGTCGTCCTCCATCTAGAAGTATTGCCATATATCATAGAGAGTAATATAAACAAGGTTGAAACTAATAAAGTTACATTAATCTGTCGAGAGCATTACTTTTGAACGGAAATAACCAAATAAAAGTCGAAACCTTTTATATAACCTTTTAAATCCAAAATTACGCTTTATAATATATGTATATTTACACAATTTCTACTTTCATTTTCAATTCAGTACACAGTATAATTGATTATATTTTGATTTTTGTTAAGCAAATTAACCTTTATTGTAAATTACTATTCAATTTAAAAAGGAAAAACATTATTATTCTAAATAAGTTACATTGTGTTTAGTGCTGTCTAGTTAGTATTTTGCCATTAGTGGAACTTGGATGTTTTATTGAGATGAAAGTTTGCAATACTTTTGTGCAGTAAATCTGGCTACAGTATACTTCGATGATCCTTTCATTAAAATTAGTCTCTCTCTAATCGGGGTTTATGAATACGATATAGTTTGTCTACCCTTAGTCCGGACTAACCCCAGACCAGGGGGTGGCCATGTCCTATACCGCGCAATGTTAACGAGTGAAGACAGTTTATAGTGTGGAGATAGACGGTTGTTTTCCGGTATAGAAAGGTTCCGTTATCAACAGTAGCCAAAAACATTGTATCGGCCTATCTTTCACGTGTATTTTGATGAGTATTAAAATCTATATAAATTAACATACAACCATTTTTTACCTAAATTATAATATACATAAAGTGTGAGTGTATTTGTCTCAGATAACTACATACAAATTTCGCAGTTAAATATGTAAAGTTATCAATTATTTACATCTAAATGGAAATGTTGCATACGTTGTTTTGGTTTATTTGCTTCCCATTCCATATATATTTGCCTTGAAAATATTCCAGAAAATAATTTTCTGACGACTATAGGAGCTTTTAAAAGTTACGATAACACTTAAACCGTACTAAAATGGAATATAATACGCTACTGAAGTCGTCTGCGAGTGCGTTACAAGTGAAGCAGCCATGCGGGAGAGAGACAACTTTTGTTTACATTGAAATTGAACAGCCTTGCGAGTGCTATATGAACTCGCAAGTTGTTCTGAATTTTCTCTAAATTTGTGTAATTTTCGCGTTTGTGAAATGTAAATTTGGCATGTAAACACGCCTAAAAAATATAATCTAATTTTTATTTATTCGGTGACCAACGGAAACTATTATTAATATCTGAAAATATGTACGAGCCGGGCCATGCGATTCCAATGTTTGGTGTATTCGTATATACCATGGCTACATTCGTGAAAGATATCGCACAATTATTGTATGTATAGGGATATGTTATCTGCATAAGTTTATAAATTAACAATTGCAATGTGTTTAATTTTTGCAAGTGTGGTTGCAATTACTAACATGCCGTGAATTTAAGGTCTAACCCGTAAGTTGCAGACTCCATAGAGGTACAGGCACTTTTATAAAACTGCAGATACGTATTTTTCTAAATGCCAATTTGCTATTTCAGTGTAGGAGTTTGTGGAATTCATTTGTTAGTAATGACAAATCATCTCGTAAACCAATACAAAGCTACACCTTATAAAAACTCCACTTTTACAATTTTTTTCTCCCCAATTCAGCAGAGTTGCAGTGACAAACAAGAAATAAGCTGTTTATCAATACAAGAATATAGGCCTACAGCCAAATCAGTTCGCATATTTTTAATAGCTACTGAATGTAGCCTTCATGATTTGCAATTTCCATGGTTTCTCAAACTCACTCCATGCAATTTCTGGGGTGACTCAATAAAGACAATTTGATCAATTCCTTCTTTGTATTCCCTTGATTCTGTTCTTGGTTTACCATTTTGTAATGAACCTGCTGTCGACAAGATGTTAAGTTAAATAAATAAAATTTACTTGTGTGTTAAGGTAGTTATGCATTTAAAGGTAGGCTGTAAGCATTACAGTAAAATACATGTTTATACATTTTATCGTTTTCCAAAGGTAGTCAAAATAAACCAAACTTAGATAAAGCCAATATTTTCCTATAACTACACCATCTGCAAAATTGAAAACCATTTGCATGATTTTCTTTAAACTCTATTTCACCCTTCTTAATGATTTCTAAATTCTAATTTTGAGGGCAACTAATTGGACATAAACTTTTTTTAATATTGATGATGCATCATGGATATTTAGATGAAAATGTTAAATTTTTTAAAAGTCTACTTGTAAATGAAAAATGGGAAGATGTTTACAGAACAACAACGAACAAAATCTTCTACAACAACAACGAACCATCTCTCCAGAACAAACATAATTAATAAATTAACTGAACCAAACATTGCCTGGAACAGAGTAAGCACAAGGCACATTTTGCTATTGGTTTGCAATATATGATGTTATTTTGAATGCAGATGTGGTATAAATACACTTTTTTTGTTATTTTTAATACCAATGTTATTGAAGAAGATAGCATACGTAGAAATAGGTGCACGATGTTTTATCTGTTTTAATTGAATTATTGTAGTACGAATGTTATGGAATAATATTAAAAGCGAGTATAAATGATGTGTGTAGCTCAGCGCTAGCCCATTCCCCACGCCTCCTTATTGCACCACGAGTCAAAATTTCTACTTCAGAGGACAGCAGCACCACACAGTGGACGATGGAGAGTGTGTGCAAACAGGTGCAAACATCTTGAATCGTCAGTTGGGAATTTATTTATTCAGAGCCTTGACGATAGAATTTGTTACGAGAGCTGTGATATCGACTGCTGTGAAAATGGTGGGATTCGCCGCTAGAGCAATTGCTGCAGTTTCTCTTTCTTGGATGCCCATACTTGATGTTGTATTGATCATGACTGCAGTCGCCGATGTGTTTTTGAACATATTCGATCCATTCAACTTGCAAAAGCTACAAGGTAAAGATTACATAGATGACATACTAAACCTGGAATTGGAATTAAAACAAAAGATTTTGGGTTTTCGAAGGATGGAATATTATACACCGATCATGTTCGTGATTATGTGGAAGAACGCGCTCAAAAGAGTTGTCGATTTAGCGAATCATGTTTCCATCCAGCCATCTTCTATCGATAATTATGCCGACACTGGTAAATTAGCGGCCTTTTAAAAAAAAAAGATGCCATATTTAACACACCTATAACGGGAATTCATCCTACTAAAGTATTAAAAGACGGCGATTTTAAAACATTATTGCAATTTCGTTTACAATACCTACTGGCCCTCAAAGTCAACTCGAATGGATCTCGTATCGATTGGAACAATATGGGCGGCAATGAGGATGATACGATGTCGTCAAATAATTGAAAACTTTAGTGCACAAAATCCAAATCATGTTTTGGACTTTACACTCTACACATCTAAAATGAACTATCGAATAAACATGATCGATAGAGGATTGTATTTGCTGGGAGTTTCGATACTAATCTCGGGAATAACTGCATTTTTTACCAACGAAATAATGCATTTATTTATTATATCAGTTATTTTATTAGTAATGGCTACTTTTATACAAATGTCTACCTTTTATCAAAATTTATAATAGCTAAATTGAGAGACTTTCTTAATCGGTAGTTGTTCATCACGCGTGGGTAGAAGTAACGAGTCATAGTTCATCAGGTGAGTACTATGTGTGATGTAATTGTCGATCCTTGGCTAATTTGAAAATCTCGCAAACTGTGTTTACATATACCTTTTTAGGTATGTTCATGCCTTTATTGATGAAGGTAAAGAAATATCCATCTTCTTTTCGTGATAAAAAATTGTTCGTCTGTCTATCGATGAAAAGGGCAATTGATTCATCGTCATCCTTATTTCCGATTTTGTTATAAGAAATTTCGGTCGACTCTGCCATAATGTTGACGTTTATTTTGGTAGCCATCTAGAGCGCTTTGATGTGTTTCTTGACATGCACTAACTACAAGTATGCTACAACACTGAATACCACACTGAATACCAAGAGAGAGAGAAAGAGTAGAAAAAAAATTAAAAAGATTCTTTTTTTCAACAATGACATATAAATGACTGCAATATGTGCTAAAAATATCAATATGATTATGATTATTATAATCGTCGTTATCTGCATTATTTGCATAAATACAATAGTGATGAGGGTCAGCGTAATCATATATTTGAAAAAATTTTGCTAATCGAAGGTGTTGTTTTGTAAATTTTCGTGTCCCAATTGCAGCTTCTCTTTACATTCATCTTTAGTGTTTTAAGTAGCAGTAGTAGTTTTAGTTTTCGAAACATTTGCATTTTCAATCAAATTGTTAATAAAAGTATAACTTTTTTCAGCAGTTGCTAATATCTTACTGTTATTGAGTGCCTTCCAGCAGAGTACAACTTACCACCTCGTCAAAAAGTTCAAAATTACGGTTTTCTTTCACCCGAAAATTGTTTTTAAAGTGAAAGGTGTTATTTGTAATACGTAAAATATCTTTTAAATCTTTGTCGTTTTCATACACATATAATTTTATATGTAGCGAGTGGTCGTAAAGTTTTTTTTTTCCCACAGGTTGATGGATAAAAATTTTGTAGTACAATTTATTTTCATTATCTACGTACTCTATACGGAGTGCTGAAATACCATTTTTACCCAAATGTACCAAATATATAAAAGGGATATATTTTTAAGTTTTTCTATTTGAGTTACCTCTTCTATTATTCGTATTGGATTTGCTTGTTTCAAATTAAAATATACTTTCGGACGAATATTTTTATTTTTGTATTTCGATTTAAAAAACACCCATACTGTAGAATTGTTAAATTTTGAACAAATATTTACTCAAAGAATTCCTAAAGGTGGTTCATATGCCTCAGACTCCCAACGTATAACCACAATGGATGGTGTATCATCTGCGATATTAAAATTGGGGAAGGGATTGAATAAATAGTGACAAACACTCATCTAACTCGTTTTCGCCGCCGTGATCAACTCTTGGTTGAATGTGTCGAGAATACTAGTTGCGTACAAATTTGAACGATATTTGATCATATATTGCGTAGTTAAAATAGTATATCCTTTTAAACATGCGAGCCTATCTGTACCGCAAAATTTTGTATGCGAAATAGAAATAACATTTTCACCAGTAGGTAATATTGGGTTCCTTGTAGAATCCACATACATCATAATTTTATCATTTATACCATGAAAACCATTGATGTAAATGCTATCTGAACTATTTCCTCTCTCAATATCTTTAATTATTTTACTCGAACTAGATACGCATAAATAATTCAACATTTTATCATAATGATGGATTTCGTCATAATGCGTGTTTAATTTACATTTCTTCAGATCGGTAATGCTGGCAATTACAACCTTGTTATAGAAAGCAGTAGGATAACTTTTCATAAATCGCAATATGGTCTTGAAGGAAGCTATCGAAACATCATGTATAAAGTAAATCATAATCGTTAGTATCTCACTGTCCAAATCTGTAATCAGCTATAAATTAAACTGGTTCGAACGTTGTTGATCACCACAATATGCGACATCCCCACGGTTATTGTTATGGGTATTTGAGGTACTAAACTTGAACAACTCGCAATTCTCTTCGATAAATTGTAACTTATCTGCATACGATTCAGCAGTACATTTCAAGTTTTCAGTATCTAAAACCAATTTGCCTTCTTCGGACGTGCTAAAGATTTTGTGGGATAAAATTGTTGTGTTTGCACCATCCTCGAATTGCAAACCCTCCTTTATAACTTCCGGAGAATCATTTGAAATGTTGACGAGGTTCCTTTGAATATTTTCAACGACTTGGAAACCGTTACTTTCGCTAAATAAATTGGCTAGCTCTTTTTTGAAAACGATACCGCTCTCTCCCGTGAATGAATCGATAATCTTCACCACTAGTGTGTATTTTCCATCAGGTATGGCTTCCAAGTACTTGCTCAAATAACACAAATCAGATAAAATTGCTTTGAATAGTACTATTCGATGAAAATAATGTTCGTGACTGTCATACATGTTGTAAATGGTTATTTCTCCCCGATCTTTATCCTCGTAAATGGCAGAAATCCCTTTAATACCAACAAAGGATGAGAGGTTTACGACATAATGTCGACCATCAATCGCACTATACATATATTCAACATTTGATGGAAATTGTTCTTTCACCGAAGGTTTATATAAAGATGCCATGACCATAAAATCATCATTGTTGTTGACATTCACATATTTTTTGGGTTTTTACTAATGACAAATCGAGTGTTTTATTCGACCTGGTCGTTTGGACAATCGTTTCGTTTTTGTTTCTGTCGTAGAGCAGGGATGTGTTTAGATCTCTTATACAAATGTATTGATATATGGAACTATTGGATGTGGTGTGCATTTTATAAGAAACACCGGTAAGTTGTGTATTTAGTTGGTTTTCCTGAAAATTATCGTTTAGCCTAGCCGCCATAATAAAAATGGGCATGTGTTTCGTCCATTGGCTTTTAAACGTGGCCAAATTCGTCACTAAAACGCGGACAAATTGTTCGGAAACGTTACGAAAAAAGATGAAAATTAGAGAGCTTAAGTGTCGGAAAGTAATTGATTAATGCATCATTCGAGTTTAATGAATATCGCATTTTATTGATAACTATTACATGTACTTTCCTACGATCCACCAACTTTAATTTGTGGTTGTTTACTATGTGCCAATTCAAATCTATTGGTGAATAAACAGCTTCCCCGAGGATTCAAACACCCCCTCTTGACTATTTTGCTCTTAGTTATTTGGTTCGAACGAAAATATAACATTAGCCGTACTTATATCCAAATCCAAAATTTTTGCCTCGTTTAAAATTAATTTGGAAAAACCAATTACTAATGTATTAGTGGAAGGAGTGGAAGAAGAAGAGGAGGACGAGGATCGCGGGTAGGAAAACTGGAAACTTTGATTGTCGTTTAGTCGCTTAGTAACAGACATATTTTTTGGATGGTACATCATAAAATAATATGTGTTTGAAAGAACAAACATTTAGAGCTGATATTTGCGCATTGGAAATGTACTTTTTTATCCTGGGATTGTCCATCAGAGATACTGAATTGCTTTCGACTTGTAACAAAAAGGTAATGTTGTACTCGTTGATCAATGCCATCGCCTCTCCTATTAAAAGCTCTGAAGCGGATAGAATGAGGGCAAAATACTGGTATTTATTAGTATTCAAATCAGTATATTGAATTTCGTCATTCACCATGACAGTTTTTATATTTGATATTCGATTGTAATTTTGGAATTTCAAAGAAGAATCTGTAGTATAACTACGAGAGGGATAAATGTACGAATTGTTACCAGATGGATCATAAACAATGACGTGTTCTTCTTTTAACTTATCGAGAATGGGAATCTGAGCCGCTCTGAGTGCTAGTGATGTAGAACTATCGATCACTACTTTGACCAAATCGTTATTCGGTGTCACCGCTACACTATTCTTAAAGTTATTAGGCACAATGAAAACGAAATCATTTTGTGGCTTGAAATACTCGACGGGAAGGTTTATCAAATTAGTATCGGATTTATAAAACTGAAACGTGCATTTGATAAATAACAAGTGCTTGTTTGATATGTGTTATAAATTATTAATGATTTGTGACGCCAACAAGTCATTGTCTTTATCGAGAATGGAAATTTACAATTTTCCCAATTCAGTATTGGGTTGTAAGCGAATCTCTTTGTCCGTGTATTCAAACGCTTTGGCCACGATAGCTTTGTTAGTAAATTCTATGATATTTGGTGCTCGAATTTTACCTTTGATATATGACTTCACTGCCGCCGTAGTTTGAGCATCCAACCCGTAGGTAAAATCACTATCGATTTGGCTGATGGACATCAATAATTGTAAAGTGGCCGCGTTTTTAAATTTAATAATCGAATTATGTACGTTGTGAAGTTCATCACGAAAACTACATATCCTTCAAAAATCGTGTTTTACACATTTACCCGATTTGGATCCTGCATCAACCTGGTAAATATACAGTATCGCGAGATTGTAAGTTTTTCGCAAGTATCACGAATCCAGTTTTACTAGTATCGAGTACTTTGCCAAAACTATTAATTATTTTGGCAAGGTATTTAAACGAATTCGATTCGGCAACCATTATGTAATTATTGTATTTATCCAATATATCGGAATTATTAAATCTCAAACGATGTTGAGAAACTTTAAGTGATTTGAATTCGGGTAGATTTAGAAATATTTGTCTATTTTCTGATTCGATTTCCACCAAGTCGATAATATTCCCGTAAGAAACGGTATCTGCATTACATAAAAAATCAAATGGTTCAGTGAAATTTTTGTTTAATGCACAAATAATGTGGTTTGGGTCATTTACCAATAGGCCAATGTGCGAACGTTTAAAAGTCGCATAATTTGTTTCCAAATTACGCAAACATTGTGATATAATTAAAAAATTGTGTTTAATACATTTAATCCCATATCCCTTTTTTCCCGCCTCTTCTTGATATAAATTATCCGGAAGTTTTCCTTCAACGTTTAGAAAAAAAGTATAGTCATTCGATGATGGTAAATTTTGTAAACTGTAAATAAAGTTTTTATAATCGTTTAATTTTATCGTATTAATAAGAAAAAAATGTTTCGAATATTAATTTGTTAGACTTTCTGAAATTGTAAAAGGCCCTTTTTTTTATTAGCACCACCTAAATGGTTATTGTTTTGAAAACTCTGCGAACTTCCCATATTTTAATTAATTTTAATTAAGAGTGTTATATACAAAAAAAATAATACATTCACTTTTTTTTTGCAACACATAACTTTTATATTTACACTATATCAAACAAAAAAATATTGGTTTGTATTTTTATGGATAAAAAAATATACTGTAAAATGTTCAGTTTGTAAGTAACTTTATTATACCGGTAACATCCATGGTGAAAGGTTTAAAATATCGCAATGGTCCCTTTATTTTTTTGGCTCTTCATCGAAAATCTCCTTAGCAAACATAGAAAACCCATTTCACGGATCAATACCTTTGGAAAAATCGTCAACTATAAATTACGAGTGAAGCATGGCCTTCCAGCTAAACGATACTGGAGTTTATGTTTTAGAGATGTGTTGAGTAATAATGAAATGTGTTTATGGGCACAACAAATTCCACATGAAAATCCCGATGACAAGTTAATTACTCTTGTATATTCATGGATACAACGACAAATTTTACATCGGCAAAGTTAACTCTTTCAATGGAACAAGAACTTGTTAAAACAACTTTATTTACATGTCTCGATGAGAATGATGGTGAGTTGGCTACACTTAAATACATAACGTTAAATGGTCATGCCGGCAGTGGGAAATCTACATTATTGCATATTTTTCTCAGAGAAAAAAATACAGAGTTTTTTACACGACCCCACAACACATTATATTGCGAAATATTTGTCGACAGATGAAACTAGCAAATGGTTTGACATTTTCAAGTCTCCTAATTCGGTTGACTAAATTTAGTTACTACGAATATTTGACATCCATGCAGTTCTTCCCAGTGATTGATCTTGACAAAATATCTACAGTGGTACAAGAATTGAGCAAGTTTTGCGACATTGGATACAACATGGCTTCGTTTTTTGTGGAATGCAACAACGACTATTCAATTTCCTTCGACGCACCCATTGTTTTATTTGATGACGAATACAGCATGATCAGCACATATCTAGCAAAATTTATGGTTGAATTTTTCCAAATGGTGAAGCACACTTTTAGTAAACTATTGATTGTATTTTGTGGCGATCAGTATTACATAAAGCCATTTGTGACAAACAAACCCAATGGCAAATCGCTTATTCGCGAACTATGTTGTGATAATTTTTTCCTTACCACATAGTTTAGGAACATGGATTCGACATTCCAGGAATTTCTGAAAACTTTAAATACCGCTACGAATTGGAAGAAACTACTTACACGTCATTTCATCATACACAATCGTAACATGAGTTGTTTCACTCTGGATTTTGAATATCCGGTAGAGTTGTAGGCAACACTGATTGAGCTGAAAATCAAAATGGCTTCAAGTTTCTAAAGGAATGTAGCTGCCGGCTTGACGTGACTGAGATGGACAAACAGGGTATTTTCAAAAATCGTCCCCAGTTCACTCCGATTTTCTTTTCAAACGATAAAAAATCATTGATAACAGAGAAAAATGAAAACCTCAAACCCGCCTACTTGATGCTAATCGTTGGTGTTCCCTACTGCAGTTTAATTCATGGTCATGGAGTATGCATTGGTGAAGTTTTATATTATTTGGGACATGTTGGAGACGAAATACTCATGTGTGACGAGGAAAAAAAACCTCTTTCTCATTCCAAAATGTTTCTTCAAGATGAATCTCTACACGCTAGATAGATTCGTCTTTCAAAACGCATGTGAAGCTACTAAAAACAGTAAACTCTTGTTATATGGTTTCCCGCTTCAAATGACATATGGAAATACAGTTCAGAGCAATATATGATTAACAATTGATAATGATATTTATGCAAATTTGATGGGATGTGCGCTAGAAGAAATTTATGTAGTCTTATCCAGAACAACAAACAATAATATATTGAAATTTATTCAAGTGTAAATACTTTTTGTTACGATTGTAAATAGGTCAATGAATTAAAAAAATATGTTTTCCTGACATGTTGTGGTTTTCTGTCTTTATCCTCTTTTTATCCTACTTTTCCTAACCTTATGTGAAACATTTTTTTACATGTTGTATTTGTATATAATACAATGAATAAACACAGCAAATATATACATTTACCATTATAGGATCTACTCTATTAATTGGAATTTTAGGGTTTGTTTAATGGAAAATTTAAAAGTAAAATCAAAGACTCGGTGAATACACAATTTGGTGCGAGTCCATCTTTCGGAGGGTGTGCTAATTCAGGAGCTGCAGCTGCCGGTAATTAAGTAAATTAATATTACACCATGAAAAATCGATAATACCTTGTGATTTTATCTTTGCGATTAGAGAGTTGCTAAAGTTAAAAGCATGGAGAAAATTAAATAAATCATGACGCATTCTGAATTTATGGAATCGGTTGAATTTATAAAATTAAATCTGCTGCTGTACTTGGATTTTTTACATCTGACAGTCATCATAAATAACAAATATTTTTACGATTCCTAATTGATGTTAAAAGGCGTAAATATATATTCGTTAATGACTGAACATGATAAACTTGCTTCTGCAATAAAATTTAAAATTTCGCAATTAACCCATCGTTTAAATTTTCTATATCTTAAGCAGTATACTAGCAAACAAAATTGTTTGGGTCCGCACGTTACTTGCGAAAATGATCAAGTATTTTTGAGCGACGAACAACAGGCAGAAAATGAAAATATTAAACAGTTGACAAAATTACTATACAAAAATAATTCCCTTTTATTTAAAATTGAGGAGTTTAGGAATAAAGTTAGTTCTGTACTATACAAGTACGAAAAAATATTCAATCATGTGAAAAAAGAATTAATTTCTTTTTCAAATTACCACGAATATGTATTGGCTGATGTAGACACATTATGGGAGGGCGTTCCAAAGACAAACAATCCCCAAAAAAATGCATAATTCTATGGCACCTCTTATCAATACCTTGAGTTATTCTCAAATTTTAGAAATAATGTCTGTATACCTCACTTACCTGTCGGTAAAATACGACGAAAACGTCATTCAAACATCGGCGCGGCAAGTATTTTATGGTTTGCCCACAATCATTTGCGATCCGAGCTCGGTCGTCATGACACCCGATTGACAGTTATACAACCGACAATCGCTCAATGTAATTTTGAGTTTTTTACTATTGTTTACCAATATATAGATAATAACTATGAATAAAGGAAATAAACATCTCTACGTGAGATTGGATCTACTCATAGTTTGTTTAATCATTGTAATTCCCCTCAGTATATACATTTGGAAAAAACACCACAATTTTGACACCTCTGTAATACAATTGGAAGAGGAGGGCGGTGGGGTGGAAAGAGAAAACTACATCTCAACCACGACCACATCTCTGGAAAATGAATTTACTACCGAAACTGATGATTTTACAAATACCAATGAATCTAGTTTAACCGACGAAAAAAATATAATCTATACAGTCATCAATCGTCAAGCCGGGAGAGGCGACCATGATTCGTTTTAAAACGTCAAAGAGATACACTATTAATATTCCCACAGGTGTATTTACTTGGTTAATATTTAAGAATTTGAAACGGTTAAATTTCGGAGCATTTAATACAATTTTCGACCTTTTGGACGAACATTCACAAACTATATTCATGGTTCGTTTAATTATAATGAAGACAGCCAAGTCAAGGGTTTGTTGGATGTCAATGAAATAAATTACAAATCTTTACTCGACCAACCGCTAATTTACCAACAATTTTACATTGAATGGACTTTTGAAAATTGAATCGAATTAGTTTACGGGTCCGATAACAAACGAATCGTGATTGTATCTCCCGAGGCATCCAGAAACCTCAAAGTGTTTTCAATCAATTTCGTCACTAATGCCATAACTATTCTGAAATTTGAAAAGTAATAAGCGAATGTTAGAATGAAATGTTTCATCAGTGGTCGCTGCGCTATTTGGTAACTTTGATAAACTAAAAACTAACTCCGATTACTCGACTGCTGAGGTCGAGAACGCGAGTCAAACTGCTCTCTCATGAGACCATCTGTCGTTTACATGAAAATGTTAGGAAAGTTAAAAAGTATAAACAAGTTTGCAATGAAACTTGTGTAATGATTGCAGTAACAAAACAAGCGCCGTTACATTTTAAAATTTCGCATAAATCAAAGTTTAATTTTTTTTGTACACTTTGCTCATTTAATTGACAAGATCGTGCTAATATATCCTAGCCATTTTTTTCATCTGAAGTGAATTGTGTATGTGAAAGCAAATAAAAAAAATCTTTTTATTGGATTTATCAAGGTCGGTAAAACTCACGATACCATATTAAGAAACTTACATTCCTTCTCGGCCAATAAAAAAAAAAATTACATTCCGTCTCAGCCAGTAAAAAAATTAAAAATCTGGCACAGTGCGTGTATAATAACGAGACGATTGAATAAAGGGATCACACTAGCTCTTTGCAAATTACATGGTGAAGACACCATGAGAGCCGGCAGAGACACCATGAGAGCCAGTGAAGATAACATCAGAGACAGTGAAGACAACATCAGAGCAAGTGAATACACCATGAAAGCCAATAAAGACACCATGAGAGCCAGTGAACACAAACAAGACTTGTTTTACGAGAAGGAACTGTCAATGGTGAATTTAGCTGCCATTCGTGGTTGGCTAGATGGACTTGTACGCATGAAGGAGATGAAATTGAATTTTGAAGAAAATGATTTTGGTGGTAAGTTTCCAATTCAGCGAGCAGCAGCAGTGGGGAAATTGGAAATTGTAAAAATCCTAATAGAAGAAGGTGTTAATGTTTTAGTCAAAGATTCAGCGGGTATAGCCGTATTGGGGTATGCTAATTATTATTTTGAAAATTGGCCCGTACTTGTGTATTTGGTGCAAACAATAGATGTGGCAATGAAAGGGGTTCACAAAGA
This sequence comes from Dryococelus australis, assembly GCA_029891345.1. Taxonomy (NCBI): domain Eukaryota; kingdom Metazoa; phylum Arthropoda; class Insecta; order Phasmatodea; family Phasmatidae; genus Dryococelus; species Dryococelus australis. The sequence continues at coordinate 30,291,834 of CM057009.1, forward strand.
CTGGAAATTGTTGGTGAAAGCATCTAATGCAAATCGTGAAAACATTGTGCGTTACCTAATTGAAAAAAGTTTGGGTGAACTGGTTTTCTTAGAAAAGGATTTGTTACTGCATTTTGCAGCCCAAGACGGCATCGTGGAATTGGTAGATTATCTGATAGAAAATGGAGCAAATGTTTTATTAATGGGAGTTAATAACATTGCAGTATTACACGAAGCTGTATCTAGTAAAAATAAATCGACAGTTTTGTGTGTTTTGGACAAAATAAAAAAGGCATTGAGTAGCGACAAGGGAAAAATGGAAGATTTCCTAAATACTGAGGATTTGAATGGCGAAACTGCAATTATGTGAGATACTACAAATGAAAAATGTGAAATTTTAATTGAACATGGGGCAAAACCCTAAACAAAACAAAATGAAGACAATGTCTTATTTATGGGTATGCCAGTAGGTATCTATGTATTTATTTATTTTAATGAAAATTGTCAAATGTCAACATGACAAATGACAAAATGTCAAATGTAAACAAATATATATATATAATAAAATAAAATAAAACTATAAAAAATATGAAATTCTGTTTTTTGTAAATAAACTACACATACAGATAAAATAAAATATAAAATCAGAACCATATTTAAGATATGTTCTTTGATTTGTTTTTCTAAGTTTTTAACGAATCTTTCGGGCTGTTTCTTGCTGTAATTCACTACGAGAAATATCGGTCATCTTTGGATGGTTCAGGATTCTTTCTTCGATGGGGGGAGACGTCCGTTGTTGGTATTTGTCTTGAATGCTTACTCGGTGCTTGTTTTTGCTTCGCGCGAGTGATGTCGGGTGCCGATTGTCGCTTTGTGCCTCTATGTTGATGGACCTCAGAAGTTGTTTGAGGTCTCGACTGGTAGGAAACGACTGTAGATCCGTGCCTTTGTGTTCTCCGAAGAGTTCTATTGGCAAAAAGAATTATTATTATCAAATATAATAATTGTAATTACATTAGAAAAAATAATTATACTACTGCAAATCATAATTACATAGATTTGTTCAAAGAAGTTGTTGGTCCCAGGGCTGAAGAAATTGATGGGCCAGGGACTGAATAGGTTGATGACTCATCTGTAGCCGAAAGTGTCTCATCCATTACCTCCACATCCTCCGTGTCTGTTTCATCCTTCATTTGGCTGGAACTCGAGAGCTTCACCAGGGATCTGTGGGTGAAAAATTCAAAAGACCGGTGATTGTTCCATATTGCATATCTAAATCGTTCAAAAATCATTGTATTACGTATCCAATGATACAAAAGTCGAGACAAAAACCACAAATTACTTATCCAACCACAACCGGGAAAAGGCCCATATAAAATAAAACATTTCCCCCTGCGTATCCAGCACACCTTGAAAAAGCTGGTTTATACCATAAGTTTCCCTTTGCATATCCAGGTGACAAAATGTGCAGGACCGAAAAGGACGACAATGCGTATCCAAGCAGGAAGGGGAAAATTGGTGCAGCACCCCACTTGTTTCGAATTGCGTATACCCGAGTCGGGGGAGAAATTTCGACCTACACCCAATTATTTTCTATAGTGTAACCAAACCGAAAACGGAATATCGGATAAAAAGACCCCATTTGTTTCCCCTGGCGTATCCAGGTACCAAAAGTAACTATTACCAAAAGTATCCTATCGCATATCAAAAAAATTATAATTTTTTCGCCTTTTTCTCGGCCCTGTTTAAAAACATGCAATTCGCGAAGAATAATTTTTTAATTTACTTTATAGAGAATATTTAATAATTATTAACATTTTAAAAACAATTTTATCCATTTATTATACAAATATTCACACATAAGCAATCACTAAAAGAGTACGGTAAAAAATGTACAGTTAAATTTTTTTTATTTTATAAATGTAACAATTTATTATACAATGTTTCATTTATATGTCATCACTAAAGGGTGTACCCAAAAAGGATAACCTTTAAAATGTCAAATTAATGTAACAAATTAATACACAATTTTTTCACAGGTACACCATCACTAAAAGGGTACGGTAAAATAGTGTACAGTTGGGAATTAAAATTTTTATAAATATAACCATATAGATTTAAAAGTTTTATATATACATGCCATCACTTTTTTAAATAAATTACCTCAACACTCGAAACTGGCAGGTCCAAAGTCTTCGAAAGCAACAGCGTATGCAATGGCATCTGCCGCCAGCCGAACCGGTCATGACAGACACGAGAGCACTATGCCTTTTCGGGATCGTGAATGAATGCAATTTTTTTAAAAATAGATTTACCTTAATAATTGAAACTGGCAGATCCAAGTTTTGCATATGCAACAAATGCAAGTACACCCATCGTCGCCGGGCGGACCCATCACGACCCACTCGACAATTTTAGACTTTTTACCAGATTGCGAATGAATGTTTACACAAACAGCAACTCAATTAAACTATTTTTAACCAAAGCAAACGGCATGTCAATCAAACTTTTTTTAACTGAAACAAGCAGCAACTCAAATTAACATAAATTTTAATTAGAATCAAACAGATACCAAATCAAACTTTAATTTCAACTTGAATCAAACAGCAACACAGTAAAACACTAATTTTAAATTAAATCAAACAGCTACTCAATTAAACATTAAATTTTAACTGAAACAGATAGCCACTCAATTAAACATTAATTTTTATTTCAAACAAACAGCAAGTCAATTACACTTTAAACTGAATCAAACAGCAAGTCTATCACACTTTAATTTTCTACTGCAATGGCAACAGCAACTCAATCAACTGTTTAAAACTGCAACTGGAACAGCAACTCAATCTCGCACGTGCCTGCAAATTAAAAACAACCGTAACAAACACATACCATCGAAATTGGGATAGTCTTCACCGCCATTTCCTCTGCGCCGATTACAATGGTACTTGTCAGCGGCATGAATCAATAAACCGTGCAGTCGTTCTCTGTACCGATGATTCTATTATCAGACATACTCTGCCAGGCAGCCATTTAGGCTAGTATGTTTATTTAAGAGTAAGGGCAAATGTGTAAATTGTTGTGTTTGTCTGCTAGGAGCACACATCAATATACAAAGTAACACGTCTGAGATGTGAGAGCAAATTCCCATGATACATATTACCCCAATCTTATAGGCACACCCCAGGGGAATATTAGTTGTTAAAAATAATAAATTGCTACCTTGAATACTAGCAATTCCCAGTATAGTGACCAGGTTCACCGGCGACCAGCCACCAGACCTGGCAATGTGGCTAGTACATGGCCTGGTAACATCTAAAATAAGTCCCTTGTAATGAAGATTGTTTGGCAATGTTATGTCAAGTGTATTGTGTTTTGTTAAGACCCCAATAATTATGTGCATATTAAGTTTGATTCGGGAAGAATCCTGGGGAACTCCGGCTCCAAAAGTAATTTACATGTGTTACTCCTCACCCTAGACTGTTTGTCACACTGGCCGCCCCCAAGCGCAGCACACATGCACTCTCGACGATTAATCACCAGCGAGTAGTGTACGTGTCGTGTGAGTGCAGGAGTGGACAAGACCGGGCAATAGCAGTGCAGTGCAGAGAATTGTAGCACCACATGCGCCCAATGATTATGTAGGGCAAGATTGTTTACAGCAATGTTAAAGCTTGTCCCGATTATTTACTGCCGTCTAATGGCTGGAAGTAGTAGATGTTACTTCAACAAACCACTAGCGCTATCTGTGATCCAGCTAAGAACTATTGCTGGTACTGCCATCTTTCGGGATGTATTACAACTACCTAACCCCTTTCTGTGGTGGGATTTCCAAATTTAGTTATAAAACTGTACTTTCACCAAATGCAAGATTTTTGGAAGAAAAATTAAATGTTTTCCTCCCAAAAATTTTTGGCCAGCTAAAAAAAAGTTTCAATCATTACCTTTAATGCATGAGCATGTGACCAAATGGATAATTAAATATTAAACTGGCATAGTGTTAAATTTTTTTGCAGTTTCTAATTTTACACTATTACAGACCTTTTCAATACATTTCAGAACTATCTTCAGCAACCAAATAATAGGTGGAAAAGAACACTTATAAAGCCCCAAAAAATTTAAATAGTCAGGAGCATTTGAATCATCTAATAGTCATGCAGTTAAATTTTCCAATAATATTGCTTTACTCGTAATAATACATGCAGTGATGTATATAACACACTCTTTTGTAGAGCAAAGTCACAGAAATAGTGAGGTGGCCTCTGGATGGCCACCTCAGGCCATCCAGAGGCCACCTCTCCTGAGGTGGCCATTTACGGTTGCCTCCCCCCCCCCCCTCCCCAACCGCTCGCCGGCACTCTTTTCCATTGGGTAGCAATCTAAAAGGTCTTAATGATCATGATAACTGTATGCCAAGTGCATGTAAAGTGGAAATTTTAAATACTGGAACTCACTGCACCATTAGAATCCAGGCTTTCTTCTTTAATTTTTTAGTCGCTGATCACCTGAAAATTTGTATTTACTTTCATATATAGCTTTTTATATTAGTTTTAGTAATTTTCAAACAAAATTTCTGCCAGTTATGTTTCCATGTAAAAGTTTATTGCAGACATTTTGGTAAATGTTGGTATAATTTGGAAAGTTCAAATATGATGACATTATTACAATTATACTAGTAGTGATTCGGTATAATTTAAAGTATTCCGAATAACTTTTGTAATTTACAAAGATTTACCATCCTTCCTTTTTCTCACAATAAAATGAACATTTTATACAATTTTCATTTATCAATGCAGACATGTAAAAAATCCACTCACAGGCCAGCATAATGATTGCATGTAACAAATAGTACAGCAGTAACAGTAAGTCTTTAGGAGCTACAATTGAAGATGAAATGCATTTGAAATCGCAGATGTCAATACATTCCTTATTATTGCTATAGACAAATGAGCACATGAAAAAACATTAAAATTTTTTTGAATTACCATTTTTAATACTATGAAAAAACACGTAAATCAACTTTCCTAAGATGTGAACAACTGAGAAGAACTCTTACAAACAAAAAACAACACTTTCCAAAAGAATATTGAAACTTTCACACAAACAGAACAATTGAAATAGTTACTTACACCAAAAGTCACGTATTTTTAAAAAAGTATGGGCATTTAAAACAAAATAATAAAACACAATTTTACAGATAATCTAATTAATTGTTATTTATATTACACACTTCCAAAAATACAGTGCAAAGGCAAGCAGCTTTTCTCTTTGTGTCCACCACCGATGTCTGGGCCTCACCAACCTGTTCCTTGAATCTCCACTTGCCAATGCAGCTACTGCAGGTGAGACGTTATGCTGTGAAAAAAAATTCATGTCATTAACTGAAGCCAACTTGACAAGATTCTTCATCTTCCCTCGATTTCTAAGATGCCTGTAACTTTCACATGTTTTACGAGTCAACTTCAGCATTTTCCTTTTCTTTGGAGTGATGTCATCTTGTGTCAGCTTCAATTCTCTCAGTAAACTCCTTTAGGACTTTCTTCTGTCACCTGAAACACTTGCATTTGAAGGAATATCAATTATCCTGGACTGTGTAGTAGATGAAGATTGTGTCTGGATGTTTCCGTCTAAGCCTGAAAAAGAAATTATATTTGTTTCACTCTCCTTAGGCGTGCTGCTACATGGAAGTTGGAATATACATTCCTTGGCATGACAATTCTGCACTGGATCTGAAACATCAAACACATTCAGAGAATCAGTGATATTTGAAGAGTTTATCACACTGACATCACAAGTCCCTTCCGCTGTTCCTGAAACAAAAGAAGCACTTCAAAAATCTTTGTTAGTTTTTGGTTTTCTTGAGCAACAGATACATTTGGTACACTTGAAACATTCAAATCTAAGTTAGCTGGGAAATGAGGTGGAAGGTGGAGTGATGGTACAGCACAGCGAATCAGCCTGTCATGATGAGTGTTCATAAACTTATTCTCTGTGAAGTGTACTGTGCATACATGTAGATTGTGGAGAAATGGCAGTGGTTTCGCAGACAGGCTAGGGTCCACACACTGCACCCATGCAGTGCACCTGCAATTAAATTATAACAATTATTATCCACTGTTCATGTTTAGTAAGCTATAAAACATACACAATTCATGTATGTATAGCAAGCAAGCACCTTTACATTGTAACATAAAAAAATGCAATACAAACAAGCATTATATACAGGATGAGTCACTAGCTCTGCGACAAATGGCGAGAGGACGTTCCTTGCAAAATTTCAGTTAGAAAATGTCTGGCAACGAACGCTGGGAAACCACTCCTAAGGACAGGAAACCCTTGTGAATATTTGTTTTCAATTATGAAATTTATTTAATTACTCTTAAACCATGTGATAATAAGGGATGAATTTCTGTAGGCATGCCAAACAATTCAGGCACTGTAACATGCAAGTACCCTTGTTGACCTAATGCATACCCTACATAGTAAATTGGGGGTTGCCACCTCAGTGAAAAAAGGGTAGTCGCACATCTGTTCGTAAATTATGATCATAGCCTATGAATTACCATTGCAAGACTTGAAAACAAGTCCTCTTGATAAGAAAACCTCGGACGAATAATTTGCAAGTAAACAGACCTCCAAGATATTAAATACCACATAATGATAATGAGGCATTTAATATCTTGGAGGTCTGTTTTCTCGCGAACAATTCGTCGGAGGTTTTCTTTCCAAGAGGGCATTTTTTACACCTTGCAATAGTTATTCATAGACCATGACCATAATTTGCATTTCGATGCATGAAGACTATCTTTTCACTATTTGAAGGGGTGGCAAACCCCATTTGACTATGTACGGTATGCGGTAGGTCAATGTGGGTACTTGCTTGTTATAGTGACGGAATTGTTTGGCATGCCTACAGAAATTCATCCCTTACTATCACATGGTTTCAGTGTAATTAAATCAAGTTCATAATTGCAACACAATCTTCACAAGGGTTTCCTGCCCTTAGGAGTGATTTCCTGGTGTTTGTTGTCAGACATTTTCTACTGAAATTTTGCAAGGAACATCCTCTCGCCGTTTGTCGCAGAGCTGATGACTCACCCTGCATGTGTGTTTATATATATATATATATATATATATATATATATATATATATATATATATATATATATATATATATATATATATATATATGATAGTTGTTACTCACAACCTAAATTACAACCATCCCAGGCCCCTGAACCCAGTAGCAATTAGAATTTCCAACCTACCTATATATTAGGAGGTTTTTTGAAATAAAACATGTTCTCCTAGGTTCACTTGCCTTTATAATAATAATAATTATTATTATTATTATTACTAGCAGTGCTGCTCATAACGGTATGCCTACCGCTCAGATGACACCAATGTAGCTCAGCCCTTTTATCAGGAGTATATTTATTACACCATTCTCTTTGTAATCATACAAGATAAAAAAGCCACATAGTAAACAATGTGTGAATAAAAAGAGCTTGTGTACAGAAGAAATAACAGCATTAAGAAACATTTTTTTTTGCATTATCTATAGTGTTAAGACATGCAATTATTTCTACTATTACAAATTTTTATTAACTTGTGCAGGATTATGAGGATCAAGTGACTTGTGGAATAAAACATGTAAAATTTACATAAAATGTGTCACTATGATCACTTAACACCATTGAATGGAAAGAAGGCCTAACTTTATGATGGGCACTGCTGTCTTTGAGGGCAAAATTATTAAACTGCAATACAATACAAGAAAAGCAGTTAACCACCCTACATTACAACGCTGCTAAAACTCTAATACTTGCAGACAAAACTTAAATATTAATATAATAGAACGTCACTTTTGGGTCATTTCCTTTTTAATCAATACATGCCTTTTGCATCACCATATTTGATTTCATTGAAATTTTATATGGAATAAGCTCATCCTTTATGAACACAACAATAATTTCCATATTTAATAAAAATTACCTTACATATAGGAAATAAAACCCACTAGTGCAAATAATAACTTTACATTTTACTGTCGTTTTTAAGGAGTGTTAACTTTATACCTCTTTCTGCTACAAAGCTCCTATATAACTCTAGAAAGCTAAAAAGCAAAATATTTTATTATGTTCAGAGCACATCAGGCCTGTATTGAAACCTATCCCAATTTTTACAACTGAATAGGACCTGAAAAAAAAAACATTTTTCTGCAGTACTTGGTTTGCTGAGACCCTTTTCATTAAGGCCACCTCTCTTCTGAGAACAATTTTTTTGGAAAAAAATTGGTAGTGTCCGAATTGTCAGATTTTGACGACAAAATGATAACATGGTCCGATTTTGTATACAAAAATGGTGACTTATTTCGTATTTTCTATCTAGCAGATGTTAGCAAAATTACAAAATGACAAAACCAGCGCAATAATCGTATTTTTTCCCTTTAAAAACACAAGTGCGAATACGTAAATAAAATGACTTTTAAAACATATAACTATACATAAAATACACTAGGCATGTATTAAAAAAATCAAATAAGTGTTGTGCTTCGTAGATATATACTTTTTAAAAAATGTACATCGTTATTGCATAACTTATTATTTTCTAATTTATTAATGTAATCGTAGTATTCCAATGATGATTACAGAAATATTATATCTTTTTTAAGCAATAGATTTATATACAAGTATTTTGTAATATTTTTAATGTAATAATGTGTTGCCACGAGTGCTAAACAAGTGACTGTCAACAACATCCGAATTGATACCTACCAAATCACGAATTTACGAAATAACTAAATAACAAAATTTGTCAATTCGGACACTGCCTAATTTCATAAAATTACATTACCTTGCATTTTCTTTTGGAAACCGGAAGAAAGACACTGGGGAAGTGCACTTCCAAGCAATGTTTCCACAGCCAGGAACACAACATGAAGTTCTGTTCACCATTATCTTGCAAACAATATCATTTGCGGCTATGAAATTTATTACGAACACGTTCTTGCAGTCAGCCTACAAACAAATGTTGCTATAAGTGCAATGTCACACACAACAAAAAATTAAGATTTAAAAAACGAAACAAAAATCAATCAATATTTATGTAAAAGAACATCAAAGCATATGCATTCTAGTGGTAACCACAATGATCGTACTTTGAAATAATTTCTTTCCTAAAAATACAACCACTTAGCATACTAAAATAAAATATGATATGAAAATATCCAAATAATCGTTGCAAAAACTTAACAATATTAAGTAGATGACTCACATGAATAGAAACACACAGAGCTCATAGAGACAGAAGATGTTTTCAGTGCTACCTAGGGGCTGTAAGTACCAAACTCTAATCGAGAAAGAAATTCCCATTGGCGTTGACAGGGACTGCATTCGCCTACCAGCCCAGGAGAGTGGGTGGAGAAATATACGAACACATGTACTACCTGTATTATATTCAAAAGGGTTATAACATGTTTACAAGAACATTTCCCGAAATGTGATAATGACACGTGACTCACAAATAAAGTGTAATATGTCTAGAAACCCTTTTGCTCCAATGTTGTTGTTTTGAAGTGTTATTGTTTTGTTCATAAATGTTTATTTTCACCAGCACCATTGTTATGCCCACCCCATTTCATTCCAGTCTCAAGGTAAGCTTCAGAGATATTTATTGATTTGTGTTTTTGCAGTATTTAAGATTATTATAGCATGTAATGGTAAATTTGTTTATCTGTGTGCAAGTAGATCCCTCTGTGCCACATGGCCTCGCCACCTCTAGCCCTCGTGCCATGATGGGAAGTCAGTCAGCAAGCCACACCCAGAGGGGGAGGACCATATGAAATTGTGCTCGTACTTTTCCCGCTCAGACGGTATCAATCATCATTAACTGTCATTTTCAGAAATAGTTTAATAGTATCAAGAACCTATTTCGTTTTCGCCATCTGGGTTACTCCCCCTCGCCACCCCTGGAATTGCATCGCCTGGGTAGTTTATAAGTTTTATCAGCACACTTAACTTCATGCAAGCCTAGTGCTTTATTTACTGCATAGCTTTAGCCGCAGGTTTAAAGCATGCAACTGTGTAAGCTGTTCTCCTGGAGGGAATGTTAGATTCTCCAATAAATAGCATGAACTGACAAGTGCTTTTTATTCGGTTGCTGAAAGGTGTTTCAGGGCACGGGCCCCTTAAAACCCGCCATTTTCTTATGCAGGTGTTTATGTGATTCAAGAGTAAATATTAATTTGTATGCATGCTGCAACCTAATCAAAGTACCGCAAGTAGCATTTATGGGTGTGTGGTTTGGCCCTAACAATCCACATATAGGGAGTTTGATTACATCGACATTGTATTTCATTTGCAAATACCAAGCGGTGATTGGGCCGCCCGAAGAGCCCATTTTTAGAAAACATCGAGTCCTCCACATCAGATGAACAACTGCAAGATCTATGCAGGAATGTGGTCCATGTGATCAGCCTGCAGTACCCTAAGGTTACTAGGACTCAGCTCTACTTCAACATCAGTGATGCTACCACTGCGACATCTGGTGCCTATGGGTATATCATTCCAAACAAATTTTTCCAAATTCTGTTCACTGCCTTTATAAATCCCAATCAACTCTTTTCCAAGCCCTGACAGCCCTCATAATAGTAGTGAGAAAGTGAGGTTATGGCGATCGTAGCAACACTGCCACAGACAGATTTTTGCTTTGATATATTTTATATTTAACTGTTAATAAGAAATTACATAAGGGTTTTTATGTATCATCTGCCCATTTACTTCACAGTCATGAATTTCACTTGTGTAAGTTAAAGGTCTCAGTTTTTCTACGAGTCACGTGACTTGTTGCAGAGACCCAGCCAACCAGCAGGCTGCGTGCCAACTTGTGTTCAGTAGAGTCGCCACGGTCTAGCATAGTCTTCGCACGTGTATTGTCCATCCTGGATCTTCAACCTTTTTGTGTTAAAAATGTAGTTTTCAATTTCTTTAACATAATGTAATCGGAACCTTTCTTTCTTTTGCTGTCCAGGGAGTGAATCACTCTGTACTAAGTCATCTTGTACATGGCCGGGATGTAATATACTGTAAATTCATGTAGGCATCGTGTCACCTTTTGCAGATTCAGTGTTCACTCACTTGAATGGTGAGACTAAAATGTACATGACTATTGCAGAATAAATGTGAATAAATTGAGTAGTAAGAAATTCACTCTTATATTTACTTGACCACTTCACTGTTGGATAACCGAGGTTAATATCGACATAAACTTTAAGGTGTATGGTGGCCTATAACAGCCTCAGGAGTGATATATGGAAGTAGTTACGATAACCTTCAATAGCCCAGAGTCTTCTGGCATAATAAGGATTGATTTCTACACTTTCTATAGCTTTCTACAAGTTTTACAAGTTAAGACATGGACATCGAGGGGGCCACTTCAGGCTGTCAGCCACACGACCTCATCAATTCTCTTGCTCTCCACTGAGAGTGCTGGCACCCGCCCAGAAAATGACGATAATTTTATCCTATCCACATAACCTTCTCTCCTCGATGGTCCAGCCAAGCCTATTATAATAACCTAAAGAATGACTAGCTGAGCCAAGTAGCGGAGGCCACGTGCCGACCATATGTCCATGGTCTGTTGTTCGCAGACCTTGCCAAATGATGTCCGAATATTACTATTTATTTTCACTCTGTTCATGTACTTTTTGTGTACTGCAATGGATAGACACACATACTCAGTGGACATACACATAAATGTAGGGCAAGATCTCTAATAAAATACACACACCTGGTGTAAAATATCATTAAGTTAGGTTAGGAAAAGGACACATGGACAGGCAATTGTAAACATGCCAGTGCAGTTTGCAACTGATTTTTAATTTAATTCAGATTATTTTTATAGTGCCAATGAATGTGTCATGTATATTATTTTATCAACCATGTGCCATTATTGTCTTCATTCCTTTATCATTTATTAGTTTTATCTAAATAACAATATTTTTGAATGTCATGCGGGAAGCTACGGCTAGGCACGGCTCCTGTGCAGCAATTTTCAATAGTAGCACCATCACATCTTGTGGTGTAGGACATGCGTGAGTGCCCGCTCTGGGGACTTCAATTTTTGAACTGATCATGTAAATGCAATATCTTAATTTAATTTCTTGGAACCTTTCAAGCTTTTCTCGTTACCCTGGGGTGTGCATCACCCCACAGTCCACAGTCTGTTTGTTCATGGCCGGACCTTAAATATTTCACGTAATAATTATGTCGGCTTCTCACCTTTTTACTGCTTAATAGCTCTCCTCCGAGTTACAGTAGAGCAAAGTAATTGTTTGTGCCTCATACCAGGGTTCTTGAATAAATCATGATGTAAAGATAAATTTCTGTCTATAACTTTATTTACTCTGACCACATGAAGTATTTTATCTTAAAAATATACTATGAGTGTTTATACGGTATTGAGTGGCCGAGACAACCCGCTACAAGTTAGAGGCATATAAGGAAGGCCCACAGACCTTACTAGACAATGCCAAGGATATATAGAAGTCATCAGAACTTCAGCTTTCTTAGCAACAGGAATGATCACTACAGAATGGACGGGAACACCAAGGGGAGGCCCCATGGCCATCGGCCTTCATTACCCCGTGAATATTGTGCTCTGCACTGGCGCCCAAACCTGGTAATTATTTATCTAGTCTTTCATCCACGTACCCTAACCTGCAACCCCCCTTTTGTTCCAACCACCACCATGAGACATTTATTCAGTTAACTTAAAACTAGTCCAAAAGGGCCGCCAAACCTTGGTAGATAACTTTTCAACAAATTACCACATCAATATCAAGAAATTCGGTTCTCTAACCATAAACTCTTTAAAAAAGAGTTGAAAGTATTTATTTATTGCGCACTTTATAGTGTAGATGAATATCGAACCTACAAAAATTAAAAAATCACTGTATAACATTCCATTGTACACATTTCTGGTACCTGTTTTTCTTGTTCCCTTTGTCTTCTGTTTCAGTAAAACGATTCCCCACATCATGTGGGGCATCACATTATGAAGAAGAGATGTGACGAGTGTAGGTTAAATCTGATATATATATATATATATATATGCTTGTTTACTATGTCCAGTGTATAAATTTTGTATACTGTAATTTAACTTGTTCAATATCTTTGTAAAGTTATGTATTGAAAAAAGATCTTAAGGACGCAATAAAACGAACAAACAAGTCAGCGTAATCTTGTGGTGCAGTGTCACGTATCATGCAAAAACTAGACATTGACATGTTATTCCATTATGTGATCATTACGTGAAATGATCACATGTAATCCAAGGTCTGATTGGAATACATCAGTCAAGGTGTAGCTGGCTTACATGAATGTGTTGCTCATTAGATATCTCATGAAAAGGGAAGTCATCTTAATCACTGTCTAATTAAGGATGCAGATTGCATAAGCACTACAGAGATGTGTGCTTGGCGTATCGAAGCAGTGGCTGGCTTACAGTGTGTCAGACGGTCTGAAGGACAGGACTGTATCCTGCGTCAAAGTAGTAGGCATATCTGGTATATTTCTTCTTGCCTATTACCTTCACTGTTGATCGGCACTTTTGAAGCCCAAGATTGGCAGGAAGTTAAATGACGTACACGATGCAGAGAATCGGAACAATTTAGTTGCACAATTTGCTCATTTTAGTGGAAGATATTGCAGAATATGTTATCAAGTAAAAGGAAATCTTTTAGTTAAATACAAAATATTTAAACAATTTTGCAAAAAATGTTATTCACTTTTTAGCTGGCCGGACAATATTGCCCAAAAAGTTAGTATTGTAGCCGGAGAGCATACTTCCACCCGAATGCAAATTAACTATGCTTATGGCCTTATGAAAATCCCTTGTAATGACTTGAGCAATGCTGTACAATTACGGACAGGCCCGGCTAGCGAAACTAACATGCCGTGTGTATTGAAATGTGTTTAGACGTGTCAGATACGGGGTTAAGACTACGCATTTCGACAGAAGAAACTATTATTAATTAAACTGACACCTGCAAGGCGTTTTGTAAATATCAATTATGCGCATGCGCGCTGATTTGTTTTTTAGCGATAACCAATTGACCAATTATAGTTTCTTTGACGTTCAAGATGGCATCATGGCCTGAGAAAGGCAACGAACCCAAGGCGCCCGACAAATTTGGTCAAATTGGTGAAAACTTATCATGGGATGTTACAAAAGGGAACTTAGATTTGAGTGACAGTGCTACAGCGTCTAGAAGCGATGAAAGCCAGGTATGCTATGATGTAGTAAATCGGCTACCTGTTGGTTCAGTTTTGTCATTGTAGCAATTTATGAAGCTTGTATTACAGCTATTGCTTCATTTCGCCAAGAACCCGATGGTAAATAATTAAATAGGTAACATGTAATTTTTGACACAACTTCGTGTGTAATGAAAAAAACAAAGGATGACTATTTGGGGTTAAGTTCGATTTGTTTTTTTTTTTCCTCCTTGTAGCTCACACCTGTAAACCATTGAATGTCCCCCCCCCGGCAGATTGTTTCATTGTCAGATTATTGTGTTAAAAAAGTTCATGTTTGTTAAGCATGGGGAAGTCGAGTGCAACTGTATTAATGGATTGTTATGAGTACTTTGTAACACCAGGCTCTGGATTGAGAAATTTTAAAGGCAAGCTTTCGGTAGGCATATAGTTTTTCTGAGAGTGACAATCCGTCTATATCCTGATAATGTATTGAATAATTTGTAATGTGAATTGATTCTTTTTCTGTATACCTGCAAATTTCTCAGTTTTTTTTAAGCAAATAACCACATTTACATAATACGGGATTAGTTATTGCAATTGAATTCGCAGTTTGTTTGCAAATGCAGTGGCACACACATTGACATTGGGGAGAGGCTTGGCATAGCATTACTTTAATAGTCATTCATTGTTAAATGCGACTTCCGTGTATTCCGACAGCAGTTCCATCAGCACTCACAATTTAGGCCTAATAGCAATTTTACTAAGATTTATTACTCAAATTGAAATATTAACACTTTAAATGATTGTAAACTTTTGAATGTATAGTAAATTAAATTTTCAACCTGTGCAGTGATTGTATCGCTTACTGCCATTAAGAATATAAACAAATTTATAAGCCGAAGTCTACCGACTTGTTTACAACTTGCTTGTGCAAGTAATGCAGAAGGTAATTTAATAAACATTATTCTTCAAAAATAAATGTCTTGCAGAAAATAAATTAACCTTAACTATTGGCTCTCAAAACCTTGCTGTTAAAGTGTCGCCCAAATCTCTTCACTCACTAACCTCCTGTGATTTTGTGAGATTGACAGTATGGAACCTGTTTCATTAATACAGCATTACTACGTAAGTCTTAACACTAGTTGTGCACTGGTGGTTTTGTCTAGTTTTACAGGTCTCCGTTTCTAAAAGCCACTAGGACAAGTGACTAAGGCGGTTTCTGGATGCTCAGTATGCACCAAGTATGTACTTTTGTATACTAGCAGTGATGTGTACTTGTTGAAACTATTCGGACACTTAATCACCTCGTGTTAGACTGGTCACACATTCTGGTGGAAATAGCTGACGCTGTGTGACAACAGGCTATTTTATGCATGTTGTTACAAATACATTAGGACAACTTATGTGGTTATTGATAAAGTAAACAAATAACCGCGAGAGCAAGCGCTGACACATGGCTTTAGCTGGGAATGAGCAAATAATGGGAGCATTAGTGGCACGTATAATTTACACGTCGCTAATAATGAAGTTATTTTTCATTTGTCTGTGTGTAACTGTGTATCACATGATCACTCCAGCCACACACTGCCATGCATGTGAAGCTGGATTATGGAACACTTGTCAAGTTTGTACTGCACATGTGTTATAGACACACATTATTACTTGCATACATTCAAACATTTTATCCATTCGAGAAACACATTTATGCTTTGCTGTCATGTTATAGAACAAATCCTGTAGCTAGTAGAGGTACCTCAAATATAAACAGTCAGTTGCTTACTGAAATGAACACCTTTGCAGTTACACATTTAAGTGTTAACATTTCAATCATAGGCTGCTAGAAATAAATTTATTATTGTTTCATGTACACAACATAAAAAACTGCGAGTGCCACATTAATATTAATACCTAATATTTGAATGCTATTTTTTCACTGCTACAGGTATTAAGTTTATTATATTGTTTTATTTCTGTATAATGATAATGCAGTGTTGCTATTCTGCAAACATACTTTTAGGTGCCAATTAAGAATGCCACAAATTAATGTTTACTAGTGGAATGTTTTGTAAAGACTGTTCACAATAAAGTGGGCACTTTTGAAATCAACCTTAGGAAAAAGTCACTGCCCCTACCTGCATATATTTTAACGGGTGCAATGAGTGACGTGTTTCCAGTAAAGTTGGTAACCATAGAGGGGGAAGTAGTTCCGTGAATTAACGTAGAACAAAAAGGGTTAGGTAACCATTTGTGATAACTTAAATTATATCTCTCACTTTTTGTATCTTTTTTGTGGAACAAAGTGTAAAAATGAGCAGATTTCTATATTTACTTAATTTCACAGTTTCACTTGACCGACACATGAATCAAGTTATAAGGCTCGTGGCAATGTTAATTTCACATAAGGCGGAAGAACACGCAACATGTATACAAGTAGGTCTTAAGCAGGGCTTTCAAAAGTGCTCAATTTACCATGAACAGCCTATAATCACTGTATTCTAACATCTTATAATTATATTGTATTGCTATTCTGTCAGAACGACTGGTTTACTTATATGACTGTCAAGTTGCCAGTTTGGTATCACGCAAATCAGCCCTAATGTAAGGGTGTTGCTGCAGAAATGGGTCTGAGCTGTCAAAGGGGCACCAGGATCTTGTTCCTTCAGGAACTAAATCTTTAACTCTCAAAACCCTTCGGCGGTTTTCTGCTCGTCCATTTTTCTACATTTTACAGTGCTTGTTTTAGGTTATGTGAAATAAAATCCTGGGTATTATTGCATGTGCAGCAAACTCGCTAATTGTTCATATTCAGAGTTTTTACTGCTACAATGATAATAGAGAGAATATAAGCACGTATTTTTCAGGCTTTTGCTTTAACCCGCAATGCCACGTCTTAAGCATTTTACTACAGGTCATCAAGATGCCATGCTGTATAGTGGTTTGGAACCATGTTACTGTACGTTTAACATTTCTCCATTTCAACAACGTTCCACAGTTCATATACAAAATTATAGATCACTTTACTTAATGTAGCCAATCTGTGGGAAAATTTAATTGTGGATTACAATAATAATGAGCCAATTTTGTTTCCACCTCAGGCAGGGTAAATGGATGCGATGAGGGGAGGGGGTAGTGCCAAGTGGAGCATGCTGCCTTACAGGAGGGCCAGAACATGTCATTGTTAGCTTTAAAGATTAGTGTGTTGAGATGAGAGACACGCCTGGAAATATGATGAAATGCAATGGCGAAAACCCACTAACAGCATGTTTTGTGGATTAGCATGATGAAAGAATATCGAGCAAAATTACACCTATTTCACTGTGCATTTGTATGTACCTGAGAATATTTCATGGTGTCCACTGAATTTCCATTTTGGAATTCCCTTACTTTTCCTTGTTTACCAGGCAGTATCTTACCATTTTCCCTGAAATATATTTTCGGGAAAACTGATACATGATACTGTATTTTGTTGTCATTGACAGAACAAAATGCCATCAGTGAAGTTGCATTAAAATACACTGCAACAGACCAAGCAAGCAGGACTGACATTTGATTCAGCCCATTGATATTTCTTGTCATGCATACTATTGACTTCACATTAGTGTCCATTACAATCACACCAATACATTACTATGAAAATGTATATAGGCTGATGCCGTATGGTGGCTCTTGGTTGGGGGTGCAAGATGTTTTGAGGGGCCGTGAGGTTAAGGTTGGTAAGTATTGTGGAGGTATTTGTTACCCCACTAGGCGCATGACACCACATGTGGCAGTGTCGAGGTTGTTCGAGAACTAGAGACTCTTGACGTTCTCAGGAACAGCGGGCCGATCTCCCCTCACATTTACTATTGGCAGTGTTTACTAAATGGTGGGCTTATTAAAGGCTGACCCACACACCTGATACTGAATTGCTGACTTATTGCGTGATTGAAAGAATTACACTTATAACACACTGTTCTAAGTTAAGGTGGTTTCGGCGGGCTTTAGAGCGTCCCGTTCTCTGATGTGCCCGAAGTTTTGGCGAAGGGAAAACACATGGTAAATAGGGTCTTTCTGACTGATCTCACACTGGAAAATTGTTATCTTACAATGTGTATGCTCATAATTACATTATTGTCTATTCAGACAACTAACACCATTTGCAGAGTAGCAACTATTTACATTTTCCCTGACTCAAGTGAAAGTTCCCCAATATATCCCTGACTTTTCCTCGTCACATGTAATTCCCTGACACTTGCCTGTTTTCTCTGAGGGTGAACATCCTGTATTGTTACAATCATAATGAATGCTCTATTGAACTCAGTATAACATGAAATGCTTTTTATCTATAATGTCTAATAAACCCCCCCCCCCCCCCCCTCACCCCTCTCTGTATTCTCCTCTTTCCCATTTTTTTTCACAACATACACAGCTTATTTGAACACTACACTCACGAATGCTTGTAAATACAAATTATTTGCTGTTTTTACTCTACATATGGTTACCACTGCTGTTTTATTCTAACTTTTATGACAAATGTATCATCTGTTGTATGAAAATGTGTTTATATATGCAACCACATAGGGCCAAAAGAGACTGCAAGGGATCACCTAGAGTGAAAATAAACACTCTGGCAGCATTAGACTTATGCTGGTCTCACACGTTACAGATACTGTTCTTATAAACTTGCATAACAGTAGCAGGAATGTAGAAATTCTTGCAACTCCGTATCCTGAGGTTATGCTTCTGTTGATTTCACAAATATTCATACCACACTAATAGCATTGTGATATTACTTTATCACGTCATTAGACGATTGTAAACAAATTAGAGCGGTTATGTGATTTGTTACATGTATTTATAGTATGTAAAGGGGCATTACACAGGCACTGGCATCATTTCCTCTTCCCCAAATACCTAACCCATCATGTGTTTGATACCAAAAGAAAGATAAATACAATTTAATGAGGTTGGTACTAAATTGGAAATGTTGAATGTAATTTTAATATTACTTGTATGCAAACATATCGGAAATATGCTGCAAAAGTCTGTAATGCTCATAATGTTATCCATGCACATTTATTAACCTGACAATTATTTACACATCACATTAATGGAAATATACTAATGATAACGAAATAAAGAAAAATGCAATTCAGTGGGGTTTGTAGTAACTTGGAATTGCAGATTGAAATTGTAATATTATTTGTAAGCATACAGCTGGGAAATATGCGGTAGACATCTACAAAACACTCAGAATTTTATTCATGATTGGAAGCACATTTATTAAACTGACAATTATTTACACCTGTAACAGAACTAAATTTTGTAAATATTACTTATTAACTTTTAAAACTTAACGTACAGGTTAACTTTCACACCTAAAATACAATATGGCGACTGTCGTAAGTACGCAAGTATGCCCAACAAGTATACAATTTCAAATATTTCTCAACTATAGATCCTGTGTGTACTAGATTTGGAATTCGAACATTGCTAGTATATACATGGTGATGTCACTTCTGGTGACAAGTATGCATTTGTTGAGAATCTGGAAATGGCCCAAAGGAGCCTTGTGCCACATTAGCAAAGCTGAGTCAAATGTAAAAAGCTGATGAGTATTTTAACCTAATTTTAGATACCATTTGGCACTCTTGCAGTGAAGATTAAATGCGATTTATTTTAAGGTGGTATTAAAGTTTATTGGATATTTCAGAATGCATTTACAAAACAAGAATTTCAGTAAATAAACCTGCACGTTGATCATCACCTTATCTGTTGTAGCAATCTTTTTTTAATTGTGCCTTATGTAACGGCTTGTACTGCACTGCACTGCACTGGTATGGTACTGGAGGACACTGCAGTTTGTTCAGTTAAACTTGGAAGGGAATTGGAATATATTTTTTAGAATAATGTATCCTGTGACCATGAACGTAAATTGTGTGTTTTATGAACTGGGGAAATTGCCTAATGATTTGCATAGTGTGTCAGAAATGTCTTAAAATATTTGGAAGGTAAATATTCGAATGGGCTGTAATTTTATTATAGTACAGTAACTAAAATATACTAATATAAAAATTGTTTACAAAATTGTAAAATGTTTTTCTGTGGCATAGCTGAAACCCCCTAATTGTCCAGTTGGTTGAAATTGAAAAATTCTTAGAATTCACTCTTAGGCCTACTGGTCATGCTAAAGAATTTTGTGTTATAAATAAAAAAAAAAATTATTTAAAATCAATATTAAGTTTTGTAATAAAATTTTTTATTATTGAAGTGAATGTAATTTAAAACTTCAAAACACTAAAGTTGGAACCAAATTACAACTGGAAATTTGGAAAAGTAAGTGTAGCTGTTCAAGAATTGCATGGAACAAAGCAGCCAATTGTATTCGCCACACCATAAAAAGGATAGGCAATATTGCATTTTTTGTTTTTCTGTGCTGGCTATTAATGGGTCATTCCATTGTTAAAGGGTGTGACAGATGCATGCCTTGAAATGGAAAATAATACTGAATATGGAATAAGGAGTGTGTTGGGGCAGTGCTGGATGTGGTGTTGGTCAGACCTAGGAATGCTGTAGTTGGTGCAATAGTATTGGATGGTATAAGCGACCATCATATCCCGGTTGTGGAAATTGGGATTGGCAGGATGAGGGAAGTGCAAATGACAGAAAGGTTGGTGTGGCAGTATGGGAGAAGAGACAAGAAGGGGGCAGAAATATTCTTGAGAGACAGGTTTAAAAAATGGTCTATGGAGGAGGGTGTAGAGGGGCTGTGGAAGGAGTTTAGAGGATTAATGGAGGTTATGTTGGAGAAATTTGTGCCAATGAAAAGGTTACGGACTGGGGGAGATCCACCATATTATGGACAGGAGATTTTGAAAATGAAGAAGTGCAGAAAATGACATGCCAAGTGGAGAAATGAAGGGATGATAAGATCTACAGAAATGATGAAACAAATGGATATGGAGCTCGAAAGGAATATCAAACAGGCAAAGAATGTATTTCTGGGGAACATGGTGGAAGAAGGAAAATGCAAGGAATGGGGAAAATTGTTTAGGTAGGTTAGGAGGTTAAGGGGAGGAGAGGAAGGGATCCCTCTGCTAACAGGAAGGGATGGTAGGCATGCGACAAATGACCAAGAAAAATCGGAGATGCTGCAAGGTCAGTACTTGTCAGTGTTTGAGGCAAAGGAGGGTTGGAATAGGAGGGCAAACATAGTTCGGGGGGTGTTTAGTGAGTTTAAGATGAGGGAGTGGGAGATAGAAAACGTAATTAGGGGTTTGGAGAGCAGTAAGGCAGGGGGACCAGATGGGATAGGAAACGCAGCACTAAAGTTTGGTGGCAAGGAGTTGGCGAAATATTTAGAAGTACTGTTTAAAAAGTCCTTAGGAGAGGGTACGTTACCACAAGATTGGAAGGATGCTATGGTGGTACCTATACACAAGCAGGGAGAGGATAGGGGGAGGCCTGGCAGCTACAGACCGGTGAGTCTCACATCAAGTACAGGAAAAGTAATGGAGAGGCTGGTGGTGCAGTATGTGGTGAGGGTTACGAACAATAGGAATTGGTTGGAGGAGTCCCAGCATGGTTTTAGGAGGGGATACTCATGTGAGACTCAGCTGGCTGGGTTATTAGAGGATCTGGTGCAGGTAGTTGATGAGGGGAAGCAGGTGGATGCCTGCCTCATAGATTTTGAGAAGGCATTTGATAAGGTGCCCCATGGGACATTGATGAGGAAAGTGGAGGCGCTGATACCAGACAGGAGAGTAGTGGAATGGATAGGGGACTTTCTCAGGGGGCGAAGGCAGAGGGTGAAAGTGGGGGAGGCAATATCGGAGGAAGAGGAGGTTACATCAGGGGTACCACAAGGAAGCATACTAGGTCCTTTGTTATTTACCATAATGGTAAATGACATGGGTTTGGGGATTAGGGGAAAAATCAGATTGTTTGCAGACAATTGTGTTCAATATGCTGGGGTGGGTGAGGGGGGCGGAAATTTGCAGGCAGACATTGATAAGATATGGTTGTGGACCAGAAAAAATAAAATTAAGATAAATATTAGAAAAACTAAGGTAGTGAGGTTCACAAGGAAGAAGATAAGCAGGGACATGTACAGATGGGAGGGACAAGAGATAGAAGAAGCAGCAGAATATAAGTATCTAGGGATTGTACTGCAGGGAGACCTCAGGAGGAAAAAACAGGTAGAGAGGGTGGTAGCAAAGGGAAGAAGGGCTCTGGGTATGCTGGGAAGGGTGCTGAATGGAGTCAGCTGTGAGGTGAAGGATAAGGCGTATGGCACAATGGTAAGGCCAATGTTAGAATATGCTGCAGCAGTATGGGACCTGTATGTGGAGGTGGAGGTGCGAGAACTGGAAAAGGTGCAGAGAAAGGCAGTAAGATGGGTGAAGGGTAGGTGGACAAGGCAGGGGCAAGATGGTGAGGAAGAAGGGAACTGTAGGCCATCAGTGATGATGAAAGAAGTGGGGTGGAGCTCATTGAAGGACAGGAGGAAAGTTGAACGGTTAGTCAGGATGTACAGGGTGGTGAATGAAGAGGGAGGATGGGGAGGGCTACACTGCAAGCTAAGTAAGGGGGTGTTTAGAGGAAGAGGAAACAACAGTGAGAAGCTTCAGAGGGTGTGGAGGAGAACGGAGCGAGGTAGGCAGTCCATGCTTGTGAGGTCTGTGAGGGAGTGGAATGTGTTGAGGGAGGAATTGGTATCTGTGAGAGGGGTTGGTAAGTTCAGGAAGGGAGTGGAAGAGGAGTTGGTTGGGTGAAGGAGAGGTGAGAGAGCTCGCCACCGGGCGGTAGCCTAATTGCGAGTGTATGTATGATATGTACTGCCTCAAGAATTAAAAAAAAAAATTTATTAAAGGTAATACATTCTGTCATTCCAATTAACAAAACTTATAATAAGGGAGCATTCTTTGACCCTTTAGTTAGTATGGTTTGAAGATGATTTTTAAGCCTCTTGGAGCAAGGTTTTTAAATGAAAAATTGCAGTATTTCATCAGTGAGTAGAAATTTCCAAATTTATTTTTAATTTATTCTACTTCCATAATTTTTTTAGTCTAGGACTGAATTTGGCATTATATGGTCTGGGTCCGGATTTTGACTGTGGAGGACAGAAAACTGGACTGTCGTAATATAGACTGTCTTACGTTAACTCTGTTAGTTTACTGATGGTTAAAATGGATCTCTAGGAAATGACATTTTTTATGCCAACACACATGCGTACTAGTTTTTCCATAGGCTATATTAAAAGTGCTCCATAAGTAGCACAAGCAATTTTTTTTTTTTTTGTAAAATAAAATTCTAGATTATGGACTTTTTCTAAAATCTCTGAATGTGGTATAATTCCATTCTACTAATTACACAACATGAATTTACTAAGTGCATCAAGATATGACCAATAAAAACCCCAAAAATGATAGTGGGGAGGGTTATGAAGATCAGGCAAAATTTGGGGTAAAATGAGCGAAAAATATGTATATAATCATAATATTTATTCATGAAAATACACTAAATTGCAAAAGACCTAACCAAGCAATACCTAAGTTAACAATATTACCAATGGAAGCTACAAATACGATAGTAGGCACGACTGAAGATCAGGGAAATCACGGAATAAAACAAATAAAATGTACGTTTTCATGCCAAAATTTTAACCTGCAGTTTCCTTCCATTTCATAACCCTCACCACTATCATATGTGTAACTTTTGTTGGTAAAATAATCAGTTTAGGTAATGTTCAGTTGGCATTTTTTGCAATTAAATGTGTTTTCGTGATACATTATTATGATATTAAAAATAGCATGAAAATACATAAAATTGCAAAATTACCTAGCCAAATAATACCTAAATCCACAATATTACCAATACACACAGACTTACACACACAATTTTCCAGTGTAAATGGGCTACGCTTGTAAACCATTTCTGGATAAGGTTAGGAACAAAAGAGTTTTCTTAGGCAGAGTTTGACATAGGGAAAATTAGTCGCTAGGTGCTCAGTGTTCCAAAAATGTCACTTATAATTACATTTTTAAGTTACGTGACTAATAAGATAAAGGTTTTACTTATCTATGTAGATATTTTATATTTGATTTATAATTATTATTGTAGTTATTTTGTTAGTTTTTTTTCCACATAGAAAATAGAGAAAATGCGTTACACTTGCAACATTAGCACTCACCTAGTGGGAAAAATTTTAGTTAGCAAACTAAAAGCATTGATCTTCTCAACCTGAGTATAATAAAGGCCTGTTTACGATTTCGCTATCCCAACCTGTGTATTAGGACAAGGATACGCTGATTGGTGCACGTGTCTCAAGTCAACCTGTGTTCCAAGTTAAAGCTTTCAGAAACTGAATTTTATCCCAAGTTGTGTCCTAAGTTGATAGAAAAAGAAGACTCCCAATAGGTTTGCACGCATTCATGGAATGTTTAAATTTTAACTGTAATATTTAATGTGCAACGTGGGCTTTCTCAAAACAGTCGTAATGAAATGCTACAATATAATTGGTGATGTCTTCGTTCCTTCTGAACTAATAAATATATGAAGGCTATAATTTTAAGACTTAATAAAAATATATTAAATTTGGATATCGGTTGGTGAACTTATTTTACATAAAACCGTTAAGGCATGCATTATAAATAAATATTCAAATCACCCAAACATTAAATAATCAAAAATTCAAGAAATTAAAAAATTACTACGTAACAAAAATTAATGCACTGAATTTACTGCAACCGTATGTCAGATTCTGAAAGCTCACTTTGGATAGCACATTTGTATACTATATTCGAACTACATCAATGTGATGTCACGTGACGAGTTTGACATGTCCACAGGAATGGCCAATTGTAGTCAGGCTTTCAATTTTACCTTAGTTAAGAAAACTCAGTTTGTTCTTAGCCCGAATAGACTTAACCTCGGTTAAGGTAGCATTCTAGACTACAGGCTGGGACCATAGACTAAAGATGAGAACGTATTAGTCTTCTGTGCATGTACTCAACATTGACCAACCCCAAAGGAATGTAACTATCAGTCACATGGTTAACAATGATAAACGTGTTAGTTTTTATCTTAATTTTTAAATTACAAGCACTATTGTATCAAAATACTTTTACCAATTGGAATTTAATCAAACTGCATTACAAATTGTATACAAATATCTCTAAGCGCTTTCTTACTAAACTGTATTCTACAATCAAAACCAATCCGTGCCAATTTTACAAGTTTGTTGGCAGTAAAGCAGGAGTTCTATTCATTAACTTTTGACTGTTATGGTTAGTAGCTTGCACAAGCCGGATCTTTTACCACCACCATCGTGAATTGGTATTTACATGCACTGTTAAAGAATTGGGCATGAATTGTAAGGTTAGCCATAGTATATTTGGCAACACAGTATTGTAGGCTTCTTGATATCACTGTATCCTGCGTGAATGCCATAAACTAACTACCTGTGGGATTATCAAATAAGCAGTGCATAGCATACTTGAAAGATATAGGCCCATCATGGTAAAGTGAGCAGTTTTTGAAGCTATTTCATCAGACCTAATAACCAATAAATCAATTTCATTGTGGCCTCGAACTTTTGGTTTTAGGTATGGGGAAATGTATACACTGTGTTTATTACTCACATGGCAGGGTTTACCTTAAAAAGTGGTGGAAGGATATAAATTGGTTGAAAAAAAAAGTAGGGCTTAAAAAGTGCTCACTTTACTGTGAACAGTATATAATTATATTCGTTCTCTTACCATAACAAATAGTGCTCCAAAATGTTTTAAATTGTCTTAGGCCAAGTAAAATTCACGCATGTCTTAAACATTATGCTAGTGTAAAAGTATTGCACATCCCACTAAATTTTACATACAGTGGATTTTAACCATTTTCAAGACTATCGTTCCTCATTTTATTTATCAATCTGTAAAGAGAGAATTCAAACGCATGCTATGGAAAGCAAATTTACTATATATCAAACAAAACCTAATAACATAACTTTTTTAAATAATTATTTATGATATTTTATGCCATCTTGGAATGATGTACAACTAATTGAATTAATTTGTATTAATTTTTTATTTTACACAATTAGTTGCATTGGTGACGTGTTGTAATATAAGTTATTCAACATTAAAAACATTACGTACTAATTTGAGCAAAATGGGACAATTTTTAAAACTTGAAGTTATAAAATTTTCCCCAATCTGCAATAACTATGGTATATGTAAATAATTTAATTGTTTAAATATATATTTAACGTGGAATTATTTGTAAGAATATCAAATAAAAAAAATGTAGTTGCCTTATGGAAACATTAATAATTGCAAAAATCAAGATAGTAGTATATTTATCTTCGTTTTGTGGCATACAACTGTCATCCGGATTTGTCAACCATCTTGGTTGACGTCACAGTCAATGCGTGCAGCCTCCGGCAATATTCATCAGTGCAATCCACCATCTTGATTGGTGTCACAGCCAGTGCTCTATGACATGTTGGATGTTCATCTCCCCCGACTTCCCTTAATTGTACAAATTAGTTTAAGTTTAATAACAATTATTCTAATCAAATTTATTTTAATGACAAAAATTATCAAAATAAAAAATTATAAATATTAACACTCACCTCCACCCATCCCCTCACCACACACCACCACCCTTCCTCTCGTCACACACCATCACCCTTCCTCTCGTCACACACCACCACCCTTCCTCTCGTCACACACCACCACCCTTCCTCTCGTCACACACCACCACCCATCCCCTCACCACACACCATCACTCATCCCCTCACCATATACCACCACCCATCCCCTTACCACATACCACCACCCATCTCATCACCTTACATCATTCCCAGCCTTCTGCTCCTTGCCATGCCCCTTACCGTACTCTCCTTACCCCACCCCACACTTTCTATCTCCCCTCCCCTATCCCCCACACCACCAACCACCCTTCTTCCCCATCCCCCATTGCTCTCCCCTCCATACCCTCACCCTCTCCCTTGGCTTACCAAATTCTAAAAATCGAGGACCAGGTAATGAAAACCCCACTCACCCTGCCACCCAATCATAAAAATAGAGAAAAATTGCACCCCTCACGCCCATTAAAATTTGTTACGTGAATCATTAAAATAGTTCCTAACACATTTCCTAATACTGTTTTTTTTGTTTTGTATTATGCATACAAAATATATTTTCATTATATTATAACCTTTGTATTATTGGTTTATGGCATACCCTCAGTCTTGATAACTTCAAGATCTATTCCAAATAGGATATTTTATTTATAATAATTCACAGTAAATTTATGGTTGTTTGCATTTTAAGTACATTTAAAGACAAGCGATGTATCATATAGTTTTTTTTCACTTAGGCCTGTATTTTAAATCAGAGTATGCCAACATTTTCACATGTCAGGTTGAAAGCAAGTAAATATTTATAGACATATGCAAATATATTTTATATCTTAGGACCAGGCTCATGAAATTGTGTGCAAGCTCATTTCTAGCTCCAGGAACGTATGCATGTATGAGCACTATCACCATTTATAGTCTTAGTGATTAGCTAAATTAGAAATATTTGGTTCGTAATGCTTTTTTTTTTAATCAAAATTAATTTATAACAAGGAAGAAAAGATTTAGGGTTAAAATATTGAAATTTTTTTCTTTCAAATTTATTAAAATACGTTACTACAAAATTATTAAACTATTAATTAGAGTACTAAATGATGCAAAAAATGACAACAGGAACAAATTGAGTTCAGTAGAATACAACAAAAAAACACACCAATGGAACACAAGAGAAACCAATGGAATTCAGGAGAATATAACAGAAAACATCATCCTACAGTAGAAAAAACCAATGGAAACTACTATAATACATTAGAAACAAACTGACTACAGCACAATAGATGCCAAAAAAAACCCAACAGAAGTCGATTAAAATTATTTGAATACAATACAAAACACAACAGAAAACAACTGTGCTCTGGCCCCCTTCACAACTCATCCTCATCTGAAATCCTGATACCATAAGTTAAACCTTCCTTCTCCCTTCTCCTGAGACCAAGACATCCCGTCAAAGTTAAATTATATGCTATTGGACATTACATGATTGAGCAAAAGTTTGAAAACCCTGGGTAGGTTACACAAAATGCATCCGGCACGACATCAACTAGTTACAGACTGGCTTGGTGCTGCGAGGCAATGACTGTAGAGGACACTGCCTCATGTGCAAAACACAAAGGGAAGTGTTGATTTGCCCTAGAAAACAATTAAGGTGCAATACTCAACACAAAGTACATAGAACACTCGGACAGGATACAGGATATTGATTCGGGCTGACTGTTCTTGCCGGATGTCTCTCCATGTCGTATTTGAACTTGCATATTTAAAAGTAAACAATAACTTTAGGTGTAAAAATTATTGGCAACAAACATAAAAATATAATACACGTATGTTTACATTGTCATGAGAATTTATACACTTACATGACTTAAGTCATGGGATACCCGTCTAATAACATGTAGGGCCCCCTCTAGCCTGCAGAAGTGCCGTAACTTGACGTGGTTTGGACTCCACAAGTGGATGGAAAACATCTGGAGCGATGTTAAGCTATGCTGTCTGAATAGCTGCCCAAGGTTCCCTGGTATTTCTAGGTGCAGGATCTGGGGTGCGAATGACTCAATTACCACCACGTTCCATAAATGCTCGATTGGGTTCATTTCGGGGGAACGTACTGGCCACTCCATTTGCTATAAATCTCCTGAATGCTCTTTGAACCAGTCCTGGACATCCACAGCCTGATGAGATGGTTTTTTTTATCCTGTTGGAACATCCCATAGTTGTCAGGAAAAGTCCATGAATATTTATTGGTATGGAGTACAGATAATGGTTGTGTAACAATCAGGTGGTGTGTATTTTACTCTCTCTACTAGAGCAATTTTTAAAGGTTCATTCATATTTACTGTAGTAAAATGTGGTACATGTCATGTTGGTATCTTGAGATTTTCATGTCTTATAAAAGGAATGTGTTGGAAAATCATTATTTTATAAATATTATAAGCCTAGATATTGTGTGTCAATTATGTATCCTCTCTCTCATTGTTTATTGATACCCTTTGAAATGGAGATTTGTAGAGAGAGAAGAAATTTTTTTTACTGCTATGATTTTGTACATCAGAAACAGAAAATGGAATCTCTAACCAATTTCAAAGTGCATAAAGAAAATGTTATTGATAACACAAACTTGCAAATTTTCAATTTGCAGTCTCCCACAACTACTCAATTCATCAAGGGTGAAGGCCATGTTATGCGAGTGATCATTGTAGTAGGAATTACTGTGAACTATCCAAAGTTATACCGTAACAAATTACAAACAATGATTATCATGTAATAATAATTCCCTAATCTATTACCGTTACTTAAAACTAAGTTATTGTCAGTTTCAGTCCCTGCGTTGGGACTGCTCCTTTAACTGACCATAGTGTCTGTACCCATCGCAGATGAAGGCTCCATGTCTTGACTCTGCTGTTGTTGAATCCTTGCATCGTTTGCTTTCTAGTGACAATGTAGCATCTTGATCTGAAGATAAAATGCTCACCACATCAGCCTTTTTCTCTGAAGAGAATAATATAGCAATCCTTCAAGTACAGTGATGTTATTTCATTACAGCAATTTGTGTGTGTATGTAAAAATTTTGCACTCTCTCCCCAAATAAAAATAAAGAAATAAAATATTTTCTTACTTGATATGCTGATACTTATTCATCAAGCAAAGCTTGGACATAATAAGTAGTACCTGTCTTAGAATTGCTTGGTTAAGTAGTGTCATATTAGTGATGGACAAAACATTATTGTAGTGGAGTGTTTGTGCAAGGATTTCCATATAAAAATACATGTTCAAGAGGTTGCGAATTACAAACAGTAAGTTAGTGTTTTTTGTAAATAATGTATTTCAAAACAGTTACTGTAATGTTTGTAGTGCAATTGCTGTAAAAAGGCAGCACTTTAAATTCTTTTGCAGTGTAAAAATAATTGTGTAGTACGCATATGTTGTACAGCCAACGAGTGTAAGGTTAACGTTGGTAAAATGTGTGTATTACTAAATCATTATGCAAGTCAAAATGACACATTTGTAAGGACTTCAAAACAATGCCTTCTCACAAAAGATGTTAAACTAAGGACTCCCCCCCCCCCTCCCCCCAGGCATATATTTCTCTCGAAATATAAAATAAAGAGCACCCCAGCAACAAAAATAGAACATGTTGGAATGTCAACGTATCTTTAATACCCTACATTGATTACTGGATGGAGGTTAGCTTACGTCCATTTTTCAGCTTGTTGTCATATTTAAATAGTTTGTTTACTTTTATATTGTTACAAGGAAAAAGGCAAACTTATATAAACAATACTGAAAAACCAATACTGGGTGACTCCAAATCGAATTGTTAAAAAGGGTAACAGATTGGAGACAATGAATATGTAATTGCCCAAAAGCATAATCCCTTAAATCATAATAAATCTGTTCGGCTTGCAAGCTCTATTAGAGCTTGTCCAATAATATTGGACGCAAGCCGAAAAAGCACCCAGATTTACCTTATTCGTCATTTGCTCATCAGAAATCTGATCATCAGGGCAGCTATGGGATGATAGACTAGGCGTAGGTCGTCTTTTGGATGACGTATTGTGAAGGAGTATTGTGGATGTTAGGATTGGATGTGTACATGTTGGGTAAAGTTGAGCATCGGATGTATACTATTCCACATCACCTTAGACATAAGTCTGGAGGTTGTATACAAGATGCATTATCTCAAAATATTTATAGACCATGAGATTCCCCAGTAGGTATATTATGTGGTCTTTATAATACTGCATGTTTTGGTTTCGGCATCTTCCTGTAACACACGTCAGTCCGTCATGTCGTTAATGTCAACTCTGTGTAATGTCATTTGTCTAGTAACTAAGTCACTGTAGGATAAAAGTTTGTCAAGCGTGTCTGAGTGCAATGGAATATACTTGTCAGAAATTTGGTTTTCCTGGAATGCCTTCAATTATGTCAGCTATGGCGTGAAAGTGAAGTAACATGTGATTATGAAGGTCTGTAGTTGTGAGGTTATGAGGGGGTTGACGTATTGTCCCTGCAGTGGTGAGATGCTCTATGGTGTTGGATAGAACGTGTTTTTTTATCCTTATAGAAAGGGGAGCTTTCTCACCGGATTCGCACCACGCCCACAGTTCTTGGTTTGTAGTGATAAAAATAGGGATACGCTCTATGATTTCCTTATCCTGATGCTTGATGTCCGTATTTGTCTTTGTACCTTCTAATAACAGTTTCCAATTTCCAACCGACGTGTTGTCAATGCACGGTTCCTCGAAGAGGACACTCGTGGCATTAGGCAATTGATCGAGATGGAAACCGGATCTGTCACGTTCGCGAGATATTAGAGTTGGATTCAGTGGCTCAGTCAGGAGTCGTATTAACATGCTCTTTCCAGTGTTGGTAGGTCCTAGGATAACCAGTCCGTTGACCTTTTTGAGCATCATTGTTTGTATGATAATGAAGTCTGCATAAAATTGTGGGATATCAATGTTGTTCTTTGTGAAGAATGTGTGGAGCCATTCGATGTTTTCTAGTTGCCGTGCCGAAAGGGTTTCGTGTTTAATATGTTCGCAGTAGTTTGTGTTTTTGATGGCAATGTTCTTTTCTGTATTTCTATACTTAATTATTTGTCGCGTGTATGATGGGAGAGATGTTCCGCAAATTTTGAGAAATTGGATTTTCTCTTCGTATGAGATTTTACTGATGAATTTCTCATACGATTCGCAGTCGTATTTATTGACTGCTGCGTTCAAGGTGTCGACAATGTTGTTTCTATAATTTTGGTAGTTGTCTGTGTACTCATTGTTTGCGTGTTTTTTGGCTTCCACATATGGTTCACAAATTTTCTCAATGGGTGTGTCAGTTTCATCTATGTTGTTGAGCATTTCTAAGAGCGTTTTCATGGGTCCAGTGCAAATTCCAAACTTGAGGAGCGTTGCGAGACCTTTACGGATGCAATAGGCAATGAATCGCGCGATGTTGCGGATTCGTTGTATAGAACTATTAGCTTCCGTAGTTCTCGCATCGCTAAGATTAAGGGCCTTGGTAATTCTTGTAAGGGTGCGGGAATGATTGTTGAACTTCGCTGTGTAGATGATGTGGACGTGGTCAGTATGTTTGAAGATGATGGAGGGTTGTTTTTTGTTTGAGCTGTTACTGCATTTGATGGATTGCCATTCACTGCTGTTGCAGTGGACGACGAAGGTGTAATATCGTGTCCGTTTCCGTCTGCTGTTCTGTTTCCATTGCTTGTTCCGGGTTGTGTCCCATTATTGTGTGTGTCCAGTTCGCTGTCATTGGTAAGGTCCACGGTGGGGATACGTCTGGTTGGCGACGTACTTCCATCGGGATCTTGTTCGCTGGGGAAAGCGAAGTCAGGATAATCAGATTTTTGTCTGTCGTCCCCACTTGTGTCCACGTTTCTTGTGTGTTTAATTGTTGTATGTACAAAGTCGTCGGGGTCCATGCTGATAAGTGGTCTAACGTCTTCCTGAGTATCGCTTCTCTGGCTTCCCTGTTGCTCGTGTTGGTCAGGTTGAGGTAACACTCGTTTAAATAACCTTCTCTTTGTAGGATTTGTAAGTGAGAGGCTATGTTGTTTAATGGCTCTTTTTCTGTGAATTGGTGTAATGGGGTGATCTGAGGCCCTAGACTCCGGAGTTGTTGATTGGCAAGTTCCCTTCGTACCGGTTGAGTTTGCAGGCGGAGAATGTATCTGCGCGGTGGTACTCAAAATTTGATCCCCCGTGTGTTCTCTAGGTATGCTACTTCCCCTATGTTGGCTACCTGACCCTCCCACTCCATGGAATAAAAATCCTGTTTCTATAGTGGTCTGAATTTGTGTGGATTCCTGTGTGGAGTCCTGTGATGCTAACTCCTTACCTGGTGCCGTGACTATTACTTCGTCAACTTCGCAATAATCTTCTGCTGCTAAGTCGTCGATGTCCGTTGTAGGATACTCTTGAGCCCAAGGACACTGCCCGCAAGGACCGCACGTTACACACTGGCAGTAATACTCTGCGTGGTCACCTCTAAAGTCCAGACAGGATTAAAGTATAGTCTATCATCCTATATATAAATAGGTTACCTTAAAAAACCCTATATACTACATCCTGATAGCTACTCCGAGTGCTATTTCGGCTTGCGTCCAATATTATTGGACAAGCTCTAATAGAGCTTGCAAGCAGAAATATTAAACCTGTTACATAATATTAAACCTGTTACATAAATATAAGAAATTCACTCTTTCAGTGAGAGAGAGAGGTTGCCTCCACCACGTGTTCAAAACAGGACTAATAATTTCTTGGCTAGTATGAAGTACAATAAGAACAATAACAACTCAAAAATTTTTGGCCATTTGTTTATTCTGAGTTTTTGTATTTAAAGTAAAAACATAGCTCATAAAGTAAAGGAAGGGGCTAATACTAGCTTGCTGCGAGAAGCAAAAGGACCGCTTCATGGCCGTTATTGCCAATTAGGGGTGTGTAAAATCACAGACACCTCTATGTACTTATAATAACTAGCAAGTACCCATAACCCAAAAAGAAAATTACAAATTAACCAAATTACACTTAGGAGAGAGTGAGAGCGCATGAGATATAGATAGATAGATAGATAGATAGAAAGAGAGATAGGTTGATGGAGATATTGGTAGATAAATAGATATATATATATATATGTAGACATAGATAAAAAGAGGGATATATATATACACACACACAGAGAGAGAGAGAGAGAGAGAGAGAGAGAGATAGAGAGAGAGAGAGATAGATAGATAGATAGATAGATAGATAGATAGATATGAGGTCGGTTACATCAGAAGTCAATTGTGTTTTAGCAAAATAGAAGAACAAGGAACACAAGAGTTTTCAAACTTACGATCAGGTGTTTATTAATAAAAATAATAAACAATAATATAATTTTAATCAATTAAACAAGTTAACGGTAAAAAAAAAAACAATTATATAGGAGCAGTTACCATTTATTTACAAGTTAAAAATTGACACTTAAAGTAAAAAATGAAACTTGAAAAAAATAATTTTCAGTTCTTTTTAATATTTAAAAAAATACCTTTTTGTTGATTTTATGTCTTGAAACACAAATATTTAATAAAAATGACCAGTTATTATAAATTGTCGACCCAAATGAATGCCTTTTATTCAAGCACAACTAATTTAATATTCGCAAAAAAATAAATTCTTTAGTATGAAAATTCTTAAGTAAGAAGAAAAAAAATAGAGTTCCAAAAAAAGTGAATACCTGTTAATTATTACATAAACTCCATTACGTTTTTTTTCTGTTGGTTGTTTTTGCAGGATGGCCAATCTTCTGGAAAACCTGGAAATGTGAGGAAATTCTGTTGGTCAGAAAAAAATCAGGGAAAAGTCAGGAAAATTTGTAAAATTTATAAAACATCAGGGGAAATTTTTTAAGAAATCTTTGAACAGTGAATTTTGTATTTTAAATTATGGAAATTGTTTTTCAACAAAGAAACTTGTATGAAAAGTTTTAAATTATTTTCAGCTGTTGGGCTTAGTCTTACTATTTGTCATTTATATGAATGTGAATAAACTCTTACCATCTCTATAGTGCATTTATTTTTAAAGTGGTTAACATTCATCATTTTATTTTGATATGGAGTTGAACTTAATTTTTTTTTAACCAGTCGTGTTGGAAAATATAAATAAACTCTGCATGTATCAAGTGGATATTCACAATATATATATATATATATATATATATATATATATATATATATATATATATATAAATTTTAAACGTGTTCATTGTTAATTT
Source organism: Dryococelus australis (assembly GCA_029891345.1). Lineage (NCBI taxonomy): Eukaryota > Metazoa > Arthropoda > Insecta > Phasmatodea > Phasmatidae > Dryococelus > Dryococelus australis. The sequence goes on from CM057009.1 coordinate 30,326,946, forward strand.
TTGTTATTTAGTAGCAGTTATATATTTATTGATGAGTTATATTAAATTTTTATGCCCAAATCTGTTTATCCAAATTTTTCACATTGTATTTTTAGCTTCATAATGGCAAAAAAATCAAATTTTTATGCAATTTTTTCTTATAAATCGCAGAAATATAAGTGTAATATTTTACGCAGTTTTATCAAACGATGCATTCGTATGTTAGTTATGATACAAATAAGAAATGTTTGAATCTTATAATTTGGGATAAAATTGTATCGCAAACTCTTTTACGCCACACCCATTGGTAAACCTAACATTGTGTACATAAGTTTTTGATTTGCGGGGTTTTGTTCACTAAACAGCATTAGTGCATTATTAGGTGAAAATTAGATTACTGACTAGAATTATATTATTATGGCTGCTGCACCAAGGTAACACTTTTACTGTTCTCATTGCATTATACAATAGTCGTATAAATAATTTATATGAGAAATTTTGTTGTAAGCAAAAATAAAGCCAAAATGATGGTCAGGGGAAAAAAATACAAATTTGGTCTGGAAAACCTGGAAAAGTCCAGGAATTTTGAAACTTAAATTGAGTGGCCACCCGGTTTTGACTAATGCGATCTTTCTGTCAAAAGGTTAGTTAGTTTCAAACCTCAAAGATAATCGCTGCATGAATACATGGAAAGTCCTCAATGAACAATATGTGGGTATTAACTTCTCCAATTCCAATTCTAATTTTCTTTTATTTAAAAAGGGATTGGCTTCAACATTTATTAGTAATAAAAAGGTGAAATTAAATAAAAATAAATCTCTTTCTTTGTAAACAGTCACTATCGGAGTACTTAGCAAAATTACAGTCATTATTCACTTGTTACTGGTGACAATAATCTGAGAACTTAAAAAACCTAGGGCCAACTTTAAGAACTTGTCTCAAACACCTGTAAAGTAAAATATTCCCCACTTAAGTCGCATCAGTGATAACTTCTAGCGAAAGAAAGCCACAGCTCAGTAACAGGAATAAATCAACATTAGACCTCTTATCCATTTATGAGAGTATCTTTTAACCCCTCTTTTGACCAAGTCTTCTGTTGTACTACTCTAACCCCTAAAAAGACAACTTTTTAAAGGCTAGGACAGACCATTTTTCCGGCAAAGCACAGAAAAATGCTCCGACCCAGCAAAGCAAACAAACTTGGAATAAAAGTAATTATCACATCATGACGCTTCTCCAGCATCTCCTCCGGACCGATCCCCATGCACATCCGTCTGCTTTGATAGCTAACCTTCAATAAACATGGCACACCTGGCGTTGTCTGACGACATGGCTTGCGGCACCAGGCCTTCAGCCAATCAGAGCACTCTGCGCACACGTGTGATGGCTCGCAAATGCTGGTTCAGCATGATGTTAACCCCCTATACCCCTTACAGTCTTACACTTGTCAGCTGTTCACAGTACCAATCCTCCTCTCTTCCCCTTGCAGGATGTACAATCACACAGATGCCAACCTGAAAAAGTCCCCATCAGTAAGAGCTCAGAGAACTTCTGGTACATGTGCACCACAAAACCAGATCAGTGATGACTGCACCTTACCGACGCATAGGCGAAGGAAAACATGCAAAGCTGCAGGTGGTAATAATGGAAATGCTGAAGCTGATATCAGCTTGAAGTTGAAAAATGTTTCTAGCACCGACTCTAGAATTTTCTTCAACTAACTTAAAAAGTGACAAAATGGAAATTTTTGTACATTTGCCATTGCGATGCTGATGCCTGTTATGATACTAGCCAGGAATGCTGTAGTCAAGAATATACAGGCACACAGCCAGAAAATTCCATGAAGGAATTGAGTAAAATAAACCAGGACAGGAAGCTAAATGTGAATATCTTATTTAATATATATGTATACGAAAAAATCTATAAATGACCAACAGACAACACAAAAAAAATGACACAGGCTAGTTAACAACTTTCACAAATAAAACAAACACAATGAGGAAACTCGCACAAGAACACAGTAGTTTTCCAACAACTGATGGAATGCACCATTTGGGGAACTGCAGTCTGTTCCCGTTTTCAGACAGCGACACACAGGGTCCGAGAACAAGTGCGACTGACATCAGCATCACAATGGCGAATCTCCAAAAATCTGTCTGGTCATTCACCCCCATTGCACTATTAATTCAAAGATCATAACTTAAGAAGTATTCCCATGAAGGCAAAGTGAACGACCTAATATCCTAACCTATAAAAATAATTTGAAATCATCTGAATAGAAAAAATTTATAAGACCATAATACCAAAAGCAAATAAAGGACTTCCAAGACAAAAGATTAAAGGCATCTGTATAGAAAGTAAATACTAAAAATAAAAGTAAGAATTTAAAATGGCACTATAAGTTAAAATCCTAACAAAAACATGACTACCATGTTGAGGTTGAAAGGGTCCTAAGTACATGAACACTAAAACAGAAAAACAGCTTTCCCAAATTATATTAAAAAACCCAAAATAAAATAATTAAATCAATACCAAAATACCACAAAGAAAGACTCGCATCCAGAAGAAGAAAAAAAGTGATAACCCTAACCAAACTTGAATAACCTTAAATTCTAAAATGTGATCAAAAACTTTAAAATAAATGCATCATAGCAAAAAAATTGAGCTTCCCAGAGAAATTACGGTTTCTGAATAAAAGAGGGATAGGCCTACCTAAAGGAAGACTGAATTACATCAGCAGCTAATATGAACAAAGAAAGGAAAAAACTTTTAGGAAAAAAAGTCTAAATATTGAAAAACGCCAAAAAAAAAAAATTTTGTAACAATTTTCACCTTCGTCGCAATATCTTGTGAACCTTTCTGTTGAAATGTTAACTATAAATTATACATTTTTGTAATGGCAATTTTAATTTGATATATTTGGGACTATTGTGGATCTAATTATTCGAATTGGATATTCATATTCGGGAATATTTTAGTATTTGTATTAAATTCAAAATAAAAAAAAATTATATTTTCACAAGCCTAACCATAACCTAGATAGATCCTGATTCGCATACTGAAATTTATGCTGTGATTCCTTGACCCTTTTGTCAAAATCGAATCTAAAATATCACCAAAATATCTGTTAGGTATAAATATAGGTTAGCTTCAGTATAATGCTTGTTCATCATAATAAGTATTAATAATGTCAATTTTTGTGAAAGAGTTCTCATCTGTGATTGGTGTATTTGCAAACAAAAGGCGGTTTTTTATTGAATATTGAATGTGCGATGTTTTTATATAAAATGCTTAGCCGTTTTCGTGTTAAACACCTGAGCCTGCAATAGTATTACAAGTTAAAATTCTGACAATTTTGTTGGTGTTGGTATCGATCATGAAAGTGGTTGCTTGCACAAGTACTGTATTTGGTACTGTCCAGCCAACATAACCTCTTTCAGTACTTGTTCGGCAAACACGTTCGATTATAACCTAACTGTTTTTAGGGAATATTCTGTTGATGTTTATGTAATAGAAATTGTGCAGTGGCCCAGTTGTGTGTACTAAAATATATGTTGTGATTTTTTAACTGACATTTTGTTAGTATCAAATCTAAAATGTTAACAAAATATTTGTTAGTTATAAAAATTGGCTTGCTTAAGCGTAATGAATATTTCACCATAATAATGATTATTGTCTATTTTCGTGATGAGTATTAATTAGCAATTGTCTTTGTTTGAAAACGAAAGGCAGTTTTTTTGCTGAATCTGAATGTGCTCAATTTTAATCTAAAAATGTTAGTTTGTTTTCTTGTTGTACACCGGACCTCTAAAAGATTATATCCTGTATAAATAACGTTCAAAATTATATGATGCTCATACACGTGTTGTATGGTATTTCATATACAAATTGTTAAAAATTGTCATAATCACAACCCATTGTACCAATGATAATCTAATCTAGATCTTACTAAAGAATAGTAAAGACACAAAAGTGATTCAGGTGATGAAGCAGAAAAGTTGATTAATTTAATTAAGCCTAGAGTATTACTAATAAGACTATCAACATGATAATGAAAATATGATTTTGAATCTAAGAGCATACCAAGATCTCTAAAATACTCAACTCCTTTAATTACATGATTATTAACAGAATTTTTATATAAAATAAGATTTGTTGTGCTGTAAAGGAAATACATAAGGTTTTGTTTAGATTTAGAGACATTGCATTAACAGAAAAAAAAATCTTGTAAATACACACAGTCATTGCTACTTTAATATTTCTGTAAATCGTCAAATAGTTAGCATAAAGATTAACTCGTGAATGACCTATAATAATAAGAAATAATAATACACATTTATTCAAAAATTTCAAGTTCGACATCAAAACAGCTGTTACTATGTTACAACAGTAGATGTCTGGCAGTATCAACCATTTAGCCAACCTCCTAAGCTTTACGTGGCATTTGTAATTTTTAACGTAGGTTTTCTTGCATACATTTTTTTGAGGCTTTCTCACCAAGGAAACTAATTTTTACGTCTTGCCATTATAATTCTTAACGCTGATAAAACTTTACGTAAACACCTTTTTCACAATTAAATGAGTGGCAACTCCCATTTTACCATGTAGGAAATGTGGTAAGCCAACAATAGCATTTACGTGTTAAGTTATTGGATTGTTTGACCTGTATACATCAAATTATCCCCTAATATCGTATGGGTTCCATGTAATTAAAGAAAGTTCATTATTTCAACCCCGTCTTCACAAGGGTTTCCTGCCCCTAGAAGTGGTTGCCTGTGTTAGTTGTCACACATTTTCTTACATTTTGCAAGGAACATCCTCATGAAGTTTGTCACAGAGGCTTTGACTCACCCTGTATATGTATAAAATTAAAATAAAGAATGTAGCAAATAATAAATTTGTATTTTTACAAACCTTATAAAGTTGAACTAATGTCTTAATTTATGTACAATACTCCACAATTCCATACAATCGCTTTAATAAGTCAAATTAATGATAATTCTGGATAAAACACATTCTCCATGCTCTCACTTAAGTAAGGCTATTGTGTGTGATTGCCACTTCTTTGAGATGTTTAAAAATTGAGACCTATCCATTTAGTGTAGATTATATCAACTTTGTCATTTTAAGTTGGAGATGATACAAGGTGGTACATCTGTTGTTGAGCTTTCAAGTATCCGATTAATGGCATCTCTAATAATGCTCATATTATTACAAAAGGAACTACTTCCTATAATGCCTATTGTCTCACTCTTGGCTTGCATTGTATTGAAGTTACATATAATGAAACCACTACGTTAATAGGGAAGCTACAACGATACCAACAAATACTTGTATGGAAATTCACGAAAGTAAAAAATCAGCCGACATGAACGCTTAATGGACGGAATTATAAAATTTAATTGTTTAATCATTTTCATGATATTCTTTTTGGACACACATTGGTTGTGGCCGTAACACATGGAATTCATTTTAATAACATAAAGACCTAAAAAATGAAACATTCTACAGAGCCAAGCAGAAGCGATAACAATCACACCTGCCTCAGAATGGCTTATATTTATTACTTATGCTCTTTCTGGTGCCTTATTTTTATTTACATTCTAATTAAAATTCAGTGTGTTGTATAGGCATTTTGTTAAATATTATATAAACATTAGTAGAGCTTTTAAATTGTCAGTATCAAAATTCAAAACATGTTCTTTGTATTGAGTCAAGTGAGACTTGATGTATTATAAGTTGAATTGAACTCTTACTGTATAATCTTAACAGCATTACGTTACTACATTAAAAAATAAAATTGCTATTCTACAAATACATGGCAATTTTTTTTTGTGCCATAATGTTAATTTTGTCATCTCTTGCACGCCACTGCCCACTGTGTAGCAACATTTTTCTGGAAACTATACTTCAAATCACTGCTTTTTTTCTTTTATGTGATTGAATGTTGCACCCATGCACTGCACAGCTCAGCATGGTATCAAACTCTGAAATAATTAGTCTCAATTGCAATAGTGTGATTCTAAAGAAAATGGCCCTACGTAGATAATAAACAAAAATTGTCTCATTTAAGTAATTCTTTACTCTAACTGTAACTGATGCCTTTTGTTTGAAGCAAAACACATAACTTTATTTATTGGTAATATTTATGAAGATACATTGAATCACTCATGTGCTGGGGCTAGCAGTGAATGCATAGCCGTACACACATAGCTAGGCGAGCGCCTAGATCCTCTGCAGCACGGAGCTAGGCGAGCGCCTAGATCCTCTGCAGCACGGCTGGGCGCGGCGACTCGCATCTGTCGATCAGTCCTAGATCCTCGGGGCTGGGCAACTGTCCGTCGGTCGCTACAAGCTGGCGGGCTGCGGCCAGCCAGCCGCTGTCTGCTACAAGATTATTCTGGCGGGCGGGGCTAGCTGGCCGCCGCCAGTTAGGCGGCGTGTTATCCTCTGCACTGGCACGATGAGGCCCTGCAATATTTATGGGAATATAAAAATTTAGTGCAGTCTACGTAAAATATTAACTATCCTGAATTTTTCATCAAAAACTTGTGACGTGACCTATACATGCACATGGCCTTGCTCGCCAAAATTTGGTAAAATAAGAACACATTTTATTTTCACACATTTGCCTACCTTTATTCACGTTACACATAAAATTGACTTCACAAGTAATAAAAAACAAATGCCCACCAAAAATAGTAGCACATTACGTAGGCATGGGCGCACATAAATTAAAAAGTCATTGAAAAAGGGACATTAAATTAAATTTGAAGTTATACATACACTGATTAAGAAACTGCTCTGTAATGTTCTGCTGTTTTTACAGCAAAAGAGGAGGGATAATGGAAGCGAAAAAAGACAGGGAGGGTAAGGAAAAGGTGGCGGCATGTGACTAGGACAAAGAAACCTCACTGACCCGGCAGCTTGAGAAATGTGCGACCACTAACATTGGTAAAGGCTAGTTTCCCATACTGAAAACCGTGGATAATAGAAACTAGTACCGCGGTTGGAGAAAAGGTCTACAAAAACAAATCCGTGTGTAACTGAAACAGCAGTTCAATATACCACGGTTGTCTAGGGATTGGTGTAGCTATTTTTAGACATACCTCAAATTTTCTACTTGTTCGACCCAAAATTTTCACATTTCCTCGGGATTGGGTCGTAATAGAAAGGTGGTCGTAATAATGGGGTTGCAATAGATGGGTTTTACTGTATTACACTTCTATACAAAGCAGCACAGCACTAAATTAAATATTTACATTCATTAGCATACCACATTGTACACAACTGCAGAGTGGAAATAGTAACACTAAATTACATAGTTTGAATGTGGATTTATCATATGTTAGTAAATGTAAAGTACCTACACAAAATAATTTATAAATTCAGTAACTAAATATTTACAAAGCAAATAATTGAACAGAATGGTTTGGTACTCCACCATTGCAACACAAGAACTCACCTCTGGATAGTTAAGTAATTAAATTATTACAAGCATTACTTAAGAGAGAAAAAATTGTTTCAGTATGAGTATTGTATGCATAGTTTGGTAATATGCTACTAATATTTAAAAACGCTGAATACCAATTTCCTCTCTGCAGTTCTAGTTGTAAATTCTCGCAGGATATCATCCAAGTCATGTTCAGACGTATGTTTAGAGTGAACATATAACAGCAATAAGTGTGCAAGTCTTTTTTGTGACATACTATTTCGCAAATAAGTTTTTACATATTTTAAAGAACTAAATGATCTTTCAGCAGACATCGAAGAGGCAGGAACAGTTGGAAGCAATGCAATTAGACGTACAACTTCATCCAATAATGCTAATATGGTTTTAGGGTGATTCTTGAAGCACTCTGCTAAAGAAGAAACAGAGATGTCTCCTTCACAGCCTTGGTCTCCTGTTACTGTTGGCAACATTACGAGCTGGGGGGACAATTTTAAAGTATTGAAATCTGATTTGACTTTGTTTGTGGAAGATTGTAGATAATTCATCTGCAGAATTATGCTTGTATTCTGTAGCTCTGATCACAGTTTTTTCTAGGTTTACAATAGTTTCCATCCCAGGTTGTTGGAATCTCCGTTGCAACTCATTGTTCACTATGTATGTCGCAGATACTCTTTGCGGCAATGACTTTAAGGTGCAATTATTGCAGGTGGCGTAGGAGAGTTTTTGTTCCAGCCTCTTGGGGGGGGGGGGGGGGGTTAATTTGCCTTCTCATCTCAGGAGATTTCAAACCAAGATTACTTGCAGCTTTTTCTGAACTGTCCCATAGGCTATTGAATTGCTGTTTCGTTCGCATGCTAGCAATAGTTTTCTGAAAAATTTCTGTGGCTTCTTTTGTACCAGTTGCTATGCAACTTGGTTTTTGCAAACTTTTAGCCATTAATTCACATGGAACCAAATACAGAAGTTGCAACTTTAATGGCAAAATAAGTCTTCGTGCAGTTTAGCTGTTTTTGATATCCCTTCAAAGCAGCTCTTCTCCCATCTTTTTCAGCTCCATTTGTTTCAAAAAAAGTCTTGACAGTTTCCTGCACTTTTTTGTAATTATCAATAAACCTTTTCAGAGACTTCACTTAAACTGCCCATCTTGTTGGACAGAGAGGTAGCAACTTTTGAAATTTTTCTTCTTCATCATCCCCAATTAGTACATTTTCATAAGTTTTTTTTCCTTTTGCGAGTGTCCAAAATTATTGTACTCGGGTCTTTAACAAGTCCAATAGTGTCGTATAATAATTCACAACTTCTTGCTGCTACCTGAAATTCTAAATCTAAAGAATGATTACTGCAATGCATAAAAATGGACTTAGGTTGAATGTCACTAATTTTTTTTCTGAACTCCAGACATGACCAGCCATGTTCGCTGCACCGTCAAAGCAGTGTCCCTTAAAATTACCAAAATCTACTCCTAGACATGTCGAGATGCCCTTTATACGTGCGAAAAGTGTATAGGATTTAGTATCTGGAGGATGATACATTCCCATGAATTTCTCTTGATACCTGAAGAGATAGTGGATCAACATTTCTCAAACAGATACTGAACTGTTGGTCACTATCTGCATCAGTTACACAATCTGCTATAATACTAAAGAAATCACTTTGTTTTATTTCTTGTACAATATTCCGTTGAACTAGATAAGCTATGATTTCCAAGAGCTCATTTTGAATTTTTTCATCCTACCTATTGTCTTTACTTGCAAGCCAAGTAGCGAGAACTGGGACATCCACACTTTGTTCTTCCAAAAGATAATGTAAATTCCCATCATCGCTTCCAGACCCACGAATGGCTTGTCCCGTTCGTGCCAAATACCTCTCTGAACTCAATATTACCTTCATAGCGGTTCTAGCATCCACTTGCTGTTTAGACTGAATATTCAATAAATATATTACTGGTGTTCCTAGTTGTTTATGCAGAAGAAAGTTAACAGAATCTGCATGTTGTTCACTTCTTTCATGAACACGAAACTTGTCACATGCTTTTTTCCAGTTTCTGAAACCATTTTCTATAAATGCCATTTCAGTGGCTTTTACAGATGAGCTGCATTTGAGTTTGTGTGAATTCATGCACTCGTAACAAAAAACAGCATCCTTTTCTTCTGCATAATGCTGCCACTTGAAAGTATCAAACCATGAGACAAGACATGAATGCCCATGGTTGTCTCTAGGGAAAATATATTGTTTTGAAGGTTGTCTTTGTTCCCAAATGTTGTTTACAGCAGCACCCTAGTCAAAGTGATGAGAAGGGCCTGAAACCTCAAGGATAATTGGCATATCTTCAGAATTGAGAGAAGAGTTGGCACACTCAGTCACCTTCTTTTTATTTTTAGGTTCCCCACCTAACCACTCGTCTAGAAATGACCTCTTTGGTTTGACATCTACAGAAAAACAACAAAACATTAATTATAGTGATTAAGATAAAAATTCAACACATTACTCTATAACATTAAACTGAAAACGAAAATTTGTATATTCGGTCACGAGGCAGGATTAGTGTGGTATTTATTGTGTTGGACAATGCTATATGGCTCCGCCACAAGAGTGGATCTAGACTTTCAGTTTGGGTGGGGAGTGCTGTAATTTTCCCATTGTGCAGACACAGTTATACCGTATGGATTTTAAATTTGTGACATGGGTGAGGGGGTTCTGGTTTAAAGAATCATTTTCAAATATATGTACGTGTATATAATTAAGATTATATGTATAATTTAAAATTTTTGTTTTAAAACATTCACAGAACATATTGATATCAATATAATAGTTTAGGGTTCTTGCACACTGTGACAACCCCTCCCTTTTTCCTAGACCCGTCCCTGGCTCTGGCTGCTTTGCAAAATAAATAGATTTATATAGCGAAAATGTTATGAAAAACCACTGCAGTTTTCTGCCTGAGGTAGGGTCTGCAGATGGCTTGGCAAGATGCTGGCGAGGAAGGGGAGCCGGCTGCCCTACCCAAGGGACAGTACCTGCTGCTTATGTAGTGAAATGACTGCATGAAATGAAGGGAGAGTGGTACCATGATAATGTTAAGGGCATTGGATAGCAAAAGTCATGATTGGATAGTGCATCAAAAAAATTTGGGGCAGCTCACACTATCATAGCCCTTCTTGTACAACTCACATGAGAATCCCAGTCTGTAAAATGTATGTTCAAGGTTAGGGAAAATAGAACTAACCAATATGGATGTGAAATATAACACAACAATAGAACCAATAAAACACAGGTCAGCTAGATAAAACAGTATACGACTGGCATGTGAAGTTTGTGAAGTGCCACTTGAAAAATATTTATCGGAAAGTATTTAGTTGTATGTTCTTAAAAATTATATTTATATCACAGTATTACAAAATTTATCTCATGCTATAGTAGGCCCTTTACAAATCTAACTTACCACACATCTGCCGTCTTCACTACTGCCTTTTAGGGGCTGGGGTTGGCAGCCTTGCAACCAGAGTGCTTGTCAAATGGGAGAGACCCCCTCCCCCACTTGACCCATTTTGAAACAGTACCCCGGCGCGAGCATGTGTTAGCAAGGTCAGACGAGCTGCCGCAGCCTAACCCAGCCACTTGTGTAGTAAGTTACAAACAATGCTTTACCCAAAGTGTTCCTCAGCCTTACGGATTGGCTGACGGTCCTTGGCAGAGTAGAAAGTTCAAAGCAATTGTAAAGAATTTTCTTTTAAAATGCCATTTGTGACAATGAAAATTATTTACTGTAATTAACTAATAATTCAGGAAAAACTGCAGCCCTATTGCATGAACGTAGATAGATGCAAGCATACATACAGTCCATGCGCCAGCTCTGAGGATGCACGGTATGAAGAAAGGTGAAGACTAAAAGGTGGTTCGCTAAGAGCTGCAATTGGATGCATTTTTGTGCTTGTATTTTTCGCCAAGCTATCTTTAGCCCGGACGTGTCCAGTACCACATGGATGCAACTTCTTTGCCGTTCTGCGGATGAAAAATGCTGTTGTGCCAGGTACTCAGAGCTGACAAGCGGACATTACATGCACATTCATACGACATTAAGGACTATTATATTATTGCATTTTTAATAAAATGCAACTCACCATTCTAGTGGTCTTTCGTTCAAGACAGCATAGCCCCCAGAGTAGCTGAAATAGCTTTGAGTTCTGCTTCCCATTTGTAGCAAACCACCAATGAGTCAGAGTCAAAACTGACCTGGGACACTCCTATACGAGACACAGCTACTGCGCAGCTTGGGAAGGGGGTGAGGGTAGGTTGGGATATGGTTCACACGAGGACTGAGTTTTCAAGAGGGTGAGACAAGTCACTCATCTGGTGCTGTAACGGCTAAACTGAAAACATTTTTTCTTTGCTTGGTACGTTGCAGTTGTTAGATGAATTTATTCTCTACTTTGGGTCCGCCCTGCATACATTTTTTGTCAAAACAAAGATATTTTGATATCACTAACTTTTTTTTAGATAAAACAAAATAATACATTACTTTGTAATTCCTAGTAAACCCCATGACTCATTACACATCGCAGCAGCTACCATTTTATAAGAGACATTTATAAATATTAATATGTAGTGTTTTTAAATAATACAGTGTCCACGTTTTGATTTAAGCAAACAAATATTACAGTTTAGATTTTTTTTTTCTAGTTTTCTTACTAGATACCTCACTGTCTGTGTATGCATCCCAGTTCTCTGTGTGTATGATAATCTCTGACAATACTAATCACATATTTTTTCTTGCAATGTAAAACTGTATTCTGTCTATGGGTGCATTGTCAGATAAAAGGAACGCAACGTAGTAAAGATGCTTGGGAAAATTATTCTTAATTGCCCCAAATCTCTCCATTCCCACGTTTGGCCTTTGTCATGGAAAAAAAGGGGGGGGGGGGGGTCATCGCCCCTCTCACCTTCCTGTTGGCATGCCACTGTTCTCAGTGCACTCTTAGGTAAACGAATGTGTGTGGGGCATTCAGAATTTGATTTGCATTCAGTGTCTCTTTATTTTCATTTTTAGAGGGTTTGAAAGTTTTAGGTCAGCTTGCATTTGGTGTTGGATTACAGTGAATTATATACAGTATTTTGAGAAGTTATTTTTTTATTTAAACAAGTTTGGCTGAAATGTTTTTAATGTATTATTTACAATAATATGTTTTCTAAAATTCCCATTTTTATTGTGTTTATTAGCTAATCTGTATTCACAGATAATGTACATCTCTTACTATACTCAACATAAAGTTTTATAAGGTTATAAGTTGTATTTTACTGATGTATATGTTGGAACCTTCATCTACTGAAATCCCGCATGTATGATGGACTCCTCCAGAAGTTACCGGCTCACGTGGACAATTGAAATTTATTGCTTTTAAAGTGTGCCTTGAAAACTATTAGATTATTTTGAAATGCTAAATTTTATAGAAAACAATTAACATAAAAAACCATCTATCATGTTATAAAATGGTGATAGGCTATGTATTCGGTTTTTTTTTTTAGAAATTTATACTGTTATTATTTCCATACCTAAACTAGGCTAATTTAATCAATTCAAAAGAATTAGTATGATAAATAGTTTTATACGTGAACACAAGATTAAATATTTAAAAACCATTTCACAAAACTTCTAGTTGAATGTATATTTCATGTGATAATTTAATTATATCTTTATTGTTGAGAAATTCACAGAAAAAATGTATTACTCATAAGTATGTAACGTAATTCAAAATAAGTCCCACATGTAACAAAAAAGTAGAAACCTATAAAAATACTTTTTAAAATAGTGTAATAAGTTGATTTTATAAAGAAGAGTTCATAGGACACAGTTTAAACAGAAAACTGGCAGTGTTAATTATAAAATAATTAAATAAGATTCAAAAAACTCCAAAAGCTGCAAACATAATGTTGGAATTCCTCAATACAGCAACAGTTGAAAAGTCTTATTTACATAACTTGAAAATGTTTTTGCTCAAAATATAACTAAAATTCCTCAACATATGTACAACTAAATTTAATGATTTGGACGTTACAAATAAAGTTGATGTCTGCCTAAATGAAAGGTAAGTAATCAAAAAAGACTGCAATTATTACAAATATTTCTTAATTATAAAAGATAAGGGATATTTTCAGTTGGTAATGCATAGTTTCTGTTGTGTGCTAGGCCAAAGTTTCTTCAGTATTTAAATTCTGGAACATCAGTCATACTGAAAAACAAAAATGTGTTTAGCAAGAAAAGTTACACTAGGGCCATCATTGATATATATATATATATATATTTATTTAGGAACGAAAGGTATAACAACATAAGAACATGTGTTATTCAAGAGAAAATATATAGCATATGGGAATATATTTACTACTTATTTTTGATTGTGGCAGTTTCCACAATAAATCATGGGTAGGAGTATACAAAGTATAGTCCATTCCCGATTTGAAGCAACTTATGAAAATCAACCTTCGGAAAAACATTCTAGGCATAACATATCAACCTGTGTTTTTTTTTTTTTTTTAGTAACATGTATTCCACAAATATACAACACTGTGGTTTACTTTAGAGTACTGTATTATTGAATAAATGAAACTTTACCTTAATATCTTCTATAACTTGTAATATTTATTTCTTTTTAAATATGAATTAACTAGAGCGAGAGCAGTGACATATTGGCAACGGGCGGTAAGAAATAGTTCACAGTTAAAATATTATTTTAACCTAGTTTTTTAGTATACTATTTGTAAATTAAATGGTGCTTATTGAAATATTTAAATATTTAGGTTGCCCCGATGGCAACATATCTCATTTTTACTGTTTAAAATAACAGCGGAAAATATTGTGAGTTGGCCGTAATGGTACGGTGTTATTTTATCGAGCGAGAACATCTTTGAAGCAACTCTCTGCTGAGCGAGGCTTTCCGCTGTCTCTGTCTCTTTCACTCTCGGGAAGTTTCATTTCGCTAGTACGCTGAAATTGTACGTGTTTTCAATTGTAGCATATTTCACACTTATTACAGCTAAATAATGATTTTTGAATGTGTAATTTACAACTGAAAAGAGATTTTACTGTTTGAATACTTATTTTAATATATTTAGATATGATGGCAGAAACAAAGTGAAGTTGGCAGACGTGGCGAGCCATGACATGGTGTGTTGTTTTACCAAACAAAGCGTAAATTATACTTACTCCGAAAAATACTTCAAATTACCATATCACGTTTGTAGACGTTGTGTTTTTTAAACCTACCTAAGCAAGTTACGAGGTTGTCGTAAATCTGATATTTCCGCAGCAGTAATAAATATACTGTTACAATGTGTTTCGTTCACCACTGTGTGTGAAATAGCGTGGCGTGCCTGCATGGTGATCATTATACTGGCTTTGTGTGTGTGTGCGTGCGCATGATTTCAAATATTTGATATGAACTATTTATATGTAGTAATTGTAAATGTGAACTGTTTTTATGACGAAGTTATTTATTTACATCCACGTCTGTTTATTTATCACAACATTGTACCTTTGCCTTGGGTGTTTGAAACACAGTCGTGTAACATGATTTACCACCAATACCAACAAAATAACCAAGCCCAACCTCAATAAACCTAATACACAGTAAGTAGCAATAAATAGAAATATGAGCAGAATAAAAGTTATGGTAGGCTTATTTGTGTTCATGTTCACCGCTATATTTTAATTTTCTATAACAAAAAATGAGCGACACGAGTTGCGTGCTTGATTTCAATGTCACTTTTTTGTCGGACTGGTTATTACTTCGTTATTCGAACTGAGGCCGTACTTTTAAAGAAATAACCCAACACATTTCAATAATAAAAAGTTAAATACTGCAGTTTATTACCTCACAGTTGTAATAGTGTTTAACAGAGTCACTGCAAAATATTAACATGCATTATGTGTAATGTGCTATGTCATGGAAAACAAATATGTTAATATAATGTAACCGTAAGAAATATAGTTAATTCAGGAAATTTTAAAACTTCATAAAGCTTACCTAAATAATGTTATAGGCCTAAACTGTGAATATTCATACGAAATGGTTTTTGAAATAGACCTAAGACAGAATTCTTTGAAAAACTGTAAACAGTAAACAACACATTTGTCAGGTATAAAAGTAGGTCACATTTCAATGTTTATTTTTATGTATAGCAAAAGCATACAAACACATGTACACAATGGCATGTAAATGTTGATTTTGACAAACGATACATGGCAGTCACATGGCAATGTTTGTTTACATTTGGCGGAAGGATATGAAACAGGCCTGCAAGTAGATATTTAGCAGGGCTCCGAGAAAGTTGCTTCCAGTGAGGAATGGAGTATAGATTAGCTTTTGAGCAGGAAAATCTTGACACACCCTGTCTTGTGTGCACACCTGACAAGTTCACGGCATACCTTCCAAAAGGTAGGTAGAGTTGTACGCTTTAGTGTCTTTATATCTTTTTTTGTGCTAACCGCAAGTCTCAGATGAAGAGATATGAGCATCCAATGGCATCCAATTGCCTCTGTATGACTTGGTTCATACCATGCTCATAGAATATGTTGGAGAGCTGCATAAGTTGGAGGTAAACTTTGTAATGGGTGATATCTCGTAAAAAAAAAAAAACTTTCCTAGTTTGTCAATGAAAGTTCCAACTACTATTATGACACTCAGTAAATTAGTCACCTTGGATAAGGGGTTCTAAAGTAGAGTGGCATGATAGAGTTGATACTCAAAACTCAGTTAAAGGCATTCCAATTATTACCCATCATTACGTATAGTATACAGTCTCGTTTCACCACACATTTCCTACCCAGCTAGCATCCGAACCCAAAAAATAATGGCGCTTTCTTCTCATGCACCTATCAACCCCTCTTCCTTCATCAACTGTCATATTTTGTGGGTAACCCCATGGTCACACGATGCCATTGCCAAGGTGAGTCCAAAATGACCGGCCACAACCTTGACAGGCCATGAGCAGTGTACTTATTGATATGGCCGCAGTATTCTCTCTTTTTACAGTTACTTGTGGTCTGTTAATATATAACCAATGTTATCACAAGCAAATTTCTGGCAACTAGCTGGGTGATAAGTACTGAGGCTCCAGCCAGCCTGTCCTCTTACAGTTAATATGTGAAAGCTGCAAGTTATAATTCATATGATTATTTATGCACTAATTTCATTACACATACTTTAAAGTTATGCTGTATGGCCTGTCGGGGCACATTACCACTCCTCTTTAAAATGAGTGAAACATGAAAATGTTTATCACTAGGCACCGAAGTCCCATCTGTGGGTTCTAACTCCAAAACATCTTGAGGTGAGGATGGGGACCTCGACCTTGTACTTACTTGGTAGGGTTTATGACATCACCTGACATCATTATTAATCTTTGTAAGGATCAACTGTCAAAAACATATACGACTGGAGCAACACGCACTAGGTCTACTCTTTGTCAATAACTTGAATAATCTACATTTGTAACAGCAACAAGTTAATACTATAGAATACAAGGTGGTACTTTTAGCATAGGCCTATGTAGTTCAAGATACATGATACAAAAACTTGTGTTCAGTGTTCATTCTTTGGCTTGCACACCTGTTCCACCACATCTATTTTGTACCCAGCAATCTTCAAATCATCAAATTCATGGGTGTTATTTTAATGGGGAGCAGCTTCATTGTGGAGTCTTGCGTTCTTAACTTCCGTCGTTGCAACAGTCATATTCCAATGTCAATGGTGGCATGAAGTCCTCCGTACTATTATACTTTATATTGTGAATTGGCTTGGTAATATTATATTTGTTTGTAAACATTTGCATCTTTTTGTTTAAATGAAAGGTATCTCACCCTAGTGACAGTAATGTTAGTAGAATCCTGTCCTGCACACATTGCGGTAAGCATTTCAGGTACAGGTGCTACATAAAGCCACTTGTTTAGTGTCAAGTGCGTCCAATCCAATATCATTAGGAATTTGGTCTGTGTAAACTATCAGTTTAGCCTCGCTTCTCAAGCTGGTGGATATTAAGTAAGGGAAAAGTTTGTTTGCAAACATGCAAATCAGCATTGAGTACCTTACACTCTTATTACAGAGTACACAGTTTAGCATAGTACTGTTGTGCATGTTCTGTTAACAAGAATTCTGAACTAGGTAACGCATATACACAAACTTGCTGTTATTGCTTTTCACGGGGGCCAGTAGTGATAACTCTATAGGCTGTAAATTTAATTTGGTCCACTAACGGTAATAGTAGAGTGGCTTAACATTTTTCAGCAAAACCTTGCACATTGTGATACAAGTCTGAAATTTGGTATGGTGGTACTTTTTATCATACGGAATAAAATTAGAAAGAGGGGCATCCTGGAAAACTATCGGAACGGCCTCCATATTGGAAAATGGTGTCTAAAAATCAGTTTTTTTTTTTTGTAATAACTCTGTTACCTTAAATCTGAGGAAAAATATACCTATATACAAAATTAAAGAGCTTAAAATTTTCTACAAAACGTTTCCTCACAATGTTTTTCGTAAGTCAAGCCATTTTACAGATACTCATGTTTTTAACTATCAATAGTCTTCACCATGTTAACAAAGCACATTTTCTGCCCCATAGTAAAACCCTCTTGCAGAACCTATTTACAAATTACGAGATACATATTTATTCAAGAAGTCAGAACTTGGCTTATGCACAGAAGAATCTACTTTTCAGTAATTCTCCCTCACACTTGCGCATTACATTGCAACTTAGTGGTACTCTATTGCACCTGCATTTCTTATTGCCATTACACTTATTTTTGCAACAACAGTTAATCACTTCAAAACAGGCTTTTGTTGTCGGTGGAAGTGTTGTACAGGTTGGTCTCTAATTTGAGTCCTTGTCTTTTTCCCATCTGCAGTTGCTCGGGTCAGGATATGATGGGATCAGAAGCAAAGTATTTCCCCACACATGACCAGCTTGAAAGGTGACACTTTTGACATGCTGTAGTAAAGCACTTGAAGTTGGCGGAATTCTTTCCATGGGTCTACCTTTTTGTGCATAAAGTTCTTTCCTGGCAATGTTCACATAGTCTTCTCCACATGTCCGATCATACATAACTTTTACAAACTTCTTTGCTACTTTTAATTGCTCTTGGGATACCTCAGTTACAGGCTGAGATAGCTCTTTAAAAACTGATGTAACCTCAGGGAAGGATTTCCTGCATCCCAAGCTTTAGATTTGCATTACCAAATGAAAAATGACATCACAACCAGTATAGCTGTGGAAGATCGTCGGTGCTTTTGTCTTATTGCAGAGTGATGTTGCAATTTTAAGTATAGGAATGTATCTGAACCTTTTCCCTTAACCGAAACCTATCCAAAGTGCTTCAGCTTGCATTTCCATGAAAAAGGCAATTGCTAACATGATGACGTCAGTATCAACAGTGGGTATAAGGATTTTGTACAGCTTCAATAGCATGAAGAATTAGTCTTGTCTGTTTCTTCATGGGTACAGTGAAGCAGTACTGCATGGTCACTTTCACTGTTTGTAATAATTGTATTCCCTTGTGTTGCAATCATTTGTTTCCTGGAGGCTTACTTAGCTGGGAAACTAATCTATGAGCGAACATACTTAAGAGGTGCTGCTTGTTGTCATTTTTCAAAAAATTATTCCAGTCTTTGGGAACTGGAGACAACTAAAGAACTTTGCTATGTATTCTAGTACAGCTTTGCATTCTTTGGTAGTTCTTTAAACTGTTTGGAATATAGGTGTCAAATACTAAGTCAAGTCGTTGAACTTGTTGTAGATAAATGGTTTTTATGTTACCAGAAAATTCATTATCACAGTAGTCTTGAAATATTTACGATGTCATTGGAGGAATCATGTGGACAACTGCAGCAGCGTCGATTATTACAGCTGAATACTCTGGAACCTCCTGGCTTGGTTGTCCATACTCTTCTAAAATTGTCAATAAATCATATTTTTTCCCACTTTTGAGATTTCCCATTTCTTAAATGGATGGTGGGAATGTTTGATTTTCGTGTTTGAAGAAGATATCCAAGTCCCCACCTCTGATCTGACAGCCTATATAAAGCCGTGAAAACAAATTTGCGTCCATTTTGGCAGATGGAACTTTAAGTGGCAGTTTCAGCTTTGAAGTTTTTCCTTTGTTTTGAAAATATGTAAGTTGTTTTTCTTCTTTGGTGCTTTTCTTGGAATGGCACAGTCAACAAGTCAAAGCTTTACATAGCTTTGATACTGCTCTACACCCAGTTTTACGTCCTCCCACACCAATCCAGAGCATGTTGTATCTTTGACTTCTTTTATATCAAGAACAAGATTTTTATCATCTTTAAGGAAGGGGTTTCTGAAGTCTCCAAAAGTGTCAATCATAATGGTCACTTCTTTAACGAATCGTTTTTGTGATGCCCCTGTTTGTATATTATGACTATCTGGTTCCTTGTCGTCCTTCAAATACATGTTCTTGTATTCTCTCACAATGCGATCAATTTCAGGCTCTGCAACCATCCACCGCTGCAAAGCTGCAAGAGATGTAGTCAGTCCTATGGCACCACCATCTTCCTTAACCAGTTTATTGTTCCACTCATGGGCTCGATCTATTTCAACAGAAGAAAATTTCCTGTTTATGGCTTGAATTGTAAATTTACACTCACTGAAGAGTTCAAATATTTCTGGATGCAATGTGGGCAAGTTCTTAACATCTCTTATATGTATGGGCAACCACCTACTGTAATTGATATGATCCATTGCCATAAGCCATGGTATAAGTTTCTTCATACTTTCAACATGCAGCTTGAAATTCAATGTACAAACAGTATTTAGGAAGCAGTTGAAATGTAGCTGAATCTTAAGTATCATACTCAAGTATCGGAACTGACTATGCGTTTTTTCGTTCCCTTTACGCCAGCTTTCAAATGACAGAACACACTTTTCTCAGGATCAAGCATTTCTTCATACTGCTCAAAAGCTATTTGTTGTGAAATTATGAAGCAGCAGCAGTCACTTGGTGTGCATGGCGAGTACGAGCTACGTGTGCTACTTTTTCAAATGACTGAGCTGTACCCTTACTGGCAATATTTGCAGCTGTTATTTATTGCTTTAGCCCATTCACGCTCTTTTAACAGATCTCCTACAGTTTTCAGCACAGTCATTTCAATATGAAGTGTTCCAAGCAAGACCACATACTTTTCCCCTCCTAAAATATCAAGATAGGTCCATTGTACTGTCTTGGCTAGTGCAAATGGAGGTTGGTCGACTTCTACAACAGGTCTCTGTCCTGGGTTCAGTTTACAATTACCATGACGTGTTTTATCATTGCAGTAGAAGTGGAAGTAACCTTGATATAAATTTCAGGATACAATGATTTGGTTATCTTGATGCATGAAATGCGGACCATGTTAAAAATTCATTTTCATCACGCCCTTGTAATGTTGTACTATGGATTTTCTCCAGCCACCTGTACTCCATATCCATTGCTTTCTTAATAGTATCTTTTGGTGTTGTCTTCTTTTCCAGCTACTACTTGTGGCACTTTTAGAGGTGTCTTGATACTTGGCACAGGTTAAACTGCAGTATAGTATTCGGGTAGCCTGGTGTGCACAGTTCCATTGGATGATTCATTAGTAATGGTCTTTTGGATTATTTCACCATCACATCCTGGTTTCGGAAATTGAAAAAGTGAAATTCCTGTTCCGTGGAAGCTTTCTCTGGCAGTAGTTGATGTAGAATTGTAGTCAATATTGCCAACTGCAGTTACAGTGAAGAGCTTCTTTTGAAGACCAGGTGCTGTTGGTACTGTAGTATTATATCATTAGCCAATTCAGAACTTATTTGCAACGTACGGTCATATGATATAGAACCCCCACAGGAATGAAGTCAGTCAATAATTCTCCAATTCTGAGTTTCAGCATGTATAACAAGAGCTGTGTGAATGGGGAATGGGGTCTCACAGGATCTTTTATGTTTTGAGCTGTCATGGTGTCTTTTGAGCATGTTCTCCGCGCTGCATTATATTTGATAAGCTGACAAATAGTTGTTGCTGCCTGTAATTTTCCTGTTACTCGTTTGTCTTGCTGTGTCATACTCAGACCTTTCAGAATTATTTCAATTAATGTTTGAAGCTTTTGACATTTCATCTACATACATTCATTTGAAAATGTTCATCGTTACTGAAAATTTAGTCTCTAAATACTTTTGAACACTGAGATAGTAATAGGGCTTCATGGTGTGTTTTGTCATAAGTAATTAAAGCCTCACCAACATCTTCAAACACTAGTAGTGTTTCTCTTCTTTGCTTATAGTCTGTAAGTTATTTTGAAGTTTTTGCATTAGTCTAGTGGAATGACTACTGAAGTCGGTAAAACCTTTTTGTTTCATACGTTCGTCAAATAATTTCATAAGCAACAGGAACATTGTCACTATCTTCTCGCATATCCTCTATATAAGCAACAAGCTCAGCAAAAAGTTGTAGAAACAGCAAGTTCTCTTGCAATGTCTGGTGACTTTGATTCATCAAAAGTCCTAGCCTTACATATACTGGTCAAACATTTTGTATGATATTTCACTTCAACTGCTATTATATCTCCAGGACTCAGCTTTGCAAGTAGTTTTTCCATCGTCAAGTTTTACAGCAATGTCACGTAATTTTTTATCAAGACCAAAGGTAGATGCATTTCTCAGTGGCACCACATCAGTTCCTTCTGTCTCGCAGAATATACAATGACCTTGGTTTCATTGTGACCCTAAACTGCAAGTAGAATGTGTAGACCTTTCTTTGCAATATATTTCATTACTGTCATCAGGCCTTTG
Organism: Dryococelus australis; assembly: GCA_029891345.1. Classification (NCBI taxonomy): domain Eukaryota; kingdom Metazoa; phylum Arthropoda; class Insecta; order Phasmatodea; family Phasmatidae; genus Dryococelus; species Dryococelus australis. The sequence goes on from CM057009.1 coordinate 30,349,189, forward strand.
CCTTTTTCTAGCTCTTTTCAATTCTGTTTTGTTAAACTTCAGTTGGCAGCTGTTATGCTATTTAGCTGAGTTCTGTTGCAATGTTGCTTCTAGACCTGCACCATTATTTAGCCTTCCTATTTGAATATTAAGAGACAATTTTTTCGACAACAGTTTTATAACCGGCACCTTTTTTTTTTTTTTTTTTTTTTTTTTTTTTTTTTTTTTTTTTTTTTTTTTTTTTTTTTTTTTCAGGACACTGCAGACCATTGGAAGTATCGCCTTGACAAAATATGCATTTTCCGCAATCTGTCAGTCTTCCATCTGACATGGGGTTTGCTGTAGACGTGCCTGGTAAACTCATATCAGTAAAAGTTATTTCACCTATACTTTTCTTCATTGTGATTTCATGTTATCTGGAAGAAACGATCCAAACCAATTACAATTATGTAACAGATGGCAAATGTTTGCAAGACACTGCATTGCACATAAGATCCAAATAACACTAAGCTATTAATTTCAATAACCCCCTCGTCCTACCCTTCACCCCTTTCTACTTTTACGATGGTGTTGCGCATATCCTTTTCAATTAATCATGAAACGTGTAAAATATTACGTGAGAATGTTTCTGATCCAATACGTAAGGTGCGAGGTTGTACGATGGGATTATTATCGTACATTGTTGACACTGTTTACATTTATTTATAATTGAAAACATAAATATCTCCCAAACGGCTGTGTCTACAAAAAATTGTGAAGACTTTTTTTATAGAGTTTTTTAATCCCGTTATTTTAGTACGGGTGTAAATTTTTCCTCAGATTAAAGATAACAGAGTTATTGCTTAAAAAACTAATTTTTGCCGGCATTTTCCAATATGACTGTTTCCCAGGATGCCTCTATATCTAGTTTTATTCCGCATGTTACAAAGTACCACCACACAAAATTTCATTCTTGTATCATAATGTGTAAGGTTTTTATGCTAAGCTGCTCTTCTATAAATAAAAATGTTTGCAATAACTTTGAGAAAATAACATAATCAACTAAAATCAGCCCTAATAAACAATGTATTGAAACCCATTGAACTATTGTATAAATTATGTGTTCATATTTGACAGTTCCAATATTTACAATAAGGTCTGTATCTCATGTTCATACAGTCCCACCTTAGTTCAGTCCAGATTCCATCAGTATGAAATGTTCTAGTGTAACAGTGGTTTTCTATTTGTAAAATTTCCATATTTCTTGATGGTATACAGTGTTAGTTTTGTTCTTATAATAATGTTATTTACATCCTACATTAATTAATATTTTATATTTTACCACTTTTTTGTAATCAGTGTTCTAAGTTAAAGGAAGTCTAATTGTATAAAAGTTACCTACTGAGTAACAAAATTAAATTAAGTTATTCAAAAATGAACACCCAGTTGAATTAACTTTGAAAGTAGCAGAAAGGATTTGAAGTTAGCTTTATCCACTAAAGTAACTTAACTGAAATTATTTTTAAAATGTATCTTACCCAATGCTGATAATACACCACCCAAAAAAAGCCATGTTTTACATACACTTGAAAGAATAGTGTAGTTCGTGTTATGTGAAGTCATAGTTATCCCAGTCTACAAATGAAAAATGATAGTCACTTGGAGGAAGACAGCTCAATAATCTTGTGCAAACCAAACTAGATATATTATAACCTATGAACTGCATAAAATAGTAATGAGATGAGAACGTGTTCCATGATACTTTAAAAAATATGTTCCTTGAAAATTTCTTTGCCAAGTTATAACAATGCACCTAACTAATTCTTTTTTTTTATAGTTGCCTGTCCAAAACATGGTGGGTTCAAATGTAGTGAATAATTGAAGGCAGGCCAAATTAGAGCTAAAGGAGTAATGCCTCCCAAACAAAACACTTGAGTGCTTTTTTATGTTTGTTGGGGCAGGAGGGAGGGTAACTTGCTCTGTAGTCAGGGCAGCATAAGCCTTAAAAACAGGCCTGGCCACACCTTTTGCTGCATGGAAGGAGATGAGCTCACAATGTTTGTTGTTAGGTGGTACTCTCCCTGTCGTTGGATGTTGCAAAAACAATTTGAAGCCAATGTGTGGTAGTTACGAGGAATGGGTATTGTTGCCGACCAGGAGCGCAACATTACATAGAAAATAGGTTTTGTATTTTTTTTCTGATATCTGACCAGCTATACACAGTCAAACCCTTATGTTACAGAGAAAATTTTAGTATAAAATGTGCAATCATTATGCAGAATTATGTAGTTAATAAAATTAACATAATGTAGGTTTTAAAAAATTAAAAAGTTGCAGAGCTTGCATACACAGCTTAAATAAAGTGGTAATAATAAATACTTTATGGATTATATGAAGGTGGTCTTGTGAAAATATTCAAAAGAAAAACTTTTTTTCTTACTTTGTTGCATATCACCCTGACGAGGAGCTGGGAAACTGGATTGTCAAATCCTATTAAAACTCTAAAACTGCAGTTGATATGCAGTAGCTGAAAAGTGAAACTAAAAGAGTGGGATATAAAAAATGTAATCTGTGTCCATGTACAACCACAAGAAAAGTAATAATAAACAAAATACCAACTTTCAAGAAAAACAGAAATGCCTCGAGTCCTTGGTACAAATGACACAAACAAAATGCCACAAAAACATAAAGCTGCATAAAAATAAACAAATTACCAAAGGACCCAACACAATTAAATATAAAAGTAAGATATATATGCAAATAATCAAACATCCTGGGTGAATGTACAAGGTACAAAAGAGAACATCATATAATGAAATATAAATATAAACTTTCTTGTATAATTAAAAACATGTAATCCCAGAGGAAGAGGTAACTTGTGGTTGTGCGTGCGTAATTGAATCATTTCATTTGAATTATTAATTTTTTTAAAGAAACCTACACAGTTGTAAATAAATAATATTGTGTTGCAAAATAAATTACAACATGATAGAGATTACCCAATGCAATATTAAAGATTAGTCTTTGCAAAATAAAATGAAATGTGACAAATTATTAATTTAAATTGCAAGATGATAAACACAATGTTAATTTGAGTTATACATTACAGTAAAAATTGCAAAATAGATATTAAAAGAATTAAGTGTCTCCCATGACACACAATTGACAGACCGTTTTGTCACAATATAAATAAATTTAATCTGACTTAATAGTATAGAAATAGCCCCTTGGATGCATCCCTAACAACTAATGTTGCAGATTACTTAAAAACACAAAAGAATGTGATAATCTTAAACAAATTTAATTCAGTTCTCAGTATAAACATTACAAGTCAGTATGATGCACTATCAATATTAAAATTTGTTAAAAAAATTTTGTTAACTTGAAATTCAAATGCATAGTTTCAAGTTATATAATTTGTATATTATGTGCATGATACAGTTAACTTTCAAAATATATATCAGCGGTGGTGGATTCAAACACATATCACTCGCGTTTGGGGAATCAGAAGTGGATGTCCACAGTCCCACCAGTAAATATTCTCAAAAGGCTGCGTGTAACCACACTTCAGGAACATGCTGGTAAATGGAAAAAAACTGATAACATGTAAACCATAAAGTTTTGAAGTGGTGGGTCCGAGAATAGGAACCCTCACTAGAGACAAACAATCCAAAAAATTAATAAATGAATGTGATAACTGGTGCGCGACATATAACAAATGAAGCAACTCTAATTTTATCACAGAGGTTACAGATGAAAGTATATACCAATCTACATGTGGGTGTACTTGTCAAAGAAATGCCAACAAAAGCACATACCACAGAAGATAAATAAAAATATCTATTAGAAACCACATTGCCACAACAGCAATAAAATTATAATCTTATAAATGGAAACTCAAGTTCCAAACAATACAGTTATCAGAGCACGATGACCACACAGAAAGTGTGTGAAAGAACGCTTGTACAGCACACAGAAGATTAAAACAAAAGCAGAACTAAAAGTTTTGAGATTTGTCTATCTGTGTCGCAGGCTGTCTAGAAGAGGCAAATTGTGCTGATGCACACAGTGGTGGGGGAACATACGCATGACAGGAGAGAGTTTTTTTGGTAAAATGTGTGTCGAGGGGCAGCGATATGCTGAAAAAATTTTCCAGATCAGCTTTTATTGCAGGGAAGTGAGTGAGGAGCAGCCTCAGATGGTGACAACTGAAAATTTGTCATGATACAATGAACATCCGGTCAGCAGAGAAACAAATCTCGTGAAACACTAGTCTGCAGGTTACAGAATTGAAATCAAAGTAACTAGAAAAATATGGCAACTGTAAAATAAAGGCAAAAGATGTTTAAATAATCTGAAAATGTAAATAATGTCCTATATAGATTCCGGTAAATAATTAAATCAAAATATGCAAAACAGTTGCTATGAATTACGTCATATATAAATACCAGACAAATAGAGCTCAGTTAATACTCAAATAAATCTTAGATTGCTCAAATGGATGATAAAGCATTCTACACTGCATTAATTAATCACAAAAATGTAACAAGACAATAATATTAATAAAAAATACAAAATATATAAATAGTACAACAGTTAAATAAAAATGATGTTTTAAAAATGGCACAATCATATCAAAATTAAAAAATTAGTTACTGCATAATGATTCCAAAAAGAGCAGAACAAGGCTGCTGAAAACTTCATATACTCATTCAGAGGGTTAAGGATGAAACTTAGTTGTTGTAGATTCATGTAACAAAATTTTGACGTTTGAATTTAAAAAAAACAGCCGGCAATATCTAAACACAATATGGTCTTCAATGTAAATAAAACACATTTGGAAATTGGGGTCTAGAAAATACATTTAATCGAAAAACAGGGCACTGCAGAAACATGTCATGTTGTCTTACAGTTTGCAGTATCTAAAATTCAATGAGAAAATGCCGAAGGATGCATAGCAACATTTGGGGACAAAATGACAACCAGAAATTTAAATTAGGATGAATGGACAATACCAAACAGAATGGCAATGCTTGATAAACAGTGGATAGAGAATAAATTACATATACTTTTGAAAGAAAACTCCCTATAATCGTGAGCTTTGGGTGTATCAAACCACTCTGGACAAAGTACAGATACAGTGGGAAGTATCCTGAACTTCACACTATACATTTGGTGCACTGTTATTGAATGGAAAGTAATTGCTGGAAACCAAGCTAGGCAGGGAAGCCAAAACTCTATACTGAATTCACATATTACAATTTTAATTTCAGTTATGAAGTCATATAACAATGAAATCATATAACATAATCACCCTAAAATACAAGGTGAGTTGGCACCTCTGTGACAATTGCTGTGAGAAATAATAGACCTTGCAATGGTCTCTGTTACATCATTTAAAAGGTATGCTCCCTTATTTGTGTATAATTGCAAGCCAAGTGATGATGCATTCTTCTCCCCCTTCATCCTTTACCGCCATCTGTTCACTGCACATTGATCAATTACATGAGCAGGTGAATGCAATCATCCATCAAGAATGGAAGCCTTTGACCTGCCTGAGCTCGCAGACATGATAATGTGTTGCAAAGAGTTTAGAGGAAACGGAAGAGAGGCTCTCTACATTTACCAACAGCAGTTTCCTGTCGGACACGAACCACATTTTGCAAATGGGATCTCTTTGTCCCTGTTACATTAGGGGAAGAAAGCACAATATGAGGAGCACCTGCATTTGCTTGAGAGAATTGCCTAAAAGTCCTCAACTAGCATATATGCCTTTGCTCATGCTGTGAGAGTTAGTCAATAATTGGTGAGCCGAGTATTTAAGGAACAAAATCTTCATGCATTCCACCTCTAGAAGATGCAGGGACAGAGACTGGACAACTTTGCATCTAGTGTTCCATTGCCCAGGGATTTCTGACACCTTCAGGTCCTTCAGTTTCTGCTGAACATGTAGGATGTATCCCTTGTGATGATGTGCAGGAATATGTGGTTCCAACATGATGGTTCCCCACCACACACAAACCTGGTTGTATAAGCACATCTGAACATCTGCTGGAAGCAATGGTCAGGGAGGATGATGGTCATCTAATGCTTCTGGATTTTACTTCAGGGGAATATGAAGAGTATAATATATATTGCTCCATTTTACACCTGAGAGGAACTGATAGTTTGAATATTACCTACAGTAATGCAACACAGACCTAAAATGTTAACCAAAGTAAGACAGTCATTGCTTCAACAATGTAATAACTGCTGTGATGCTCAAGGGAAACATAGACGACCTTCTACAACCTGTTCGAAAGATTACCTTAATACGTAATTTATCTCATGCTTGATGATGACACAAAAAGCTTGTCTTTTCTTTGATCTCTCACAGATCCGAAATGATGTGCCATAGAATGAGTTGTTTAACAAGAAATGAGCCTCATTGTGAGATATGTAACGTAGAGCTTACACAAACCATTGGATCAGTTATGAAGTAGGCCATGAGATAACACAGAAATTGAATGTGCAACACATTCAAACAATTTTTCCTCTGTTGTTGACATGATTAAAAACAGAGGTGGTGAACATGTCTTGAGTTTTGTAGGGTGAACATTGACACAGATTTCATCTGCAAGGTCATAATGCATACTTGCCAACTATTCTGCTTTATGTGGGAGACTCCCAATTATACACCTATTATCCCGTCCTACTTGGACACACAAATCTCGCAGATTTTGTTCTCATATGTGGTTTTGAATGTCAGAAATTAATATTGCCTACAGTGTATAGGAGTTATGGTACATAGATGCCATAACTTATATACATATATACCATAACTTGTAACGTGTGGTCGTACATACCGTAACTAGTGATTTTCATACTCCCAATAATCTGAATTTCCAACCACAACTTGTGGAATTATGACATCTGAAGTATTTACCTTGTTTTGTCAAGATCATTACAAAAGACTGAATTTGGTAGGTTTCCTCTATAATCAAAAAATAATTTTTCACTTATCTAAGATGGTGTTCTCAACATTGCAGTGTTGCATGTGTTTTACCTGTTTTTGTTATCGTACAGATAAAGCTGCTTAATTGATTCCAGGATTCTGAAAATGTATACTTCCATGAAGAGAGTTGCATGAGGTGTGTTTTTATGCGCTTTGTTTACTTGTACTTTTGAATAGGTCCATTCTTATTGGTGTTGTCAGCGTACAGCGAAGTATTTTGTGGTGTGTTGGAAGACTTTCACTGAAGAGTTTTCATTAAATTTAGCATCAAAGAAAGGAGAAAATTGTGCATTTTTCTCATTGTCTTGATTTTTCCATCTCCACTGTGTAGGAGGGCTGTGTTGAGAAGCAAATTAATACAAAGATACATGCAGACAATGGTCAATAATAAGGGAGCTATGCATCCAAAAAACACTTTGCGTTTTGAAATAATTTTTGTTACAAATAACGAGTACTACTAGAGATTAAGCAACACATCTATGAATTGTTTTTCGTAGAGTGGATATCTTACACCTGTGGAAATGCACTTGGTAATATGATTCCCCTTCATTAGGAAAATTGGACTGCTGATTCGTAACAAAGCACAGAATGGCAACCCTTATTCTACTTATATTTTCATTGTGAATAACTTGCTGGTTCGTAATTATAAACACTATCCAGGAATTTCCCCCATCACACACAGACACATTTCTTTCAGAATGTTTTTTTTTTATACGGTTAAAATTTAAAATTAGAAACAAAATGTATTAATGTAAATGGTAAAAAGTTACTAACCAGATCACTTTAAAGTGTTCAATATAAAAACTTGTAACTAATTAAAATAACTTAGAGATGTACTTACACAGGCAATTATATATACAATGTTTGTGTGTGGTGAACAAGAAAAATATGTTACTCCAATTCCTACCAGTACACAATGTTTTTGAAACAATATTATAATTGTATTGTATATACACTGTGTGATCAAAGGTATCCGTACACCCTGTGAAACATGTGTTCAACAAAGAGGGTGACAAAGTACTGCATCTACCGCATGAAACACATGGTCAGCGATTGTAGTAGCCAGCAGACAGTGTCGGACAGCAGAACGGGACAGCTTCAGGAACTCTCGAACTTTGTGCATGAGGTTTTCACCTTCCTGAATATTCCTTGGACCACTGTTACCAATGTTACAGTGAAGTAGAAAATGTGTAGGGATGCGTACAATCCGAAATCGTGCAGATTGACCTCCCACATTGACCGCCAGTGTGTTGGAAGAAAATCATACAGCATGATCATTAATCATCCATTGCCACCATCACACAGGAATTCCAACCTTCATCAGGATCTATTCCAACCGTCATGACTGTTTCGTGCAGGTGTGGAATCTTAGTTTCAATGGCCGAGTGGCTGCCTGTAAGCCACACATTACACAGGCAAATGCCAAACACCACCTCACATGGTGTAAGAAGCATCGAAACTAGACAGTAGAACAGTGGGAAGCCATTATATGGAGTGATGAATCTCTGTGTACAGTGTTGCAATCCGATAGGCGTGGGTGTGGCAAATACCTGGTGAAAGATGGTGCCGACTATGAAATTCAGGGGTGGTGGGGTTACAGTATGGTCATGTTTTTCCTGGAGGGGGTTTGGCCTCTTTGTTGCGTTACATGGTACTGTCAAGGCACAAGTTTACATTGACATTTTAACTGGTTTTGTGTTGCTTATATTTCAAAGACCAGTTCAGGAATGACCATTGTGTCTTTCAACAAGTCCAAGCATCCGTCTATTCTGCAGGGTGTGTGAGAAAGTGGCTCATTGAGAACTTCTATACCTGTAAAATTTTACAGTTTGCCTTTAAAGTGTATGAAATTTATAGTGTGTTTACGGAAAAAGGCCAAAGTTTATAGTTTTTTTTTGTTTGTTTACGTATTTTTCATACAATAGCCATAGGTAGCATGACAGGGGGGTGTCACTCTAACAAAGGATCTGGTAGCTAATAGCAGCATGTTATTGGCTGATTGAAGTTGTAGACAGCGCTGAAGTAAAATTTTATAAGTGTTCATGAATGGCATCTTGCTATATTTGCATCACACAGTGTGCATGCGTTTACTGGTTAGCCATGTTTTTGTTGTAGTTCTGTATTTTTACAGTCTTGTGTTGCGTAGTAATTGGCAAAATGAGTGGAAAACTGAAGTAAACCTATTTTATGATTTTTAGGAAAGAGTACACACAAGAATTTCCATGTATATTTAAAAGGAGAGAAGTTCGCGTTTTGCTGTGTTTGTAGGTGTGATATCAGCATTGCATTGCACATGGTGGTATAAAAGAGGTTTTCAGCCATGTGAATTATACTTGCCACATTTATGGTTAAAATTATGTTTTTATGGAAATATTACATTTTTTTAGCTTTTGGTGAATGGCTTTTAAATACATTTTTAGCAGTTATGACAGAGCAAGTCGAAACGTACAAACAGTAAATGTTTCTAGCCAATGGCTAGCCATGTTTCCGATTTCTGACCCGGTGAACGCTGTTGTCCGTGTGCTTTTTTCTCATCATGTTTATATGAGTATCTTGTTGGCGTTGTCTGAATATTTCATCGGTAGTTATTAATTTTTTTATTTGCTTTCTTTAAGCATAGTTGCTTGTAGGTAGCATTGTAATGCGTTTCTTGAGTTAAATGAAATATTAATCGGCACGTGATTACCGCTTCATAAAACTGCTCGTTCTGCCATTTTCCTTAACTGCCGTCCGTAATGTAGCAACACTAATATAATTTACGTTTCTAAGTTTAAGTTTGTTGGTTTTAGGGAACTTTCGCTGTGTTGATTTTACTGAGTGATTCAGCAAATAAGTTATTAAATGCTAGTTATGAAGAGACATTATTTTAATGAAGTAAACTTGCAAGGATTACCATAGAAAAATGCGTGTTCAAGAGGTTGCCAATTTTACAAACGGTAAGTTTGCGTGTTTTGTAAATAATACATTTGTAAACCGTTACTATGATTATTGAAATGCATGTGGCTTGAAATAGTCACATTTTCAACACTTTTGTAGAGAGTGAATAATTTTTTATTTTTCTATATCGTAAATTTGAGTGTAAGGTTAACTTCAGTCAAAATGTGTGTGTGTATTGCTGTATCTGTACGAGTACGAACAGCAATGTATGTATCACATTTTGTTCTTTCATTGAAGTTAAAATTTTCGAAGTTAATAATTTAAATGTTATTTCCTTACGAGAAAAATTTTCCACTGTTCTATCAAAACAATATGGAACTCAAAATGGAACACACTCGTAAGAACATCAAGACAATGCAGTCTCACAAAAGACGTTAAACTAATGCCCTCAACACATCACTGTTTCCTTTTTTCCCCCAAAATAAAATTAACAGAATGCCAACAAAGTTAACTTGGCAATTACAAACATACAACAGGTTGTAATGCCAATCTTGGTATAATATCCTAGATTAATTACTGAACGGAAATTGGCTAATGTCGGCCTTCCTGTGCCTGCCATGATGGAAAACACGAGGAAAGAGGAAAAAGCAAGTGTGCATTGGACTCAAAACATTTATTTACAAACATCTTTTTCTTCAGTGACAAAACAGCTGTGGTGGAAGGATACATTGTGGCCATGCTACTTTTCTATAACTGTCAAAATTTACTCCACTTATTGACATGGACTATAATTAAACAGTATAAATTAGTATTAAAGTTTGAACTGTTTTAAGGTGGGTCATTTTAAGTAATATGTGTGACAGTGTGCTGTAAGTAACATGCAACACAACAGCCACAGTGTTAATGTGAACTGTTCATAACTGAAGTTGTTTGAAAGGAAAGTTGCTGTGAAGGTAAGGCTTGTAATGTTTTAATGTTTACTGTTTTCCATTAGGTATAGTAGTATTACTTCTCCTTATACACTAAGCTGCAAAGTTCACTAAAATTAAAAGAAAACATTATTCCAAAGTATTTCAGTAAACAATTTGACAATTTTTCACTTTTTTTTGCAAAGAAATTTCCTTTGAGAACTTCAGGTTAGTGTATGCCCATTCTCACAGAGTTAACCTTTAATTACGAAAACTGCATTTTCTGCAAGTTTAAAGAAGTCGTGACCATAAGAATTTTTAACTTCTACTTCGTATTTATTTTGTAATTTAGGGCTAAAATGTTTAACATGTAAGAAAATAAGCTTGTTTGGAAGAAATTTTCTTTATTAAAGTACTCTAGGTTTTTGGAAAACTTACGCATCCAGTTTACGTCAAAATTGAAATTTTAAAAATGTTTTACTTATTGAGGATTTGAAAAGTTGCAGGTATGAATGTCCCACTAATGGACTGGTCTGCATAGAGACCTGATTTAAATGTGGTAGGGAATGTTTTGAAATGCCGACTTTATGCTAGACTATACAGACTCACATAAATACCTCTTCTCATTTCCGCATTCTGTGAGGAATGGGTTGCCATTCCCCAGGAAACATTCCACTACCTGATGAAAGTATGCCTGCGAGAGTGTAGGCTGTCATCAATGCTAAGATTGGGCGAACACCTTATTGACTTTGTGTTCCTCATGGAGGGTGGCCCAGACTTGGACTTCATTTTCAAGTGGGTGTCTGCATACTTTTGATGGTTTCAAAAACATAGTGTACTAGTGGGAATTGGAGTAAACCTTTTTCGTACTTATCTTAGAAACAGTTTCTAAGATAGTGTGAAAAAATGTTGAATATTTTACTGTTTGAATATCAAAGATATTATGACAAGTAGTTTAAAAATCATAAAATATAATCAGGTTTATGTTAAGATTTATGGAACTCAGATCTGTAGAAATCAGTTTTGTTAAAAATTAAGCTGGTTCATTTATCATGCAGAACTGCCCATGTGGAGTAATTTGGTAGTGTTGGTGTCCTCTCAAATCTGATTAAAGTCTTTATATCTACGACAGTCACTTGATCTACACGTACACATATTCAATCAAACTGCCTTTTGCTGTCATTCCAAATTTCTGTCACTCATGCAACCAGTCCCACAGTCCTGCCAGTTAATCTCTCTCTCCATTGTACCAATCTGTCTCTCCACTGTATAGATGCTCACAGACTTAACTTTTACTGTTCACTGTTTTTGCCATTCGTCACTTTGCTGGCTGCGCACACCTGGTGCTTAAGGCCGTACAAGGCTCCATACACTCAACGGAGGCCTGCCATGGTTTATGTAGATCAGCTGGCCCAATCCAGAAGGTTCCTCACAACCCAAATTGTGCTGAGAGGGCTGAGGGCAATGTCCACCAGAACATTCTTGCAACAACGACCCAAGTAATTCAATTTCCAAGGACAGGAAGTGGCACAAGTCTTGATAGGCATATCACAGCAGCTGCATGCATCTCTAATGTACTGTAGCTGTGCCTTACTGTGTACTGGGGATATCAGTGTGCATGCACCCAAGGAGGGGAAGGTGAAGGCCACGAAGATGAAGGTGCTGCTTGTAACAGTGTTCAGTGAAGGAGCTCCATTACACAGTGTTGTCCAAGCTTGTTGGTTAGGGTAGAGAAGAGCGAACCTGGCTAACCAGTCCAGTAGGGTATGCTCTCTGTTTTCTGTTAGTCAGTCATCAGTGCAGTGCAATGGGGATATATTACATTATATTACATTCCTGCAAGTCTGACAGTGATGGTAGGACATCTCTGTATACTTGACATGTTAGCAAGTTTAAGTCCGTATATATTTTCGCTTAACATGCCACTGCCGTAGACCAAGATGTTTGCTTGTGCGTAGTCTTGTGTTAAAATATTGAGTTGAGGTACTTATGCAATATGATATTAGTCTTAAATGTTATAAAACATAATTCTTACATAATTTAATGTTTATTGAAGCACGTTGTCTTCTGTATGAAGGAGTAATCGCATTGTATTATCTAAATGCATGTCTTTCTTCAACAGGGGAAACATTTCAGCTGTGAGACTTTTTAAAGATGAATGTTGGAAACATTTTAGCATTGTTTTTATAATGGGAATAAGAATGCTTATGTTTTTACAATGGGAAAAATGTTTAAATATTCTACTATTCTGTTGGTGACCTAAATCAAATATATTTTATGTCCTTCGAAGCATTGACCACAGTTCATGTCTAAAAATGAAAAGAATAGTTTTGTTGTTTATTTAACGAGTATGCAGTGGGCATATGAGCCAGCTGCTGTAAACTCCTGCTGAAGGTCGCATGGTAGTGTTTATTTTGATAGGTACGTGGAAAGTTATGCAACCAATTTACTGATTGTAGAAATTTAGCAGGGTTTTCAAATTGCTTACTTTACCGTGAACAGCCTTTTACTGCTTTTTGTGAATTTGGAATTTTTATTATATATTGTTTCGGGATTTTAATATTATTGCCACGTCACCAAACAGCAGCAAGGTTGCATAGTTCCACTCTGCAAAAACACAATGAACTGCGCTTTGAACCTGCAGATGTTATAAAAATAAAAAATCAAGGTGCAAAGCATGTCTAAAATTAGTAAGAGTCATGTAACACTATGAAATTAGCAATGAAAGTACATGTTTTGTGGGTGGTTATTTCAGTATTTAGTAAATATATTGGTTTTTACTGTAATTGCACTGGCATTATTCAAAGCACAGTAATGTACATTTTAAAGGTGGTACCTATAAGGGCAACAAAATTGCTATTAAGTTTCGCAAAAACTTATTAAATGGTTTATGCTATAGTTCAGGAACGTGATTTTTCTTTGTTATTAAAATATGAAAATGTTTTAGTTTGTCCGATAGAAATGTTAATAATGATGTCATTCAATATGCTTTACAATTTAGAGGCTATGTGAATCTACTTAGTTCTGTGAAGGCCTAACTTTAAAATATTTATGGAATAATGTAACCCATATAATGCTAATTTAGCCCATAGAGGTTTAATATCAATTTTAGCTTTTAGGATTAGTTTCAAAATTTTGGGATATAAAAATAACCTAACAAAGTAATATCTGTAATAAAATAAAAGGTTCTTCAAGTGTGCCCACATAAGGCTTGAAGTTTTGGAGAGGCGTGGGTTTGCAGGAAAGCGTTTAAATAAATTATAATGACATGGATGTAATTCAATGATTAATAAAAGTGCTGAACAGTGTTCATTCTTGAGAGCAAAATTCGTAAACAAAATATTTTCAATTTGTAAATATATTATTTGATGCTGTTTTGAAATTTTGAGGATATCTCAAACATTAATAAAGGCCACAAAAATACAAGTAAAATTAGTTTTAAAATGACAAATTTTGCAAGAAACATGCTTATCCAACAACAGTTTCATCCCTTTCACATTTCAGCATCTTTCTGTATCCATGGGGACCAGCAGTAATACATTTAAATGCTGAAGCTAACATTGCTAAACCAAAACATGCACAACTATGTCTCACAGTAGCCAATAGGAAACAGCTTTTTTTTGTATCCAAAGGAATTCAAAAATTTTCATTTTGTATTTGTGATAATTGACAAATAAAGGGCACACAGGAATAATATTTTGTCTGGGGGTATTAAATTCTGTTATTTTGATAGCATCAATAAAGGCGTAATTATTTTTATAGGAAATATATATGTTATGTGGTTACACGAAAGATAACCTCTATGTCAAGCACATTAATCAAATAGACTTAATTTAAATATGTTGAGGCTTAGACAAAGGGGGAAAGGGTTAAGTAGTATTATTTAATAATTGTGCTAATGTTAGTATTTTTTCACTCGCAGGTTGGTGTACAGTGTAAAAAAACAAGTGTTCATCTTTTGAAGCTTTCATTTGCTGGCAGGACAGAGTCAAACCTTTAGTGCAAGTAAGTGACTGTATTTTTGTAAAAGATACCATGATGTCATTTTTAATCAGAAATGGTCTTTCTAAAGCAACTTCCCTTTGTTCATGAACAGGTTTGCTTACTCGTTTCAATTTTCTGTGCAAGGGGCTGTAGACCTATGAGAACTAGCCAGTTGACATGACGGGTGATGTAGGGTATTAGAATTTATATGTTAGAACGTGGTGATGAATTATAAATTGATAAGGATTCCATTTGTTCTGCACTCAGAACAGCTCAAGACTTTAGCGGTGAGTGACTATGGCTTATCCTATCCAATATGCATGTCAAATCTCGGTTGAAAACTGAACTGTATGGTCATTCAGTACGCCCTGTGATAATTTCACAACTCGCCATAATTTGACGTAAGAAATGTTACCTGAAATGCACATTACTATGGGTATCAGGTCATTTGGAGAAAGCCAGGCCCTTGAAGTGGCTGTGAAGTGACCACGTTCAGTAAATACTTGCAGATATACTTATTTTCATTAAGGGCATTATAATTTCTCTGAATTGTTCATTATATGAAATAGTGCCTATGCTCAAAATATAGTGCACTCTGAGCGAGAGCCCCTCCTTTGGGCTTGGGTCTATCTAGCCATAAGGCTGTAACAAGCTAAACTCCCCAGACACAAGTTAAATTGGACTAACAAAGAATAATGGATTCAGAGCAGCAGCATGGCATCATCCTGACCCTCCACAATGTTTGTGAGGCATGGAAGAATTGAGCATATTTTCAGTGGCATTTATTAAATTAATAGTGCACTAATATTATTTAACGGAAAACAAATGCAAACAAAACCCGTGTACATGCAGTGCCTGTGTCCTAAAGGGATCACTTTTAAGTGAATGGCTAATTGATTTGTGTAGTAATTGGCATGTTAATGAGTTTGAATGTCCATGTTTAATTAATATTGAAATGTGATGCTGGAGGAAAATAATTAAAGGGTTTAAAAATTTTTTAATCATTCTTTCATTAAAGCAGAGTTCGTTCGAAGGGCTGTGCGGTGGCGTTAGGGGTGTGTTGCAAATTACTTCCACAGTTGTGGACAGTTTAATTTTAATGAATATGAAACTTTAATGAACGTTCACATTATGTCTTGCATAATTTGTCTATTTGTACACATACTTGCCTTGCGTATTAAAGTGTTCTGTATAAACAGTGTGTCTGCATGGCACTTCTTTATTATATCACTCTAATATCAACAAATTACGCCTAGGAATGGACAATCGTCTGGAGTCATTTTATGAGCGTTGATTTATTTTCTGTTAAAGCGTTGTGTTTGTGTGTTTATTTATACAGTGCCCTGGTGACACTTGCCATGCTTGTCGGAAGTGTTTGTGGTTTGACTCTGCTTCAGTTATCTCTCTGTCCATGACTCAGTCATATGACCTCTTAATCTCACAGCTCACACTGTGGCACGTGGCTGTTGAGTGACTCATTTGGTGCATGGGTACATGAGTTCACAAAACTGACCTGATGTTGGTTGATAGTGGCATCATGGCATGGTGCAAAACAGGCCATGTTTTTGAGGGACAACATCAAATGCCCCTTCCCTTTGGAGACCTTTTTTCCATTATGGCATGCATGATGTGCACCACAGCTCAGCAGCATACCTGTGGCCTCTGCAGTGGGCAGCCGCATAGAAGCTGTCTGAGTGGTGATTTTGGGTGGGAGTGGGTATATCCTGCGATTCGTCCCATGTTAATATGTGTGCGCCCCGAGGCATTCGATGAATCAGCTGATGGGGTGTCAGTGGTTGCGTGGCCAGAGCTGGGAAGTTGTAAGTGTAGCCTTCAGAGCACCGTAAAGTCTGTCTAGTGGTTCCACTGCTGGGATGGCGCAAGAGTGGGGGTCTTCTTACCCTCACTGTGTTGCTTGCTGGATGAACTTGTGCTACGGTAGTGGCATGGACATCTGTGCACTTGTTGTAGTCTAGGGGTGATCACTTCAGAAGAGTATCAGCCATTATCTCTCCCCTTGTGGTGTGTTATGTCTGGTAGCCTATTGTCCATATCACTATCGCTTCGTTGTTGCATTCCTTGTTCCAGTGCTGTGGTTGCTTTTGTTCTGTTGTATAGACCATCATGCCGGTTATGGGGTTTTCAATGGTAGCATTTTAACTGTTCTGGCATTGCCCCTCTTGTTTTAAGAGTATCAAGGGGCCTTTATTGGCTCCTGGTTATCTGTGGTGATGAAACAGGCGTGAAAAGGCACTTTGGTTTTCCCATGGCTTTTCCTCTGTCTGCCTATGTATTGGTGCTGTGCTGGTTGTCGCCACGTATCCTGGAGGTCCACTCATGCAATGTTATCTTAACACTTGATGTTGCTTTGTGTTGTGGCTCACCTGGTGCAATGCAAATGTCCCAGTGTATCTTTTTTTTTTAGTCAGAGCCCTGTTTTGATTAGGAACGTGGTGCATCATAATTGTTTACTTTGCAAGTGCTATACTAGCAGACTCTGAATATTGCACAAAAATTCTAATTGGCCGATGAATGTGGGTGGTTTATGTATACCACCTGTCTGGATTGTAGGACTGGTGGGGGCCTGTTGCTAATGGGAAGCCAGTGTGCCACGTGTATCTGTTGATTCTATCAGACTTCTTGTACAATGGTTTATTGCTGCTGTTAGTGATCAACGTTGTCTCAGATGGTATTGTTTTTTCCCATTACCTTGGCATGCGTGTTCGTCCGGCAGGGCAAATTCGCTGCCTTGCAGTACGGTGGCTGGTGATATGTCTGTGGCCGCATTCACACGTTGCAGCAGGCAAAATAACGCCCCAGGCAACGGTTCCACCCAGCTGGTGTGGTCTGATCCCACAAGAAACCGCAGCTGGATTTTTAGATTGTTTTCGTGTTTGATGGGGATTAGCCCTTCAGTGGTTGGTTAGTGTTATATGGTGCTTCACTCTCATTGGCTACATGTTTCATGTAATTTATTTCCCATGAATTGTGTCCCGTTGTTTGTCAGGAGTGACTTGGGGTATCCACAGTGGAAGAAAAATTTCTTACAGTGTTTTGGTGATTGTGGTGTTGCGGGCTAGGGAAATGGGGAGGGATATGGGGAAGGCTTCTATCCAGCACAAGAATTCATCCATTACCATGAAAATGAAGCATTTGCCTGTGGATAACCATGGATATGGCATCATCAGATCTCATACCACCACCTTAAAAGTGTTGTAGGTATCCTGGGTAAATTGGACCCTGTCTGAGCGCTGTGATTTTATGGAGTTGCATTTTTTTACATTGCTGCATATATTCACGTGTTTTGAATGCAACACCTGGCTCAGTGGCACATATACTTACCATGTACGGCCTTGCCTAGGTACATGTGTTTCTATATGATTGTCGATCATGCACCAGCATTAGACTGTACTTCCTGCATTTCTTGGTATCTCCCAGCGGCAGCTGTTGTCTACTGTGCCTATAGGACAAGTTGAAACACTGAATCTGCAGAGAGGCGATTCACGTCTGTGTCAACAGATACATTGATTCGAAGCAAACCCCTTTGTATTTATTGGCAAGTGTTCTGGAGGAAACATTTCCTCTCACTGGGCGGTGTCATATACCGGAAAGTCAGGGTAGGGCGATAGTGACAGGGCATCTACGAGCTGATTTACAGTACCTGGGATGTGCTCAATGTTGAAAGAGGGACCACCTTGACAATTTACTGTGGACCTCCTGCATTTTGTATAACCAGACTTAGATGTGGTTATCCATTATTAATGTGAAATTATGGTATTCAAGGTGTCAACGTTATTGCTTGAGTCCTCAAATTGTTGTGAGGCACTCGTGCTCACTCATGTCATATCACGTCCCGGTTTGACTGAGTTTGGCACTCCCATAGTCATAATTTTGTGTTGTTGATGTCTAATCGAAGCAGTAAGACTCATAATCCTTTTTGGCTCGCATCCATTCACAGGTATACTTTTTGTGTTGGGTCGAGGCAGGCTAGTGTGCGACATAGATTGATTGAACCTGTTTGTGACTTCCTCTAATGCGGCTTTGACCTCTACGGACCACTGGAAGTGGCACTGTAGTGAAAGTAATTTGGTGAGTAGTGTGTTGGTTGTGAAGTCTGCTATGTACTGCCTCAGCCAATTCACTAGGCCGAAAAATTTCCGCAATTGCTTCCTGGTTATGGGTGGCTGATATTATGCAATAATATGGCTGTGTTAATCTTTAGGGTAATGCCCTTGGCGTACACCATATATCCCAGAAAGTCCATGTGTGTTTTGCCAATGTGGCACTTGTGGTTGGCACACAATAGTTTATTCATGGCTAGGCTCTCCAACATGATGGCTAAGTGGAGGGCGTGCTCCTCCCAGGTATGAGACCAAAATAGTCGTCTAGAATTTGCTTATGAGGCTATGCGAACCTTCATACTTTGGAATATTGTGGGAGAGGGGTGCATTTAAGCCCAAAGACACATTGCACAAAATGGAAAATGTCTGCCATCTAGGGCAGTAAATGCTGTTTTATGTCTGTCAGTTGGGCCGACAGTCACCTGCCAATACGCTGAATGTAAGTCCAAAAGGTTGTCTACATCTGGAAATCAGGGAAATCAAGGAAAAGTTAGGGAATATAAACTATACCACTTAAAAGTTAGGGGAAATCTCCAAACACTAAGACTTATTAGATAACCAAAACATACAATGTCCACCACTTGTGCTTCAGCATTTTTGTTTGTCTTGTTCGTTCCGTGGTCGGACATGTGCCAAAGATGGTAACCACCTTAAATATTGCGTAGTATGTGGTTTACAGCCAGGGTGTGCTATTGATAAATCTTTTTTTTAGTGCTGTGCTAGAGAGCAGCATTTTCATATTGATCAATCCACATTTGAACTGTGAAGCTCAGTGAGTAATTTACTCCTGACTTCCTTTGTGTTTTTTCTGATGCACGTGTGAGTGTATTTTGTATACGACAAAACAAAGTATTAATTTTAGGTGGCTGGATATTCAGGCAGCAATTGGTTTTGCTTTTTGTGCAAATGCAGTGCTTTATGAAGCTTCTACGATTATAGGCATGTTCTAAAATTATAAGTATTCATAGTGTTTTATATTTGATTCAGGCAGTGTTCCGATAGACGTTTTGGTAATCTTATTATATCTTAATCAGACTCTCATTCTGTGTTGACATAGGCCACTGTTGAATCAGACACTGCAATTTACCATTGCTGTGCATACTGGTTACCATATGCAGGTTAATTGGCTAGGTTTTATTCATACAGCAGTGTACCAATGAACAGATCTTGACCAACGTCCACCTTCATGTGCACGTATCAAACACTAGGTTTTCATTTACTATGTGGACTAGAATAAAATAACTTCAGCCGAACTGCTTATGGCACTCACACGTTGATTTAGTGTACGTGTGGTAGAGTGATTAACCTGACTGCGTAGTGTTCATTTACATGGTCGTCACCATATTCATAACCACAACAATTGAACAGATATTGTATGAGGGGTTTGAAATAATAAGTGTAAAATACTGTTGGATATTTGACAATGTCAGTGTCACCTGGATAGCATCAAATTTGCCTGGGCCAGTCCCAGGCTGAGAGGAAGTTGAACTTACCGTATGTTGTGCTCTCATGTAGCAGATCAGATGACATACACATCCTTTGTGTGTATGCTAAACTCAACCTATGACTAGAGCACTTAGAATTTGAATAATTTTCAGAATAGACAGGAGGACTAAGTGATTCTATCCTACACGAAGATAGTGGACACTGGCCATTTTTGTCTTTTGAAATTTTTATATTTCTTTTATTTTTCAACTTTGATTTTAGAGAAACTAGTAGAAAATAACTTAATAAAAATTCCTGTATGGCAATCAACAACGTAGCTAGAAGACACAACAGACCTAACACCGCTGAAAGTGGTCGTATTTAGCTGTTAATTATCTCTATAATATTATACAGGAAAGCTTGGCAATATCTAATATCAAATACTTCCAGGAACAAAAATTTCTGTTTCACAAAAATTAAGTAGAAAAGTAGGTACAAAGTTAAATCCCTACATTCAGAGAGAACGCCTAACTCCATATCGGTTTTCTGTATTTAAATATAGGCTGGGAAGTGGTACTTCCTACTTATTCAATATGGTGTTGTGCCAAAAGTTTCTTGAACAAATGGTGGACGTTCTGATGTATCATTACAAGTAAAGGCGTAAATAGCTTATCTGAATGGTGCTTGCAGCTCTCATAGAAACAATCTTGATTTATTTCTCACAAAACGTGTAGTAGGGTGCTCTTGTAGCAGGAAAAGGATAGGACAGGGTGCTTA
The DNA here is from genome assembly GCA_029891345.1 of Dryococelus australis. NCBI lineage: Eukaryota > Metazoa > Arthropoda > Insecta > Phasmatodea > Phasmatidae > Dryococelus > Dryococelus australis. The sequence goes on from CM057009.1 coordinate 30,370,233, forward strand.
ATTACATGAAATGATTTCTCTTCAACACGTAACTGATGTCTGGACGCTTTCTACATCCTAGCAGCTAAACCACATGAAAGGGGCTATATTTAGCATTCAACTTAATTGCCGGCTGCAAATACTAAAATAAACAACGTTTGGGGAGGTATCTGACACCCTAACTTGCAAAATAAAACCCTACACTTCACCCACTCTGGGCGAGTGTCCTAAATTACATCCATGCATCTTAGGAGCTGATGACGGAGAGTGTTATAGCTTGATCAGCTGGCGTTTACTAAGAAGGCCTACAATGCCAGCCAATCACATGGCAGGATTCGAACATGCGGACCAATGAATAAAAAAAACTTCAAAACCCTCCTTAACAAGCCACTTCTGCCTAACTGTGAAAAGGCATAGAATATGTGGACTCAAAATGGTGATATACATTAAAATAAACCCTGAAGCGTTAACAAAAATTGAGACCAAAATTAGAAATAAAAATTAATTACACATATAAATACAAAATGAATTATCAAAATCGAATTAAACATAAAAAATTGCCATTGTAACATCTAAGGTTAGAAATCCTGTACGTGAGAACAATAAAAAATATAATAAAACAAAAATTAAATTAAATTACGAACATACACAAAATATTTACATATTCATACATAGGAAACATTACCTAGAAAAAATATATGCAAAACGATATATGTTAGTTCAGTATGCAAACAACGTACATTAACTGGTGCTACAACATGTACATGTACACCCTTTTACACTCCCATACCAACATCAGTACTGTAAAACAAAGAATAAATTATTATCATGCAGTTCACAAGAAATGTCATGGAAAACCACAACTTTTGGTCTGGAGAACCGGGAAAAGTTAAAGAATTTTGTTTAGCTGGTTTTGTAGAAACCCTGTCCAATGATATTATTTTTGCATCTGCTAGGGTAACGAGCTCATTTTGGATGTTGATTAACAGTGACGTTAAGCTCTGTGTGACCTGGTTTAGAGGGCCGTAGTTGGCTTGAAAATCTCCTGTACTATCCTTCTCAGGTTCCAGTAAGATGGCGTAGTTACATTTGTAATTGAGGATTTTTATTTCTGGTTCCAATGGTTTGTATTTACGAGCCAATCTGTGTGTGTGCTACTTGAAATAGCAGGTTTACAAGAATTACTAGTAGTTGATTTCACTATAGTGCGATGTACTGAATCAGGCTGGCTGTTGCTGGCCAACAGTGATAAATACATCACAGATGTTGCATTTGTCAGCATTGGGCGACAGTGATGAAGAAAATACATGAAATACTTCCTTTTGTAAAAACGAAAGAAACGCGAAATATAGAATGTAACATGAGAAAAACACTTATTAGTTATTTGCCTGTACAATGAAAGTAAACTTGCATTAGTTGTATCATTTTTTATCAAGAATCTATTGACGAAGTTTACATTTATAATATCTGTTATATCATTTTGTTCTTTTTGTTACTTTATAAATGCAATTTTTCCTTACGTATGGTCTTCAAGTGTTGTCTCCTCGCAGGTAGTAACACAATCTCTCTCAAACATATGGAAGCACCATCTGAGATAACCATTACCGAACCAAGTGTCACTTGATAGTACAGTGGTGTTGAATTTTGTTCTATGTCTGTATTGGACGTGTCGCGCCGCATTGTGTCACTGAATGATCAAACCAATTTTACATACAATAGAAACGTTCACAGTTTAGCTGCACAACTTTTATTCTCCTTAATAGTTTCTTGTATAATTTTTTGGTTTATTGGGATTTCAATTTACACTCTTGCTGGACACCCTGTCGAAGATTACATTGGTTTATCTTCATTATTATCTGGTGAGGATCTTCCTGAAAGTTCTTGAGATTAGGACAGCACCCCTTCCATCAATGTGGTTGCACAACCACATCAGTTCCAGTTGCCCTTCTTCAAAATTTTCAGAATTAGTGTAGTCACATTGTCTCTTTATCCTGCAACTGTTAATTCTAAGATTCTGCAGAGAATGTTTGTAAACCAATATTGAACAAGATATCTGGGTACATGTTAGGTTAGCATCATCTTGCATTGGCTATCTGACCAACAGGTCACTAGGAAGGTGGAGTTGTCTTTCAAACTTTCTCAGTTATTACCATGTTGTTTGGATTAATGAACATATGCTAGAAGAAATAATGGCACCTTGAAATCTGTCTTTTTAGCTGTCTGCTACAAATATCTATGGATACTTGTATTGGCACAGTTCAGCCTGTCAACAAAGCAATATGACTGACGAAGTGCTATAGTCAGTCTTCTTCATACCAGGTTAAGTAGGGCTTAAGGTATATGGTAAAAATTACAATATTTACATAAGTACAAAGCACCTTGGTGAATAATCAGTGTTTTTCTCCACATGTACCTTTTTACAAAAGATATTGCAAATATCAAATTAGCGGTGCATAAAACCTGTTGTTACTGTAGTGAACTTTTAGATGCAAATAGTTCCTATTGTACCTGTATTTTTCCTTTATATTATTATAAAATATTTTTACGTTTCAAGTATCTTAACAATAATGATTGTATTGCAGTTATATATTTCACTAGCGACCTGCTCCAGCTTCACACGGGTGCAATTAATATAAAAAACTGCTTAACCCGGCGTTAATTAGGTTGGGTAAACTCTCCTAAAGCATTAAAAAAAAGCACATTATAATTTAATAATTAATTAAATAATTTATAATTTAAAGTTTTTTTTGCTATTTTTATTTGATATTTTTTTTACTTTTTTATAATTTTTCATATTAATATACATTATATTACAATGCAATTTATCTGAGATAGAAGTATTTAATATGTTATTGGCTAAGACATTCTCTGTAGACAATGTTTGACGTCCTGTTATTGTTTGGTAGCAAAATGTACTGTTTCTCGGGACTTCCAACTCGTGATAAAACAACATATAGTTGGCCATGGGGAAAACACTCTTTTCGTAGGTCGATTCCAACCAAAGAGAAAGTTTGACCCTAGGACTTATTAATAGTAATCGCGAACAATGTTTTTACGGGAAATAGCAACCGTTTGAAAGATATTGGCAAATCCGTGGGAATCATGGGAATCCTCGGGATGTTTGCCAGCTGGCCGGCTGCTGGACTGGTGAGGATGGTCGCGACAATCAAATTTTCTTTCAAGTCTTTAATGAGCAATCTTGTGCCATTACATATGTTAGGAGGGCTTATATTCCTTAAAAGCATGATAGGAGTACCGACTTTTAATGACAGTTCGTGAGGTTGCAAGCCAGAAGGATTAAGCGAATTTAGAAAATCTTGAGGAAAGTGGACGACATCGTCAACATTGGTGAATGTGTCAATCGACTTATAGGTTTTGACTTGGCCGGGAACTCTTTGTATAATGAGATTGTTGATTTCATTAACAGTGTCATTTCTAGGTGATACTATTGCCCTGGAACACTACCAGTGAAAGTCTCTTTCTAGTAAATTTTCGAGGCTCGGATATACTGTTTCTATAAGATGCTGCAGACTGTGGACTATCTGACCTAATGTCTCATTTAAAATAATTTCAGCAGAATTAGTGCCCAAATTTAGAGAAGGAAAAACTCCAAGTCTGAGCAATTGTTGTGGGAAATCTTTATGCGTGTCTCCACCAAGATAGGCTCTCATATTCGTTCGCAAATTTAGGTATTGAATAGAACTCCATAAGGGAGATGATTTAAGACATGCTTTGATGATATCTGCACGCGTCCCTTTTGTAACTACAGGGAGTGTCTGCCGAAAATCCCCAACAAACACAAAAGTAACTCCCCCCATAATGGCAGTAGAGCTTCTAAGGTTGGCGCCGTACGCAGCACTTAGCACGTTTATTTTCCGAATCTGTCCGTCCTGCAAAGCCGTAGTACATTATTTTGTTCTATCATCAATAGTTTTCGCAGCGCATGCAATGTAAGGAATTTTATAGGTCATTTATTTACACTTTGGGTTACATTATTGGAGTTTTAGTAGGGATCCCTATGGATTTTTAAAATAAAATATAGTCTATGTCACTCAGTGATAACGTAGCATTCTACTGGTGAAAGAATTTTTAAAATAGGATGAGTAGTTTCGAAGATTACCTCCTACATACAAACACACAAAGTTACAAACACTACCTCTTTATAATATTAGTATAGATTAGCAAATTACTGGATGGCCTTGATATAATTAACTAATAAATGTTAACACTTAATTTTCCAAAGTAGAGGGTCTCAAAATGATGTCGCCCACCACTCTGCAGGCATGTATGTAAACCGGGCAACTTCCAGGAAGCTTTCAGAAGTGAGAGAGCTCTGTGATGTGCGGGATGACTCACCCTACTCCGTGAGGGTTCCTCGGCACTTGAGCGAGTGTGAGATCCTCCCTGCAACCTCCGACCCACTGTGTGTGACAGCTTGCTGCAGCAGTGTTGCCATACCTCCCTATCCTTTACTGTCTCCCTAGTGCTACCCGCTCGCTCAGGCAGGGAACGAGGCAGGCTGACTTGGTGCGTCCGATCAGCTGTGCTTGCATGCGTGTGTGCATACAGTTTAGTTGCATCATTATCTAGTGTATTAATGCAGGTTTTTCATATTACGTAATTAATGAATTTTGCAGAAATGGCGTGATGGCGAAAATTTATGAGAAACATTGATGTCTTGGAAATGCTGATTTCAATTAATTTCTCTTTTCGCATAGAAATAAAATGATGGCATAAAAATTAAAATGGTTAACAGTTAATAGTTACAGGAACTATAATTTGTTTACACTGTAAACATAATTTAGATGACCAATCTGTAATATTTATAGAAAAGTTATTAAAAAACTGAAAGAAAAAAACGAGAAAAAAGTGGCAAATCCAATTTATTTACAAATACTATAAAAATATAGTAATAAGTATTTTGCTAATAACAAAAACACAATTTCAATGAAGGTGTGTTATTACATGAAAGAACCTCGTTATACGATGTTTAATGTCATGTTTAATGTCAAGTTTAATGTACACAAACTTATTTTAAACAAAATGCTAACATTTCTCTATTTTGAATTCTGATTATAGTTACCTAAATATAATTTATCAGTAGCATTTTATACTTGGATTAACATAAAAATAACTTTTTTATTAAATTTTAATAAAAAACTATGTTTTATCAATAAATTATAATATTTAATTTGTAATTAACATAAATAAACAGGGAGGAAGTAGGTGTGTTGGCAATGTCAACCAAAAATAGTTTTTACAAAATATTAATACACTGACTGCACACAAATGATTTGCATTTGTCCCTTTGGTGTAATTTTCCAGACCTGATTAAGCTTTATTTGCACGCGACAGAGGAAATACAGGATGTAAAACTGTAGCAGCCCTTTTTAAAAAGTTGGAAGTAACAGTGAATTAATTATAGTAATGAATAATAATCTGGTGATAGACTGAACTGAAAAATATGTTTCATTATCTTTATTTGTTGCTGAACTGTGGTAACGTTAAAGATAGAGAATTCCGAGCATGAGATGTATATACGTATTGCGATTCGATACTTGCAGATTACCACTGACAGTCGTTTCTACAAGCTGCTGTGTGGTACCCTGCACGAGGCGAAATTCATTACTACTGTTGACTTATTTTACTTGAGCTACAGTTGTCGTACGTGAGAGTAAAACGAGATCTGCTGGTGATTCTAGTCTTAGGTTCACAGAGTTATTTATGTAAGTGAGTAGCATAATTTGAATACAAAATAGTCGAGATTGAAATTCTGCACAAAAACGGTACACAATTAAATTCAAAGCAAAATTTATGCTATTAAAAATTTTTTTCCGTCAGACAAACAAGTGTCACTATTATGTGTAAGTACTTTCTTAAAGAGAGAAACAAGATTAGATATATAGTTTTAAAACCCTTTCTCTCTAAATTTTAATGAGCACCACTGTCGAACGTACCAAAACTATGAACTTACTGACGAAAAATGCTGACCATTTACTGCAGGCTGCTCATTTATTACCGACGAACACTGATAAACCATCAGTGATCTCAGTACACGTCATCAGTAACGGATTGCTGCCACAATATGTGCCAAGGAAGCAGGCCTTTAACAATATAAATCTCGTGACAATGTTTAACTCTGGACTGACAGGTTTTAATACATGTTAAATCATGTCTAAAAACATTAGTATACTTTAGCATTATAGCATTAGTATTGTCACATAAAAAAAACTAATAAGAAACGGAACTGCTAAAACTTAACGGTCACTTATGTAAAATTACCTGGAGCCGACAACAAATGTCACATATGAAAAAAGAATAAGATCAAAAGAGACATAAGTGTTACTTAAAATGCGAGAACAAGCAGCTAAGTAAATAAAAATGGTGGACTGGGGAAACAACTATAACAGTCTTATCACTCGTCTATAAATTACTTCTGCTTTTCTCCTGTCTGATCATACAAAAACATCTAGGCTGATAGTGTCAACACACTGTCAAAATCGACATGACTCATTGTCCTCATTGTCAATAAACTTTATCTAAAATAACTGTAAGCAACCAACATCTGAAAAACTATAGGGGGTAGCTCTCCACCACAAGGCTGTAATGTGGGCCGCATTGAAGCCCTTCACTAAATTCATTTAAACTTTGTAGACAGTTTTCAGAGATAAGACACTAGCTTGGTTTACAAAAGGGTACATGAGGGAATCTTTAAGCAATAGAAAATTATAATAAATAAAATATTAATAATTCAATCAGTCTAAAAACATAATTCGTTAAATAAAAGGGGTTTTCCACTAACGACTACTAAATAAAAAATAGTTCTTTTCATTAATTTACTATATCAAAAATAAATCTTTTCCAAAAAAAGTAACAAATATAGAAAATCAAAGAAACTGGAACAATGAAGCTTGGTAAATAAATAAATAAAGATTTTGAAAACTGATTTAACTTTGGTATAAAAATAATAATGGACAGAACTTACGGTTCTGATATAAAAATAGTACAAGTATAACAGCATTTTCAATTACAATTTACTCCAAAATTGAAGACTGTTAATTCTACTGTAGATTGAAAGGCTTTACAAGAAGTGAAAAAATGTTTTTTAGTACAACACTCCTAAAAGGTTCATTTTACAAGAAGACAGGTAAAACAAAATGTTTCACAAATACTATGTTTTCTACCAGCACACACATTTATCGACGCAAGGGAAATGGTAAGAAGTTATTTAACCATAAAACTTCAATCGCCAAAAAGAACATTATTTCCAACTTTTTCAGCACATCTTTGATTATCTCTCTCAAAACTTTCTCACTTACTATGTTATCCAGAAACGTCAAAACTTATCCAACTTTCACATAAAAATGGCAGTTAACTACAAATAACGGCAAAATTAATCTTTATCTTGATAAACTCCCGTTTCCAAAGGTGCTAACCAAAATCTTGCATCATATCAGAGCAACTTAAAAGATTTCACAACCTAAATTACTTACAGGAGCCCTCAACTAAAACTACAGGAAAATAAAACTACAAAACAAATGTGTACTTATTGCATCGATGGTATACATGATGCTCTGCCATCACAGGCTCCTGCGGCCTGCCTTCACTCAAAACCTCATTTCTGGTATCTCTTTTCTGACTACGACATTTCCATGCATCCTTACAGTTATGACACTCGACGTTTACTCCCCGCGACAGCACAACCTCGTCCTCATGTTGCTGTTAATAGGTAGGCGTAAGCGAAAACACTCTGCTGCTGCCCACCCCCATCTCGCCCAAACTGCGCTCCAGCTTCCTACCCTCTACCCCTCGGTACACTAGAGCTATGCACTGCCATCCTTCAACGCTATCCACAACTCTGCAACTTCAGGAGTCGCGCCACCGCTTGCCAGTTGCCTTTGCCATGCACTTGCTCGATCAGCCACTGCGCATGTGCACACCTCCAGCACCTAGCCAACAGAACGAAAACGTGTGTTGTCAGCACCAACCCACAGCCACAATGCATGATCACAAGAGCCCCAAGCTAACCTGAAGTTCTCTAACCAAAGCCATAAGACTAAAAAATCAGGGTGAGTTTTAAAATTTTTAAAAAATACTGTAAGTTAAAATCAACCACAAAACACCACAACCATGTTAATACCAGAATGGATCCTAAGAAAAAAAACATTGATTCCAATAATGAACGACTCAGAAATTTACCATAAAAATAAAAAAGGATTCCCATCTGAATAAAAAAAATAAATTAAATTGAAATTACCCTTTCCCAAAATTTAGCTTCGTAACAGTAGTAAGTACGGTCATTCTTTTATAAAGTTTCACGTGAAAACAAAGCCTATGCTATATTGTGAAACTTTTATCTTGAAAAGGATTCTACAGTGCATAAAGCTTTCTTTTAAAAAAAATTATACAGTTCCATTTGAGCAAACACAAATGCAGAGTGTGTAAGCATTTTCGGTAAATATACCTATTAATGAAATCAGATAACCAACAATAATAATTCACCAAAAACATATTTTATCCCAAAAACAGTGAAACAAGACTCACCTTTTTACCATAATTAACAAGTTACTTCACTATGTTTTATGCAAGCCATTTCAATATATCAAAAGTTTAATTTTCATGATGTAGGCCTACATATCTTGTAAAAACTGAGAATATGAAACTGTGAAAAGCACTTCCTGAAATTGAATTAATTCTGACTAAAGATACAAATATATGCTACAACAAGTACGGTAAGTATATGCTGTTTGTATATACAGGATAGGGCTGAATCCGACCAACAAACTTAGTGAGGTGATTCCTTATGCTAACTCAAGTGGCAAATATAGACACTTAGTACCTAAACTAAATATTAAGGGCAAAATAAGTCCCCTAAATGGAGATTTTGGAATGTATTTGTGTGAAATATCAGAAACCAGGTGAGATGAAAGTACAATTCGCTAAATGTTTTATGTTATCGGGATTTTCAACCTAAGAGCAATTTCACAGTAATAAACCTCCCCGTTACAAAAATAACAGGGGTGGCCAACCTCTTATTACAGGCAAATTTATTACCATTGAGAATTATGAACGTTTGATGCTGGTTTATTGAGCAGTACGACCTATGAAACAAAAATGGTCCCCTTGTTGCAACTGCCTAGGACCCACCGTTTTCGTTTTAAACGCACACAAAAATTCCGTTAAATTCTGTTGTAGCGATACAGCACCTCGTACGTAGGCGATATGCCATACATGCGTGCATGGTAAGCTGCTGTTCCCACAGTACAAACAATGGTGGAGGATATTTATTACGTACTGCATACAACCATTACCATGCATTAAGAAGCCTACCATACGGCATCCGACAATGTATTTCAGGCAACAGTCTGTGTGAGAATCCCTACATAAAGTATTGGTGTTGCCTATGTGCCTGGAACTGTATTGCTATCACTGCTGGGTACTGTAAAGACTATCGTTTAATCCCCTGGACATGTATCGCTGCAGCCGAAGCTTTATGTATGCATGTTTTGTACGAAAGCAGTGGTCCTAGGCAGTTGCGACTAGAGGCTCTGTGTGTTACCTAGGCCATACTGTTAAATAAACAAGCATCATGTGTGAATGAATCTTTACTATATGTATGAACATCTCAGTCATTAATAAATCTGAGATTGAGCAAAGTGGGGCAACAGTAACATGTTGGACTCACATTCGGGAGGACACATGTTCGAATTCTGGTCAGGCCATCCATGATTTTGTTTAACATGGTTTTCCGAAGTCCCTCAAGGCAAACACTGGGATGGTTCCTTCATAAATGCCATGGCCAAATTCGTGTTCAGTTCCATTCAAGTTCCTAGTTGTATTTTCCTATGTCTATTGACCTCTGTTACGACGAGACATTAAACGCACAAACTAAACATGCACATGTAGCCGTACTCTTATTATTATTAGCACTTAAATAGGTGTTACTTTTGACAAACGACATGTCGATAGTTGAATGTAATGTTCCCATAATGCAACACTGTTAGGCCATTCATTTGCGAGCAAACATCTAACTTGGTGTCAGATACAGTATGTAGTATAAAACGTGTGTACAGGCTGTGCGAGCGGTCTACATATCTGGCACTAATACCACACAAGGCAGCTCTGCATGGTTTGACGTTTTCAATTCCATGCCTGGCATGACTATTATTGTGGCACCATAGGTGCTATAGCGAATTCAACCCATTGAACCCAGAGACAAATTGTATAGTGTATGTGAGCATTCCATAACGTATCATTTACATTCATGTTAGTCAAGGTGCATGTTGTGTCTACAAAATGGAACGCTTACGTGGATAGAACTGACAGATATACAACTAGTGTATGTTGCGGCAGAGTGAAATGGACAAAAAGTGCAAGAAAATGGATAGGGATTGATTTTCGCACAGATAGCAGCCACAACACACCATATTTGCATCTGTGGGACGATGTTTGAAAGAAAGTGGAAGTTTGGAGGTGGCACAACCGAATGCAGGGCGCAGACGGACAGCCAGGTTTGAAGCGGATGCGTTGAGGCATGTTAAGAATAACCCACGTGTTAGTATGCATACTATTGCAAGAGTACTCAACAGAAGCCACCTCACCATTGGTCGAGTGCTTCATGAGCAATTACTGCATCCATTCCATGTACAATGTGTGCATGCCATGGGTCCTGTGGATTATCCTCAACACGTGGAGTTGGCAGCGTGGTTTCTGGAACAATGCAGAACACACCCTGACTTTTACAGACACATTATCTTCATTGACAAGGCTTCCTTTCAATGTGATGTCATACAGAATTGTCTAAATATCCACGCGTGAGCAGATGTCAATCCTCGCACGCCATTCGTCCACGGGGATCAACAGCAATTCACAATGTCTGGGCAGGCTTAATACATAACATGTTAGTTGGCCCCTACCTGTTGCATCATCTCACCGGCAGTGTGTATGCTGCATTTCTGTGGGAAGCTCTGCTGATATTATTAGAAAAAGGCTTTGTTACAAACACAAGCAGCCATGTGGTTCCATCATAACGGCACCCCAGCCCACAGTTTGTTGTGTGTGCCCGATCACCTGAATCTCGTATTCTCTGGACGATTGATAGGCCGTGGGGGTCATGTTCCATGGCCTCCATGATACCCAGATATGAAATTCATCGGACTATTTCTTGTGGGGTTACACGCACAGCCTGCTGTATGAAACCGTGGTGAAATCCGAAGAGGACCTCGTCTCCCGCATTATTGCAGCTGCAGGGATTATTCGGGACAATGAGGGTGATTTCAAACGTGTCCAACACTTGTTGGTGCTGCGATGTGAACTGTGTCAAACATGATGGCCGTACCACTGAGCCTTTCCTATAAAAATGTTTGTGATGTTTCTACAATAAAACCTATGGAATGCCACAGCTTTCATTATAAAATGCAATGTGTTACCTGATATTACTTAAATGTGATGCATTTTAATGGCATTGCTCTACACTGCTGCACCAAATGTTTCATTATTCCAATGCCTGCACAGTACACAGCAGCAGTGATACAGTTCCAGGTGAATAGGTAATACCAATATCTTTACATCCTGTATGGAATCGCACACCAACTCGCCACAATTTAACAGTTGTGTATGCTTATTAATGTATGATATGCATTGTGTACAGTAGGTGTTAACCTTATCCACCACCATCGGTTATGCTATGGCGATACATGCATGTAGGTAAAATTGTCTGCATGCTAGGAGCTGTATCCCTGCAGTGGAATTTAGCGGAATCTTTGTGTGCGTTTTAAACGAAAACGGTAGGTCCTAGGCATTTGCAACAAGGGGACCATTTTTGTTTCGTAGGTCGTACTGCTCAATATACCAGCATCAAACGTTCATAATTCTCAATGGTAACAAAGTTGCCTGTAATAAGAGGTTGGCCACCCCTGTTATTTTTGTAACTGGGAGTGTTATTACTGTGCATTTGCTCTTAGGTTGAAGATTGCGATAACATAAAACAATGTTCTGTGAATTGTACTATTATCTAGCCTGGTTTCCGATATTCCACAAAAATTCATTCCAAAATCTCCATTTCCGGGGACTTATTTCACCCTAAATATTTAGTTTATGTACAAAGTGTCCTATATATTTGCCACTTAATTTTGCATAAGGAATCACCTCACGAAGTTTGTCAATTGAATTCAGCCCCACCTGTATGTATATAGTATATTATAGATTCACACACACAGGGTGATTCACGAGGTGTTACCGCCAATCACAATTTCTATTCCTTTTGTCATTTAGATCAAAATGTCCTATAAATGTGGGTCCTATTCCCAATATTTATAGAGTAATTCTAAAAATGTGAAAGGTGAAGAAGTAACGAATAACCCTTTCAGGGGTTAAATTTATTATTATTATTATTATTATTATATAATTTTTGTCACTTTTATAATATTTTTTGTCTCTTTCTGTATTTGTGATTTTTTTACTTTTATAGTATTTTTTTTTTTGTCTTTTGTGTATTTGTGATTTTATGTTTAGTGTTGTCTAGTCTGGTTTTGTAATATGTCCTATATGTTGTGATGTCTAAATGTTGCTATGTATGTGCCACCATGTTAATGGTTTCTCACTGTTGGGTGGCACACAAAACTCAAATAATAAATAAATAAAATAAATCATTATCATCATATTTTATTATTTACAGTTGAGCATCAAACACCATATTGGTGTATTCTGTGGAAAATGTACATGGCATTGTAACACAGTGACCATACTTCATGACCGAAGGCTACAACCACAATAAATGTGCAGAAATATGCCTTGTTTACGCAATACACAGTAAAACAGATGGGTACACTTTACTATAGTGAAAAACACACTGATAACTTCAACAAAACATTCAGCAAATTATCATAAGCTGTTTCCAATTTTTTTAATTATCCTGTAAATTTAGCGACTAAGATGCACATTTATATCATATAATTTGCTCCAAATGACTTAAAGAAAAAGGCCTGTATGGGGCTGTGACTCCTCAATCATCCTGCGTGTGTGTGTGTGTGTGTGTACACACACACAAATCCCATGATCATGTATAGTCCTCCTAAGTAATGTCTACAGGTTGAACATCATTTGATACAAATATCAAATAATGAATATTTTGGTTAGCAGCACCCTCAACATTATGGACCGTGATGAGAGAGAGAGAATTGTGGAAGTAAGTAGTTGGAATGGAAGTTACTAGATGATAAGCAACTGTATGTAAGGTATATGCAGTTGGATGCAGGTCACCTAGAGATGAATGTGGTTCCTTTGCAATTGAATGTAGGTCACATGAAAAAGCCTGCAGGTTACAAGGAAATGAACACAAGACATTCAGATAATTGTATGACATGTGCAAATGAATTTAAGATGTACAGTTAATTGTACATGACATGCAAGTGAATTTAAGGCATGCAATTAATTGAAGCGTTGAACTGGATAAGGGTTCATTTTATTGGAAAAATTAGTTTGCCCTGGTTTTTATTTTTTTAATATAAAATGTGTTTGACGTTATTTTATTATATGCTTTGTTCTCACAATGATAACTAATATTTTTTAAATAATGCTACTTTTCAAATTATTATGTTATTTGCGACTGGGAAACAAAAATATTTCTCTTGTACATTTTTTTAAATATACCCTTACCAAATCAACCCTTCAATTGTATACAAATGACTGTTGGTCACATATACAGAAATTTAGGTAACATGCAAACAAGACACACAAATTGTGCGCACTCTTTGCGGAAACAGTAACAGGTGCTGCAAAAGTTAATTAAAAAACAAGAAAATAAAAATAATAAAGAAAATATGTTTGAATGTACAGAATACTACATGTAGTTTGGTGTCAATATACGTCAATTTTTATGCTTCAGTTTTCAATAGAAAATTCATTAAATAAATTCTTTTCTTGGAGTATTATCAGTCTGCAAACTGTTGTTTGATATAATTTTTTAAACTATTTATTACTTATGTGTCAAGAGCACAATATTTTATACATTTATGGCCAAAAATGTTTACATCTTTACTTGCATCTGATCTAGTCTGACATACACCTGCGTGCTTATGCACATGCCATCACTCACAGGTGCACATATAACTAACTTATTGTAAATGAAAACATGTTCACAACAATTTATATTATTAGTAACAAAAGAGAAATCAAAATTAAGAAAATAATTAGTTTACATGACAGTATATATTTTTCAAACAAGGTATTTTTCCTGTTAATTTTATTTTGCACTCGTGGATTTTTTAAAATTAAACTATTGATGTAAATTTGAAATTAAATGAAGAAATGTACATTAGCGATTTCTTTTCTACTGGCATAAACATAACTTAATTTTTATATTGATTTTGATTCATTATAATAAATATTAATATTGCAGCTAATCCAAAGATTGTTCATTTACTTACTGCAGAGAATCTTGGGCTTCGTTTACTTCTGTTTTTTGTGTCCTCATTGTTTTACCTTGCGACACAGTCTCTTCTTTTCTTCTTCGCTAAGATAAAATTTGCTAAGGCTTTTTTTTATTTTCCTCTTACTGTGGTAAGGAGTTTTCCTTTTACCCATTATAGTTTTTATTAGCCACATGTTTTCCCACCTCGCGTATGGATACGGCAACACTGCATGCGTGGAGTATTTGCAAGTGGTCCGCCAGAGGACAGACTGGCTGCTGACACCGCACTACTTGCTCTCTGTTGGCCAGTTTCTCAATGTGAGGCACGCTACGCCGCGAGTGCCTGCGGTATTTAAAATAAATCTTAGAGAATACTACTTGAGTACTAATTATCAAGGGCCAAAATTGATGCTTAAACTCTACTTAACCAGTGTATTTAAAAAAATTATTGAAATTTGTGTGTCATATCTTAAAAATTGAGTATTTTGTTAACTAGTCAAAAATGCATATAAGTTTTTATTAATATATAATTTCAGATAGTGCGTTTTCATTTGAAAATGAAAAAAACGAAGCAAATACCTTATAATTTATGTAGCAATAGATAAAATTCCTTCAACTTATTAGAGTTGCATTATTGCCATTAAAATAAATTAAGAATTTACTCCCAAAGTGTGAACTCCCACCTTAAAGCATTGCTTTACCTAAAGTTCAAAATTATTATTTATTCACTTTATTGGTAGGCCTTATATTTTTGTGTGACTCATTCTGCCCAACTCTTCCATAAATTTCAAGTCAAAAAAATGTATGGGTTCTTTGGATGGTCTTTTACCAAGATATTGAATGTCGCTGGAATACACAGTTAACAGCACCAATTCTATCATTAGTTGCAGAAATTAAGTGTTGCAGTTGTCTCATCCACTGTTGAGCTGCTTTTCTTTCTGTCCCATTGTTAACAATTGTCTAGAGTGATGCATTATTGAATATTTTTAGAATAAGTTTTTGTAGACAAAATGTTCTTCATTCTGCAACAGCGGTAGCCAATCATTTGTTGCCTCTGACTAGCAGAAAAGTATTTAGCAACTTTCTTGGGAAAACAGGAAATACCATAAAAAAAGGTGGGAATTTTATGAGACTGGGACTAGTCCCATTGATGTTCCTCATTACGCCCTGATGCTATGCCAGTTTTGTTTTAAGTGCATATAGTGAGTCGCAGGTGAGCAATTCTCCATCAATTAACCTAAAACTTTTCTTCCACGCCAACCTTTCCCTTTCTTCCCCTCCCTCCCCGCTGTTAATACTATTACACACAGGCCCTTGCCCCTTCCTTGAGCCGGGAGACCATCCCTCCTTGCTGCTTCAGCGGGGATGGTGGCAGTGATAACCCTGCCCTCCTTGGCCCATCCCCCAGATGTACTTGCTACACCACTTGGCGGGTAGCACCACCAACCTTACCCTCCCCCCTATCCCTCTTCCTGCTGAAGCAATCAGTGGCCATGGTTCATTGCACAAACTTTCTTGATATCAC
This sequence comes from Dryococelus australis, assembly GCA_029891345.1. Taxonomy (NCBI): domain Eukaryota; kingdom Metazoa; phylum Arthropoda; class Insecta; order Phasmatodea; family Phasmatidae; genus Dryococelus; species Dryococelus australis. The sequence continues at coordinate 30,386,147 of CM057009.1, forward strand.
TCCTTTTGGCATAGGCTGACGTGTGATAACTGTTCTTGATGGGGTGCCACCCATATAAATAGTACCACACATGGGGGGTTGGCAGTCTGTGGTATCCACTTAGTGAAGTGTGGTGAGCAATGAACAAAGGACAGATAGCAAAGGTGAGGGAGACTGCCGCAGATGTGTGTGCATGTAGTATGTAACTTCATGAATCACCTGTGTTTCCACTTTAACCAAATTTTCATTTAACTGAATCCACCTTAGTCGTATCAAATTCAGTTAAAATGACTAGTGTATTTTGGTGGTTCAGTGTTGCACCATATTGGGAACTAAGCATAACACCTCCCACCAAATTGATGCTGGAGATGATCTTATCTTCATACTGTAGGTCAGAAGAAAAAATCTGCCTTAGACATGGAATCAGAAGAACCACGGGAGAGATTGTTCACGAGGATGACTGAAACATCCTGCATATTTGTTACAGTTGACTTGTGCTGAGATTAGCAGTATGGGTGGCATGATGGCCACATTGTAAGTAATATGCTTGTTTTTATTATTGTGATGGAGAAAATAATTTGGACGTTGTAGGTTTGTAATTCATACAAAGAGATTATAAAACGTCTGTTGTAGCTCACATTATAGAAATGAATTGTTGATCCATTTCAGGAGATGTCTTAAGTAGTTTTCGGGCTAGACATGGACAGGTTCTTTGCATAATGACATCTCTTCACTGCGTCGATGCTCACAGTCAGAGATTTTCCAAATGCTGATCACGTTCATTGCTCGTTTCGCTCGTTTTCTGTCGTTAAAACTCCAGCCACTCATCCACTCCTGGCTTGAAGGCCCTTCACACTTTTATACCTGCTAGCCTTGACCTGGAAATTTCAATGCATCCCGAGTCATACTGAGAGAAACTACAGCAGCAACCCACCAGAAAATTCTTCAGAGATACACGGAAATTCAATCAGCTGAAGGTCAGAAGCGCAAGCCACAAAAGATTTATCGTGGGGTCATGCTCGTCGATGTTGTTTTGAATTCTTCTATCAGTTGCCTTACAAGGCCTAGTATGTAATCCAATAGTTTCACTTTTTTGCCTATCTTGCAGTTGTATAAAATACAAGAATTATACACAACCATGTCAAGAATATGAAGAAATATAATTTTTTGTACCACTTTAGTGATTTACAAGTATTGTCAACGAAACTGATCTCCATGTCACATTTGTCAACAGCACCCATGTTTTTATTGTAGTCTTGAACAGTGATAGGTTTTTTGACGTGCTCACTAGTTCTGAAATTTTTCTTGTCTGTCTCATTTATTTCATGCTTTTGTGTTGTTGAGAGCATGTGTACATTGTGCCTGTCATGCCATTTCTCAGCCAGGTTTTTTGTGTGTGAGGTACTGCACGTTCCTTTTTTTGTCACTTTCTGGGGAAATTTTGGCATGCATTTTCTATTTGCGCTGACTGTACTACAAGTTCCCGTTTTTCAACAAGTACTGGAAAAGGGCTGGACTTGTGTATAAGTTGTCTATAAATAGGCAATGTCTTTTTCCAGGATATGGAGTTAGAAGTGTCTTGACAATGGAACCAGAAATTCCTAGACTTGTATTTGCATCAAGGTTGGTTGTGGCACCTGTGTATACCAGAAAATCAAGTACGTAGCCATTTTGGCAATCACACACAACAATCAATTTGATTCAAAATCTGTGGCGTTTGGATGGAATATATTGTTTGAATAACAATCGCCCTTTCCAAACAACAATACTTCGTCAATGCAGATATTCTTATGTGGATAAAAACTACTTGAATTTCATTTTTGTAGATTCAACAATATAACTTATTTTATTTTATTTGTCACCTGCTGGTTGATTCAGGTTATCTGCGGAATGGAGAAGTAGTAGCAGTAATAGGAAACTGTTTTGAGACATTATTTTTCCGAACATTGGCGTTGAGAGAAGTGGGTAGACCAGTACTCTTTTAGATGATTTTTGCCAGTCTGTGCAGTTAGCATAATGATGACAAAAAATTTGTACATCTCCGATACTGTAGGCTTGGTATAATGTTTTAGTTTGGAGTGTTGCTTCACATAAAAGTGTTTGTCTCACAGACAATATGTTTAACCAAATTTGAATCAAACATTTGCTTGAACACCTCTGATTCGCTCTAATTTTCTTGTAAATCAATCCTACTGACCTCATTTCGTGGCACATTTCCCACAGTGCAAATGTTGTTATGGACTTCACTATCATAATTGGAAATAATCAAACTATTGTCACTATCACTTGCCGATTCCCAGTTTGCTATTATTTCTTGTATTTCCTTTTTATTTTATTTTTGTACAAGTGACTCATCACGAGAGAACGTGGCATAAAAATAAGTAAAATCAGTGATGATGTAGAACGTTGAATAATGGTTTCTTTTTATGTCGAAAGGTCGCAGCAGCAACAAAAAATTGAAACGCCCGCATAAACATAAATAAACGAGCTTGCTCTTCAAAACAAAGTTAAATACGTAAATATATGAGCTGCTCTATGCACCATTCCATTATCCGCTTGTAAATGTACGAGCATGCTCGCCAAAGGGTTAATCAGTTAATGAAGACTGGTGAAGTGGCAGTTGTAAAGAATTGTTGTGGTAGAAATCATTGATTTTAATGTGCGTTTCATTCTGACGTACAAATTGGCATGTTTTGAGTTTTAAGTGGGTGTTGCTTTGAATTTAAAATTTCTATTAAGCAAGTAAGTGTTTTTTTATGTTGTGATTGCATGAGAAATACAGTAAATATTGTCCGTTTGTTCATCTGTAGCTGTGAATTCACTAAGTGGCTGTGATTGGTGATTGAATGCTGATGTCAGTTATGAAATTACCTCATACTGCCTCTATCTGATAAAAATTTTGGGAAGCTGAATTTTAGAATAAACTTTTTTATAAATTGATTATTAGTATGAGCATCAGTGGTATGGCTTTAGCAATTAACTTATGTAATATGTGGCATATTCCATCATTACCATTACATATTTATAAAGAGAGTTTGTGGCTGAAAACTTTTCTTAGGCATCTATAGACCACATTGTACATATAGGAGGTGGGGGAATTGGTAGCAATTCGTCTTGGTTTGTGGCGAGTTTTTTTGTCACGTTGGCATTTTTCAGATGTTTTAATGTAGTCCTTTACATCATTCTTTATAGTTTCCCAAATAATATGCAGGTTTTATCGTCATTGATTTTGAGTCAAAATGTCTCTGCCTCCTAATAACACATCATGGTGGGCCATAATCAATGGGGACTTAATATTTTGGCACTACTATTTAGTGATGTTCGTATTTTGAGGTATGTGCTTTATAGTAAACTTCTCCATTTGGAATCATTCTGCACCTGCAAGATAAACAACCTGAGGATGGGGGTGCATTCAGGTTGTGCAAGTTTCTTCCTTGATTTGATAGCAGTTAGTGGATCTTAATTTTATTCACATTGAAACAGTGACTTCATAGAAGGTGTTTGTTGTAATGGAAAGACAAATCAATTTCTTCTGTTCAATTGTACTTGATGTCGTCTGTTATTATTGGTGTAAATGTTCAGGTATCCTTTTGGACGGTATTTATTTAGAATGAAATAATAACAACGGACTTACTCAATGAATTTAATTTCTATTTGATTGCCTGATATTGTATTTATGTTAATCTGGTAATATGTTGACGCAGGATATAGGATAGCAGCAATCAGGAGATTATTTTGTCCAGGTGGAGGCCTAATTTGTCTTATTGTGCATTCCTTTTTTTTAGTGCTCAACAAGGTTTTATAACTGTCCTAGTTTTGTGTTTTACTATTTTTTTGAGCACTAAGATTTTTATAACATTATTACAGTGTGTGCCTGAAATATGTTTTCGGAAATCTATGTAAAAGTGTATCAGTTTTTGTGTTTTTTTTGTACATATTTTGTGTTTCTGTATTTGGTATAGATGATAAGTAGTCTGCTAAAATGTTATGTTTACCTTTTAACAATTAATTTTTCTAAGGGAGAAATCTGAGTGTGATGTAAAAAAAAATTTTAATGCAGGAATTGTGTTGAGCCATTGATGACAAATATTTAAGAAAGGAATGATCAGTTTCAAAAGTAAATTTTTGAACATGTTGAAATTTTTGGAAATAACTACAATAATTTGAAAGCTAGTCAGAAAGTAAGTTTCCCTCAGCCTCGGAATTAGGTGAAATGGTGGACTCAGATTTTGTCTCCAGTCATAGTTTGGAACAGAAATGTATTTCCCTTCATATTATAGCACAAAAGATGCTGCAGGGTTGTTACAGTTCCTGGTAACTTGAGGTCTGGTTTGAGCTGGCAAGGCACCCACTGTAATGACACTTTACGGTACTGCAGGATGCATGGATGATTTTTGGGCTGATGCATGGCCAATAGACACTTCAGTGGCGATTTGATACACCATCACATGCCTCTCTCGTTGAATCCGCACTTCCACTTCTATACATAGTATAAAACAGTTGCCCGGCCATGTGTATCTGTGTATTCGGCTAAGGCTGCTAAACTACTTAATGAATTTTGATATGGTTTTCACCATCATATAGAGAATTTCTTTAGGAGGGTTTGGGTATATAATATGTTAATATTTAATGTAAGTATAGTAGAGAATTGTCAAAGTTTTATTATAAAGTTGGAAATAGCAGCTTTCTTGGCACATGCGTGACTTACCCTGACTAAACCATAAGAGATGTACCAGATTAATGTACTACAGACGTGTAGATATCAAAAAGGTTTACAAAAAGTCCGCAACAGCATATATTTATCTTTTAAGATTGTCCCACAGTAACCATTTTTGGCTTTTAAAATTTGATTAAAAATAAGGATTCACTTACTAACAAAACACAATATTAATCCTATGTTAGTTACTTTAAGCATTTAGTGTATATACTTGCTGTAAACCTAAACCATGCTATATTTGTAAATCGCACCTGAGCGAGGCCGGGGCGGGTCGCTACTGTCCAATAATTCTCTTCTGTATCTCTTGCTGGGTCTTGCATCATCCAACATATTGTACACCTGTCATGGAACTGTTGGCACCGTCATTGTACCATTTGCATAAATATGATGCTAGAACTATACATGTCTGCTAGATAATGATGGATTTTGGTACCAGGGGTCCCATGTACCCACTTGTAACTTGCACTTCCTCCTTTGTCCACAACTGTAATACAAGTCTGTTCTCCGTGCTGACCAGGCACACACTATTCAGTTGTCTACAACACAGCACTGTGCCAGCACCAGGCACACATTCTTCTATTGGCATGTCATTAACAACTTGCACGATGGCCATACATTCCACAACAAATGAAGAAGGATGCTTCTGTAAATATAACACATTGACAGCTCACCAATTTGTGTTCTTTAGAAATAAAATAGGTAAACATTTTTTTGAATAGCTCTCATATTTGATTGCACCAATTTCACATTCTATAAATTACAATTATTTTTAATTTTGTGCTAGTGCTTTAGATGCTTATGAGTTAATAGTCTGGACATATTTTTTGTACAATTATTATTTGTGCATTTATGTTGATCTCGCTAAATAACAGTCCTGGGAATACAACTTTTGCCGGAAAATATTTAAAAAAATAAATAAATTGTAGAGGTCTGTAAAGTTTTGTTTTTTATAATAGGAGAAAAAAATTGAGAAAATAGTCAAAAATAAAATTTGTATAGCTTGCCTGCGTGGTTTCCTTAATAAGTAGAAGAAAAATAAAATGGTACAGTCAGAGTTAGATCCTATGGCCTTTCATCACATCTAATAATCTCATTGTTACAGATCTCATTTGCACGGGAAAGCGTAATAGTGGATGTACTCCACGCAGATTCAGCGCCTTGCGCGTAGGAGCGATGGGACACCGGTTGTGTGTGTTATTGTCGCCCATATCGCTGTACCTTGAATGCGGCAAACAAAATCTCTGGTATATGTACTCTTAAGCAATAATAAATTTGTGTCCCTGGCAGTCCTCTTGCTATAATGCTCCTGTAATTGCTGTTTCAGGAGCATCACAAAACAAAATAGTATGTTTGTCATTCTTTAAAAGTGCTAAAAATAGGTGCTGTGGTTATCTCTTCATTTAAATGCAAGTAGGCTGATTGTTGTTATACATAAAAATAAATTTTTTTAAATTCTGTTAATAGTTGTGTGATTTCTATGTAATTTCTGGTTGATAAAGCATAATTTAGTGTAAATTAATAAAATAAACCACAAAAACAACAAAATGTACACTCTTGTCATTAAAAATATGTGGGAAGGGGTCCTCTTATAAAAGTTTTCCGGGGTCATTTAAGTGGCTACTTACACAACTGTGCACATTTGTAGATTTTCATTAAATGTTAAAGGAAGTAGCTTTATTTTAAACCTTTAGTAAATAATGTCGTGGTGACCAGTCAGAGTATCACAGTATGTGGTGTTGGTGGAAAGTGGTATTTACAGTGATAAGCACACATTAAAATATTAAAGGGGCAAATTTGTGATAATGCATATGATTATAGCTGTGAATTAAATTAACAATGAATCTCTGCCAGAAAATACTCTCCTTGAATAACAATGTAACTAAATGCTGATATATTCTGTGAATTTAGGCAATTGATTATTAATAAAATGTAATATGATCCCACTTATCATGAGTTTTTGTTTTCTAGAATTCAAAATATTCATGAGCGGAAGGTACTGCATAATTCAAGTAAAATTGTGCACTGAACTTACATGCAAGTTTTAAGTAGCTCATTGAATAAACTTAATCTCTTTTTTTAAAAGAAAAAATAAGGTATTCAAGTAATTTTGCTTCTATTTTCTGCATGAGCTCGATACGTTGAACTAGACAATATTAAACACGAGGCAATACTACATACAAGGTACTGGATGAATATCTATAACAAAATCATAGTTGAATTACAAGATAATTTATCACATTTATCACATCTCTTTGATCTGAATAAAATACATAAGTTATCAATTTACACTGTTCAACCATCAGTCGAATAATTTTTATTCTTCGGGTAGGTGCAAATAGAAAAGAACATATGATGAACAAGAAAACTACTTTGGAAATATTACTTTCCTAGCCGTTTGCTGGCTAACCGCAAATCTATCGGCCAGCCTAATAAGCCACAGCTCAAATACTTAATTTGTTTGCATCCTCCGAAGCCCAGGGACAAAATACTCGCTGGACTGTACAGCACAACGTCTATTTAAACCATATCCATTTCCTTTCCCCCCTCATGTTTGTGACTGGGCAACAGTATATGATGGTAGGAAAATATTGGCAGTATTGCAATGATGTAATCCATGCACACAAAAATCAAATACAAAATTCCACAGTAGACATAAATTGTTTTCAAAGCAGCAGTGTAGTTGTTGGGAACGACCACACCACCTATGGTGCTGTGGTGTGACAGTATGAAGTCATTCTTGCTCGGCAACAGCGAAGGTCAGATGGTCATAGCACACCTCTAAAGTAATCAGTATTAAGAAGGGTTTACACCCGGCCCGAAGCTATGTGGACGTCGAGGTGGTTCCACACTGGCTTCGAAAAACAAACCATTTCTTGCAGTTGGTAGCAAAGTCTTATGTAGTATTTTCTGCTTTCTTAGCATGAAATTCTTCATCCTTATTTCACACTAATTTCAGAAATATTTTTAGAGTGCTGGACAAACTGGAGTTGTAGTTTTCCATTTCTACTGTGGTGCAATGATTGGCAACTTAGAACTTCCATTTTTCTTTTCATCCAAGGTAAGAAATATCAACATTTGCAAAATGTCAGGCAGGTGGAAATTAAAATGACTTCAATTTATGTTCATTGAAGGCAACAGCATGACATTACGTGCTGGGCGGCTGCATTTGATGAGACCTGTCTCATCCTCCCTCCCTTTGAAGACAAGATGTCATCCAAGAAAAACTCAGCATCCAGGGTCTTTTCATGATGGCCAGTCATGCAGGGAATCTGAAGTGAAGTCAGTATATGGCGAAAGATTGTAAGATGATATCAAACAAGATCAGCACACCAGCTACCCAGCAGCAGCAATGTTGATCTTCTGTACACAGCATCAGCCAGTGGTGTAGGCACAGCTCTTGATGCTCCAGCAAGGCAGCTGTACCATCATAGCAGATGAACCAGCAGTATTCTCAGCAACCCTCAGAGATGGCAGCAGCATCATCACCGCATATGAATCAGCAATGTATTTGTTGAATCTCAGCAAACAGTACCCAGAGAGAGCAAGGAGTTTTCCAGGGTAGTCTTCATCCCATCCAGCAGAAACCCTCGTAGTATGGTCAGTCAGGCCTCGGCAATAATCAACTGCCCACCAGCCAAAATCTCCGCTCCTTGTAGCAGCGTTCCACAGAAATAAAACATTGAACATCAACATTCAACTGTCTCTCTTAGCCTAAGTTCACCTTAGATCTTCATTCAGATATGGTTACAAACCATATTCATTTGGTCATAGACTTGTGCCCTAAAATGATTAAGACTAATCTCCATTCGGAGCATTCTTACTGTCATACCTTACACAGTGATATGATTCAAATCTTTCCTAAACCAAAATGTATATGAAACATAATATAATGAAATGAGCATGAATGGAGCATCTGATTCATGGGCTTTGGAGATCGCATGACTTTAATTTGTGAAGCGTGAGCCTTGTTCTTTTTGGCAGGATTTTAAACATCCTCAAAGCAAAACAGTTACTGGAGATAAAAACCTCTTAAAAACAAAGGTCCCACATACTTGGTAGCAAGTTTTGCACTAACACCATCTACCTTCTTGCTTAAAAAGTGAGCCTCCAAGAGAACCTTTTCTCAAACTTTAAAAGTCACCTGACTCTCTGTCTGGTTATATTTTCTCACAAGATTATGGTGATAATTCTCTAAGTTAGAATTGACCTCTTCCTGTACATCCATGATTTTAGTTGTATCTACTGAATCCCAACAAAAGAATGCAGGCTCTACACGTTTAACAAAGGTGAAAAACAGCTCTGAGAACAGTTAAGAAGGCACATATTTAGTAGCATCACTGGTAACATTATTAAAAGCCAATGGATGTCTGTACATTCATTCATGATAACCAATCTGAAATGACCCTAATGCAGCCTTTAAATTAAGATTATATCGTTCAACCAAATTTGCTTTCAGATAGTACGGAGATGTCTGAATCATTTTCACACCCAATGTAAAAGCAAGATTTTTGTGTCCCCAGAAACAAAATATGTTGCATTATCGGTGACCAGAAACACAGGTGACCCCAAGACAGG